>VZQC01007142.1:3281523-3504134 GCA_009823505.1 Rhizomys pruinosus | reverse complement strand
TTTTTTTTTTTTTTTACTTTAAAATGATCACATTTTACATGGTTTAAATGTTCAGAATCTAGATGAAAATATTTTTATTTCATCCATAATCTGAGGATCAAAGTTTGCAACTGCCTGTTTCTTCTGGTTCAGTTTTTATCTACAGTAAAATCTCTCTGAAATACATTTGTACTTGACGTTTATGTAAAATAAAAACCTCACCAAGAACTTCTAAGTGTTTTTCTTATATGTTGAAGTACAGTGCAATTTTATTTATTTATTTATTTACTTACTTACTTAGTTTTTGGCAGGACTCCCTAATCCCAGAATGCCTGGAAGTCACTCCATGGACCAGGCTGGCCTCATCACACAGAGATCCACCTGTCTCTGACTCTCAACTGCTGGGATTAAAGGCATATACCATTTTTTTTTCTGGCTTGAATATGTATTCATATTTAAATTGCAATACAATGCAAGGCATAGTCGCTCCAGCCTTTAATAACAACCCTGAGGAGCAAAGGCAAGAAGATATCATCCAGTCCAACCTGAACTGAGTGAATACCTGGCCAGCTGTTGGTACTGGGAGACTCTGTCAAAAAAATAAAACAAAACAAAATCTCTGTTAAAATAAATAAATATATTGCCAGGATGAAAGTTGATATTAAATTAAAGAACCAATATTTTGGCAAAGTGTCATTTCCCATTTCCCATGGTAGTCTTCGTAATGAGTTGAGGCAAAATGCCAGGACCCCAATTCTGCATTCCAGCCAGCTGATGCAACTGGAATCCTCAACATCGCCAGGCCACCCAAGGACTCAGCCCATGACCATACTCAGAGGTGGGCCTGTACCTGATAGGTAACTCGTCATTTACTAACCAACATGCGTACTAGGAAAAGCATTAGTCCTCTAAGGAGAACTCAAACAGAACATCAGCACTTACTAAGTTTCTCAGTTGATTACTGTTATTTTGCAAAGAAAGACATAGGTAACTTACAGTTTCCCAGAAAATACCATCTCAAGGGTGTAGGCATTTGAGATTAGACAGTTCCAATATATCTATCTTTACACACTCCTGCTATTGAGAAGGTCACATGTGTATGTTAATCAATTTTCAGTACTTGAAAAAAATGTTTCTTCATACTCTAATATTTTTATTTTCTTCATATTTTGTTTTTTTCTAAATATTCTATTTAGCAATTTTACGTACATCATTGATTTCAATTTTTCCAACATTCAAATGTATTAACATATAGTGGCATTTGTTGTGGCCCAAATTCAGGTTCCCCAAAGACCACCAAGGAGCGGATTCCAATACAAGTACAAAAGGATCACTTTATTCAACCTGGAGCCCAGACTCACCACCTGTTCCAATACAATGGCCCAAGAGATTGAGCCCTGAACAAAGACGCAGCAGGATTTTTTAGGTTTTAGACAAAGCGAGGCAGATTTCAGGCAAAAGAGTTACTTAACTAGTCTAGTGTTTGACTGGTACAATTTGCATGGGATTAGGTAAACCTTGCAGGGCTTATGGGCTGCTTTGGTTGACTAGTTTAAACAGCAAGAAAGGCTTGTCTCTCTCTGATAGGCTAAGTTTGGGCAGCCTCGGCCTACAATGTGATTGGCTGCTGGTGGGTAGGGTGACGCAAGGGGTCACCCTGTGCTGAGTCACCCTGACTGGGTTTCTTCTTGAGGTAGTTGTCTACAAAATGGAGATAACCCAAAATGGAGTTTTGAGCACCACATTCCTTTGAGCACCACATTCATGCCCCCTTTTCTTGGTGAACTTCTTGGCCGCTGTAGTTATTATATCATCTCTGCTTCCTCATCATAGGTACGGGCTCCACCATAGACACTACCAGGGAGATGGAGTTGTTGGTATTGTGTTCTCAGTACCATAAGTTGTACTCTGTTTATCCTGTTTTTAACAAAACTAATCATATTATTTAAAATACGGGTCCAAAAGTTGGTAGTTGTAGTAGTAATATGACCAGGGGTCTGGCCAAGGCAGAAACAAGGGTAGTCAACCAGGGGGAGGTTTTGAACATGGATTCAAACCAGCCCTGTCACTGTTCTCTTTCTCTTTTTGTTCTGGCAAGTCCTTCTCTGATCTTATTCATCATTCATAGAGTCCTTGACTTTGCCAGAGTGGTCAGTGTAAAAACAACATTCTTCCCCTAGAGCTGCACACAATCTTCTTTGTTGCATGAAGCGGTCTAGCCCTCTCCTGTTCTGTAGCACCACCTCAGATAGTGAGGTGAGTGACTCCTGCAAGTGAGTGATGGATGTCTCTATTCTTTCTATATCTATGTCTATTGCAGCTCTTAGGTTATTGTAACAGGACCCTTGGGTTGCTAATGAGGCAATTCCAATCCGGAATCCTATCAACCCTATACCCATCAGGAGAGCCAGAGTGGTGGCCAATACGAGCTCCCTTTTGATTCTCTTGAATGTCGGGCCTTCATACACATTTTCTTGCTGGTGATACAAGATTCTCGAGAGTAATTGAATTAAAACACAGAACCCTGTTTGGTTCAGTACCTTTCCATGGACAAAGGCTGTCAGTCCAGTTGAGCATGCCCACCATCCCTGTTGAGGTGGTACACGATATGTTAGGAACAATGACGGCAATGGTGCTGTTACACAGGGATTGATATTCCTTGGGGACATGTCCTAGGCACATCCCTTGTCCTTGTATGACTTGTAGGGTCAGACCCCCTAGTCTACTTTGCCATCTATATTTAGTGATCTCTATCTCTACGTTATAATTATGACTAACAACCAGAGCAATTGCTTCATAGTAGGAGGACCTCACATCATAATATGATAACAAAGCCAACATGACCAAGTAATCTCTGGTTTGGAGGCATTTATCAACCTATAGCTGGTGATAAGGAGGCTGCAGAGGGTATCCTGGCTGGGCTTAGGGGTGGGTGGCATAAGAGGCCAAGGTTGGTAGGTTAACATTATCCATTGGGGGTGGCCTTTCAGTGGAAGGTTTAGTTACTGGGCCAGGCTTTTTTGTGGGGGCTGGAGGGGCCAGGATCAAATTGGGCCCTAGCCCCTGGCAGTCGGGTTGATATGCAGGCTCAACTTTGAGTATAATAGTGAAAGCAGGGCTGGAGAGATGGCCTAATGGTTAAGAGTGCCAACCTCTCTTACAGAGGACCCGGGTTCGATCCCTAGCAACCACATGGCAGCTGAGAGCTGTCTGAAACTCCAATTCCAGGAGAACTCCAGTTCCAGGGGAGTCTGACGCCCTCTTCTGACCTCCGCGGCATTGCATGACACGGGTGCACAAACTTGCATGCAGACAGTACATTCATACACATACAGAAATAAATAAAAATTAAAAAAAAAATAGTGAAAGCAGATTCCGAGTCCCTAGCTATGGGCTCATAGCCTCTTATTCCCCAGTTTCTGCCTATATTCCAATCTGTATGATCTTTACCTTGCTTTGTGAATTCTATCTTTAGCATCTGAGTTGGGAGTAAGGTAAGACTGATGTCATCTCCTTCCGGGGACCCCCATGAGGCAGACATTTCACAACACCATTGGGCACAGTAAAAGTCCCCAACTGATCCGCAGCCCACTCCCCTCCTTTGGGGGCACTCATACCAGTCCTGGTACCCTCCCACTATCCCTGCCATACATCCCCATGGGACCCAATTACCTTTGAGCACTACAGCATTGTTAGCATGTCTTATGCTTGTTAAAATTAGTTAATGTCCATCTTCTAGATAGCTAAATTACAATATTTAGAAAGTTTCATATCAGGACACAAAAGAGATTTATTTCATCTGTCATGTGTTAGGTCAGAGGCTGGGGGAGGCCAAGATGTCCTGGACCAAAGGGTCCCCACCTTTCTCTCCTGGCCAAAAAGCCAGCACTGGAGACTTCCACACAGAGGCAAAATGCCAGGGGCCCAGTTCTGCATTCCAGGCAGCTGATGCCACCTGAATCCTCAACATCGCCAGGCCACCCAAGGACTCAGCCCATGACAGTACTCAGATGTGGGCCTGCTGCCTGATGACTCATCATTTCACATCACCATCTCCTCGGCCTGCCCATATCTCCACCCAGATGTTCACCAGTGACCATATTTGGACATGAATGTGCCTCCTGGCTGTGATGTCATCTCTCGTTGCCTGCTCCCTATAAAAGTTCCCCTACCTCAGGCCAGCCATGCCCCTTCCCTTGCCCTCCTCTCCAGGGCTTGTGAGCCTGCCCTAGAAGTGATCCTAATAAACCATTTTATACTTTGTTAATTTGGTTTAATCTGGCCTCTTTGCGTGGGAAAATGCCTTTCATTTTGATGCAGAAGTCTGGGCCAGGCCACTGGCTGCTGGAGGGCTGCTCCTACTCACACCCAACACAATTGGCTTTCAACTTATGTAAGTCTTCTGTTCCTAGCAGTTGCCTTTCTGGGCCCAGGGCCCTCCGGGTCTTTTTACTCTTTAAGTCCTGGCCTTGCCAAGACAAGGCACCTATTTCTGGGAACTTTGGTGGGCTGGGAGGTGTCCCTCCCCAAAAGGCACCCTCTCTCTGGCCTCTTACTATTTGCAGGGGATGTTCTGCCTCAGTCTTTGGCCTCTGTCTGACTTCTGATCACTGCAGGGGGTGCTCTGCCCTGATCCTCGGTTCAGCACAGAGTTTGCAATTAGCAACTCTGTGTTGAAGCCCAACCGCCAGACACCCTAAGCGTCTGGTGTACTTTCGCTCAGTTGCCTGGCCCAAGGGCACTTTCCATTTCAATATCCTCCATCATTTGGAAAATTTTTGCCAGTGGTCAGGCAAGGTGTCTGAGCTCCCCTACATAAAGGGGTTTGGGGATTCTCTCTCTCTCTCTCTCTCTCTCTCTCTCTCTCTCTCTCTCTCCCTGACTTTTGCAGCCAGTACTCAATGGCTCAGGTTTTGCTAGCTAGGGCTCTGGCCTTTCGACTTTCCAACCCTGCGGACCTGGACTCAGCTATCTTTTTAACAGAGCCGCCTGAATCTCTGACTCTCCCACCTCTCCCCTGCACTTGGACTTCTGCTCTTCCTCCTCCATCTACTCCTCCCTCTCCTTCCCTGCCCCAGGCTCCACATGGTGCTTGGTCTTCCCGCCCTCATCCCCTGTCTTCTCCCCCTCCCTCTCCTCTTTACCCATGTCTTCCCTGCCCCCTTCCTCACTTCCCTATTCTGTACCTTCCCCCTCCTCTCTGACCATAGGCTCCACCTAATGACCAACCCTTCTCTCTCTACTGGCCACTTTACCCTCCCTCCCCTTCCGTGTCAAAAGACTAGGACCAAGCCCCTCCCTATTGTCCCCTGTCTCCTCCCCTTCCGCCTCCTGCTACCATTGCCCCCCCCTTACATCTCATCCTACATTCTGCTTCTTGGACCCCATTCTCACACTGGCTAATCGCCTACCCCTCCTGAGTCCCCTCCTGTGGCTTCTCACACATGGTCCTGATAGGCTTCTTCTCTACTCTGTCCCTTCTGTGATGTGGCTGGAGCTGAAGGTTAGTTCAGGTACATTTTCCTTTCTATCTTTTACATCTCTCGCAAATTGAAAAACTGTTGGGCTCTTTCTCTTCTTTTTTTTTTTTTTAACTTATTTTTTATGTGTATGAGTGTACTGTCTGCATGAAGGTTGGTGCACCCGTGTCGTGCAACTCCTCGGAGGTCAGAAGAGGGTCTTGGATTCCCCTGGAACTGGAGTTCTCCTGGAATTGGAGTTACTGACGGTTCTCAGCCGCCATGTGGGTGCTGGGGATTGAACCCAGGTCCTCTGCAAGAGCAGTAGTTGGTGCTTTTAACCGCTAGGCTATCTCTCCAGCCCCGGGCTCTTTCTCTTCTAATCTGTCCTCCTATATTAAGGAGTTTTGCTATCTCACTCAGGGCTATGACTTGACCTGGCATCATGTCTACATCATCCAGGCCTCCACCCTCAGCCCTGAGGAACTCAAATGAGTATGGGGTGCTACCGGGGAGTATGCAGACCAGGTTCACCGGGAGGACGCTGTACTCCCCTTGACTGACCTGGAGATTCCGGCTCGGGATCCCAGTTGGGACTATCAGCTGGGCCAAAATGGCTTCCAGAGGAGGGACCGCATGGCCCACTGCTTCCACGGGGTACGAAACGATTTCCAACAAGACACCATTTGTTAATTTTGGCAAACTCCGTGAAGTTATACAAAAGAGTAACGAAAATTCTGCAGTTGTTCTAAATTGCCTCCAGGAGATCATGGTCCAGTACACCTGCCTTGAGCCAGCCTCCCAAGCTAGGGCCATGGTCTTGGCCACTCATTTTATTTCACAATTGGCTCCAGATATATGGAAAAAAATTTAAAAGGCTGAAGAGGATCCCCAAACCCCTATACAGGAATTGGTGAGGATGGCCTTCAAGGTCTTTAATGGCCAAGAGGAGGTGGCCAAGTCTTCCTGACAGGCTCCAGGCCCAAGTCTTGGTAGAGGTCCTAAGTCCAAACAGCATTTCTGTAGAGAGATCAGGGGAGGTCAACCAGGCCCCATCTCACTGGGGCCCAGCTAAAGTTGATTCTGCCAGGGCCCTGCTTCAAAGACAGTCAAGGAGGGACACTGGTTTTGAAATTGTCCCAACTCTTGGCCACCAAACTGGCCATGCTCTGCCCATCAACAAACTGGGCATTGGAAGTTGTAGTGCCACAGTGTGGGCTCACCCTCTGTGTCAGGTCCTGGAGGCTCAGCCCTGCATGGGTTGGTATTCCATGATGGCTGAGCCTTAAGTGAGCTGGCTTCACCCTGGTAACCTATAAGGCCAGATGGAGCTTAAGCCAGCCCCCACTTGCCTGGTGGACATTAGGTACCTGCAGCCCATCCCCTTTGGAGTGTCACATGAGGTATAACATTCCTAAACCTGTCACTTCTGAGGCACAGCATGGTCTCAGAAACCAAATGAGAGATCTGCCATAAAACACCTACTCTTGGGAGACAAATGGTGGGGAACTTGGACACTGAAAATGTGCATGCAAACTTCCTTTATTGTCTCACCCTATCCATGCCTAGAGCCCACCAAAGCTAATATATAAGACCCTAAAACTCTTGCAACAAATGGGTTCTTTGGCCCTCTGAAGCTGACTCTCAGATTACTCTTTGATCTTCCAGGGTTACCTGCACTCTGAAGCTGTCTCCTCTCTCTCTGTGTCCGTGCCTGCTGCTCGGGGTGCACAATGACCAGATGTGCAAAGAAGCTGGTGACCAGGGAGGACACAGTGGAACATCAGAGCTGGCACCCAACACATGGGGTTTGAGGAGACTGGACCTTTGGAAGACTTGCAGAAAGAAGGTGAGCTCTCCCCTTTTCTTGGCAGATTGGGGACATCAAGTAGGTCTGCTTACATACTCCCACATTTGAGGAGCAACAGGATGTTCTAATCGTTTAATTTTGGTTTGCACTGTCCTGAGGGACCTATTAAGGCAAAGGGTCAACTGAGGCTTTCTGACTAAGGCTACTCTTCAGTGTTAGCTGAAGGCCCCTTTGTTCTCTGGTCCCTGATTGCCTCCTCTGGTGTCAGCAACAACCTTCACAATCTAAACTTCCATTTGCTGTGAAACAAACCGGTAACTTGTGAGCACAGTAAAAGCCACTAGGGCAGCCCCTCACTTCTCAAATTTGAGGGAAGGCTCTCACCATTTCCCCGTGGGGAATCCCCCATTGGCTTTCGCCAATGGGAACATTTGGGAACATTCCCTTGGAGTATACATATTTATTTATTTTTCTCTCATGGGAAATACCCACACACATCAGAGGGACCTACAGGTAAAGAGACTAAGGACACTTCTTAAAAATTGAGGGGTTAAAGTCTCTCAATGGAAAGCCACCTCTTTTGGGGGCGAGGTCCTTGCAGTGGCCCCATGAATGTCCTATGGAGACCTCTATGACCCAGTCTCCTGGACCCAGGATGCACACTTGGCCTCGGGGAGGGAAGTGCATCATAGCTCTCCCCCCTCCCTCCAGTTCCTGCTGATCATTGCTACTATTAGACAGTGCCTAGGCCCTTCCCACCAACCTACCCAAAACAAAGATAAACAACAGACTCCATTTCCTGGGGACTCACATAAAAACTGCCCAAGAACCGAGGGTCCTCTGAGGACTGTGATAAAGACTGCTCCAAGAACCACCCAGTCACAGGCCTAGCTGTCTTGGAACAGGCTATAGAAAACATAAAAACAGATCCATCTTGTCCTAAGCCTGATTCCTCACCCCTGTTCTCCCTCTATCTTCTACTGCTTCCTTATGAGGAGCCAGAGGTAGAGCCTTCCCTGTCCACATTCCCACCCCCCCCCACCACAGACAGTTTTGCCAGGTCCAAGACAGTCAAAAGCTTAATTGTCAGGCTTTTGTCATAAGTGTTGCTGCTACACACAGCTGACCCCTGATTTGGTATCCTTACCAGGTAGGTAACTTAAACGAATTAAGACAGGCTATAAGGGAAGATGGCATCCAGACTCCCTGGACAAAGTCCATCCTCCATGCTTACATGCTCCAGGACTGGAGGGACATTTACCATACTTCCCTTCCAGGCCCCTTGTTTCTCCAATGGGTGGCTCTCTGACAAGATGAATGCTTCTAACAGGTTCAAAGGGACCAAGCTCAATCCAATGTCACCTTGGGATATGATGGATATGTGCCATACAAGCCTGGGACTGAATCACCTCCCCTCCCAATGGGCCCCAGGAGGGCTCTTCTCTTCTATTTTGAAGACAGAAACCTAAGGAACCCTTATCTGAATTCATCTTAAGAACAAAAGACAGCCTAGAATGTAAAATCCCCAATCCTACAGCTAGGGAAATGCTCCTCAAAAGCACTGTCTGGGATAGTACAACCTCTGAGTGCAAACAAGCCTGCCATGGTTTACAGGAGGAACATTACTACCATTGGATTGTCTCTGCCCAACACATAGACACTGCTGCTCATAAGTCCGCCTCCCTAGCCCAAGCCTTAGTGTCTGCTGTTACATCAAATGAGAAGTGCTTTAAGTGTGGTGAAAGTGGGCATCTGCCTCTTCTAAAGATCTCCAGACTTCTTTCCCAACACCATCTCCCCTCGGTGTTGCAAAGGCTACCATTGGAAACGGGACTGTCATTCAAAATATGATAAAGATGGCAAACTATTAGAGCCTTTAAATTTAAAAAGGGGCAAGTCCCAGCCCTGTGGATAAAACATAAAGAAGATCAATACATGCCCTTTGGGCCACGCCCATTCTGGGGGGGGCACCCAACCTGCCTTAACAATAAACATGGGGGGAAAACACTTCAAATGATTCATAGACACAGGGGCAAACAGAACCATCTTTAAACATCAAGAGATTTCCCCTGGATGGGCCCTTACTCCCAGGCCCCAGGTTCATGGATATAGGAGGACCCTCACAGTCTTACATCACCAAAAATACATATACTTGGGAAGACCTGGATGGATATATGGGTCAAATCTGACCACCAGTATCAAAATCTAACACCAATCTGTTATGGCAAAACCTCTTAAAGTCTCTGGACGTGGTCATTGCCAGGCCCCTGAGGGCAATTGCAGCCAGGCTGATGAATTAACCTGGGAAAAATGCCTCCACTACCCTAGAGAAAGGCACCCCCAATTCTGCAGGTCATTGCAGTTCACACTCCTCCTCAACCCCTCACCCCCACCTAGACTGGATATCAAATGATTCAGTCTGGATTGAGCAGTGGCCCTTACCAGAGGAAAAATTAATAGCTTTAAAAATCTAGTAAGCTGGGAGTGGTGGTACACACCTTTAATCCTAGCACTCAGGAGGCAGAGGCAGGCAGATCTTTGTGAGTTCAAGGCCAGCCTGGTCTGCAGAGAAAGTTCCAGGACAGCTGGGGCTACCAGGAAACACTGTCTTGAAAAAGACAAAAAAAAAAAAAAATCTAGTAAAAGAACCGATCACATTGGGACATATCCGTCCATCCTCCATCTCGCAGTCCCTGGAACACCCCAGTGTTTGTCATAAAAAAACAAGGGGAAGGCACCTCTTACAAGATCTATGCATCATTAACAAAAGTATCCATATATGGGGATCCCTGCAAAGACGTCTCCCTCTTGCATCTCTTATACCAACCAATACCCAATTTTTAGCTATTGATATTAAGGATTGCTTCTTCTCATTACCCCTCCACCCAGAAGACTATAAATGCTTTGCCTTTTCCATCCCTACCATTAATAATTCAGGACTGGCAGCTAATTATGAATGGCCTATCCTACCACAATTATGGTTAACAGCCCATCAATTTGCCAAGAGGCTGTTTATATTGCCCTTAAACCTCACATAAAACAAGGCCTTCATGTCTTCCATAACATGGATGACATCTTGGCATGGGACGAATTCCAGACTGACCGCAGTCCTGAGGGACTGGCTGGTACCCTCCTTAGCAGTCTTTGGGTTCAACATAGCCCCCTTTAAAGTTCAAATGATTCCTTCCATCTGTTTCCTGGGTCACTCAAACCCAGTCCCCCACCGCACCCCCATTCTTACCCTAGCTTCCCTCCAAACTTCCTAGGAAACGTTAACTGGCTTCACCCTTGGCTCCCTGTCCTAACCACAACCCTCCAACCCCTCTTTGACCTTCTGCAAGACGACAAAGCCTAAGTGAAAACTTACAGCTGAAGCTTCTGAGGCCCTTGCTAAGGTAAATTGGGCCCTCCAGGGCATGGCTTTAGCTCGCTTTTCACTGTCTCTCCCTGTTCAGTTACTGATTTTTTTAATAATTTTATTTATTTATTTATTTATTTATTTATTTATTTATTTATTTATATGCATGTACTGTCTGCATGTAAGTCTGTGCACCCCTGTCATGCAATGCCGCAGAGGTCAGAAGAGGGTGTTGGATTCCCCTGGAACTGGAGTTCTCCTGGAATTGGAGTTACAGATGGCTCTCAGAGGCCATGTGGGTGGTGGGGATCGAACCTGGGTCCTCTGCAAGAGCGTCGGTGCTCTTAACCACTAGGCCATCTCTCCAGCACATCCTCCACCCTCCACCAATGGGGAGAGTTCTCCACCTATTAAATGAAATGGATTCCCTGGCAGCCATGATAAAAAATGGGAGACATCGTTCATTACAGACTTTACGAAAAGACCCTAATGTTATAATCACACCTTTCTCTCTATGGATATCCAATGGCTGATGAGTAATCACATTCACATAGCCATCAGCTTTATGGGATTCCCAGGGCAAATAGATGACCATTATACTAATGACAAATGGATCTCCACTGTTCCACTGTTAACCTGGCTCCCTCCCTGCCTCATATCAGGCCCCATAGCTCCCTGTTTGTTTTCATTAAAACAGGGAGGTGCCATCATATTCTTCAAATAGGTGTTCAGGAATGGACTGATACTGAACCAGGAAGTTTTGGGTTGCTACCTAAGCAAGGTTGTTAATTTGGTTTTTAAGGAACTGGATGACACAGGGGGCAATTAATAAAAGCACTCCTTGGGTGAAAAGCAGTCCTATGAAAGGGAATATTCAGGTTGTCAAAGGGTTGGAGAACCAGGAGACAGATGTTTGGGAAGAATATAGGACCTGAAATTCTTTTTCTCCAAAAGGGCTTCTACATTTTGTTCCACTACCCTAGACTCACTGACATAAAAGCAACCCTCCTCCCTCAAGAACATGCAAGTCCCTCTGTGTTCTGCAGTTGAGGTCCAAAGCCCACCTATTCTGTAACACAACTGCAGCCAACAAAGTTATCTTTCAGTAGGGATGATTTTGACATTATGTTGTTTCAGTCTTCGGTGGTGATGTCTCCTCCTTTGGCTCTTTCTTTGGTCCTCTAGGGACAGGCATGCAATACTTTTGGTCAGTGGGGATGATTCTGACATTGTGGACTGGTACCCAAATGGGGTGTGGGCAATCCTGTAGGAATACACAATTGAAGCCCTTTCCCGATGTTAACAATGGGTCCAGTCCTTTCCACTGGTTATCTAGTGGGTCCTTCCACCTCAAATGTATCTGAGGGAAAGTGCCTGGTGTCTGCCAATGTTTGATAATTGGAGAATTTTTTAAATTTCTTTTTCTTTTTTGGTCTTTTTGAGACAGGGTCTCCCTGTAGCCCCAGCTGTCTTGGAACTCCCTCTGTGTTTTTAATTTCTGTATATGTTGAATAGCTTAAGCATTGTTAGTGCCATGTCCAATTGGAGGTTTGGGGAGTGGTATATGCCCATTTTTTGTTTTAACAATTGTTGTTTTAGGGCTTGGTGGGTTCTTTCTATGACGCCTTGTCCTTGTGGATTGTAAGGGATACCCACATGATGTGTGATAATCCATTAATAGGATTATTAGACAAAAGGATTAGAAGTGGGAACTAGTGAAAGCACACCCATTGTCGCAAAGTTGGAGAGAAGGTGTGTCACAAGGTCCTTACCCCATTCCCCTGTGTGTGCTGTGGCCCAAATAAATTTAGAGTAGGTGTCTACTGTAACAAAGACATATGTTTGTTTAGCAAAGGAAGCAATGTGGGTGACATCAGTTTGCCATAAGATCTTGCCATTTAATCCTCTGGGACTGGTTCCTGGAGCCTGTAATCTGGGTGTCTTAATTAAAGGGGAGCAGGAGCAGCATGTTTTAAGGATACACTGAAGTTTGGGCAATTGGGACCCTCTGGGAAACGGGCTTGGAGTCCTCTAAAGTTGGTGTGGGTGGTGCATAGACCCCAGTAGGGGCGATGCAATCAGTGAGGGAGCTACCTTCATAGAGAGGTCCTGATGGAAGACTGTGTGCACAGATATGTTGGATGATGATAGAGTGGGACTTTTTGTAGGAAGGATGAGACAGTAATGAGGAAAGGGTAGAGAGGGTTACTGTCCAAACAGAAAAAGGATCTGGACAGCCAAGGTTAATAGGTTAACATCATCTGAGAAAAGGTTGAGCCATTTATTGGTTTCCTTGACAGTGAGATAGACAGTGTAAAGTTATTTGTATTGTGGGGAGTGGTAGGGAAATGTGGTGAATACGATTTTGGGTGTTGATCTGAGGTGTCATAAATTATGACTGACACTCTGCCCCCCATCTGTGGGCCTGATATTCCATGATGGCTGAGCCTTAAGTAAGCTTGCTTCACCCTGAAAACCTACAAGGCCAGAGGTGGACATTAGATACCTGCAGCCCATCCCTGGTGGAGTGTCACATGTATAGCATTCCTAAACCTGTCACTTCTGAGGCACAGCATGGGCTCAGAAACCAAATGAGGGATCTGCCATAAAAAGCCTAATCTTGGGAAACAAATGGTTGGGAACTTGGCCACTGTAAATTGTGCATGCAGAATTTGTTGTCCCACCCCATCCTTGCTAAGAGCCCACCAAAGCTACTATATAAGACACTAAAACTCCTGCAATAAATGAGTTCTTTGGCCCTCTGAAGCCAACTCCCAGCTTATTTGGATCTTCAGTTTTGTTCCATTGGTCAACAGGTCTGTTTTTATGCCAGTACCAAGCTGTTTTTATGACCATAGCCCTGTAGTATATAGTTTGAAGTCTGGTATAGAGATCCCCCCTGTATTGCTCTTTTTGCTCAGGGTTGCTTTGGCTACTTGAGAAAGAGCAACTCCAAGTCAATAGAATCCGTGATGAAAGGGGAACTATCACAACAGACCATGAAAAGATCTAGACAATTATACTGGAATACTTCAAAAACCTATACTCTAGTAAGTTTTAAAGCATAGGAGAAATGGATATCTGAAATCCTCGGAATCACCACAGCTTAACCAAGAAGATATCGACAACTTAAACAGACTCATAATATATGAAGAAATTGAAGATGTAATAAGCAGTCTCCCAACGAATAAAAGCCCAGGCCCAGATGGTTTCACGACAGAATTATATCAAACATTTCAAAAAGTCTTACAACCATTATTACTTAACTTGTTCAGAAGGATACAAGCAGAGGGAAATCTCCCAAATTTTTCTTTGAAGCCAGCATCACTCTAATACCAAAACCAGGCAAAGGTAACTATAATCCACTCCAGAGGGCACCAGGCATCCACAGACCCAGTCACCCTGGGAAATGCCAGGGTTGGTTCGATGGCCCAGGTACTTGTTTCCAACCTCCCTAAACCTACTAGGTACATCATGTTCCTGACATCCTCTTACAGGCCTGAATATCAATGGGAGAAAAAAAGACAAACTCCTGGTCAAAGGTGTCATGCACCCAGGCTGGGGACATGTGTCTTTACTTCAACAATCATCTCATTCTACTTCAGTGTCAGGGGGCTTTCATCATCCCAGACATCCAGCAGAGCCTGCACATAGTTCCTAAGGCTTTATTCAAGGTTCTAGAGCCACTCTACGACCCTACCAATCTCTGAGCTCATATCTTACAGGCTCACTCCTCCTGCCAGATGGGTGCCAAGACCAATCCCCAAGGGCCTCTCAGACTACAGCAGCCTCTCCACCAGCTTCAATGACACCAACCAGGTGATGACTGGCAGATTGACCTTACCCAGATGCCCACCCATTAAAAAAAAAAAAAAAACCTCCACTTTCTCTTAACAATTCTTGATACGTTTTCAGGGTAGATAGAGGCATTCCCCACCTCCAGAGCAACCATGAACATGGTGGCCCAGACTCTCCTGGAACACATCATCCCTCTATTTGGACTACCACAAAGTATCCAGACAGACGGTGGCCTGGCCTTCACCTCCAGGGTGGTTGAACTTGTGTCTGAAGCCCTTGACATCTCTTGGAAACTGCACATTCCCTATCATCCACAGTTCTCAGGAAAAGTTGAAAGAGCCAAGGGACTCATCAAACACTAGCTCACCAAACTCTCCCTTGAACTCATGTTTTCCTGGGCCTCCTTCTCCCCAGCATTCTCAGCACTGTCAAGCCACTCCACACTCTCCCTTGGGCCTGAGTCCTTTCGAGCTCCTGCATGGGCAACTGATCCTCCTTGACCACAGTCTACTGGTCCAAACTTCTCCATTGTCTGGGTACTTACCTTACTTTACTCTCCACTAACTCTCCATTGTCCTTCACCCTGGGGGACCATGTTTCCATGTTTTCCTTAAGTAGCTCTCTCCCAAATCATTAGAGCTGAGGTGGACAAGACCCCACTCCATAATCCTCACCACCCCTTAATCAGCAAAACTCCTGGGATACTACTGCTGGAACCACCTGTCCAGACTGAAGAAGGCGCCAGACCAGAATGAGTGGTCCATCCAACAATTGGGACCCACTACCCTCAGGTTTTCCAGAAGTCCTCAGGGAGAGGTCTGAATGGTGAGGTTTGGGTGCTTTCATGTTATGCAGCTTCACTTTCGCCTCCTTTCTCTTCTAGATCATAGTTTTTCTCGGTTGTCCCTGCTGCTGCAAGTGTCAGACAGTGCAACAGACCAGTTAGGTTTCTGACTTGATCTTAGTGGCTTTAGCTTTTGCCCAAGTAGGCGAGGCGATGCCAGGATCTCTGAACTTGGCAGTGCCAGAACTGTCATACCCCTGGCACCTCTGTGCATGGGAAACCTGGACTGAGGGAGCTGGCAACACCCACCATGATGTTATAGGTCAAGTGGATTGCATCCCAGTAGCAGCAGGAGTGAAAAGATGTAATTATGTCATCTCCATCCCCTTGATGGCCACCTTCAGATATTCATGGGGGTATGAAAACTTTGCCATGCTTTGCTTTACCTAAGACCAAACAGATACCTCCTGTTGCACTCAATGGAGAAAAGAAAATGGGGAACTATTGCAAGAGATGGTTTAGAGTCCTGAGTAAGGGTAAGAACTATTGTGGGGATGTTGGGCTGTTAAATATGAGCCCTGATGCTTTGCTCCTACATGAGGCAGGCCTACAATACCTCAACATCAAAGACCCCTGGTGGGATACGGGGATAAAACGTTCAGTCTACACATCTCCTGCTGCTTCATACCCATGCCGGCAAATAGATATTTGGCACACATAAGTCCAGACCCTGCCATCTTCCCTCCAAATCTAGAGCCATAGAACAACAGGAAGCAGCCCTCTAAGCCAACTTGGGGAAATCATCCCTCCCACTCCCAGCTCAAAGGGGACAAGTCCTTCTCTTAGGTAGGACTGATTTAGGAGGGAGCAGCCCTACTCAATCTCACTCTGGCATGCGACCTAAGCAGCTGCTTTCTCTGTGCTGCCCTTGCCTGCCCCCTTTGGTTGCAATGCCTTTGCAATATCCATTCTCCACTAACTACAAAACTATCCGGAAACTTCCAGTTCGTAATACAGGATTTTCCCTATACAGTTCGTATAGGGCACCTCCAAATGCTCAATTTTCCTTCTCTTACTCTGGTCCCTGGCCCCCTGCAACACTACTAACATTTCTCTGCGACTTGCCAAGGCACAACCAGATGGCTTCTTCTGGTGCAATGGCACACTAACAAAAAGTCTGCCTTCTGATTGTTCTTCCCTGTTGTGCCTATCAGTTATGCTAATCCCAGACTTAAAATTATATGGAAAGATTGAGATGGCCACTCTGTCTTCCAATACACCCCCTGCCCTCAGTGTTTGCCCCTGTCTAGAAATGCTGGTCAGTTTCCATCGTTACACTGGAAACTATTGCTTTGGTATCCTTAACCATAACATCTTCCCTGAGTGCAGGTGGTGTGAGATACTCTGTACTGGCTTTCTGGGGAGTATCCGACCACGTAGGAAGCTTTCTTTGCCAAGAGCAGCCCTGCTAAGGGAAAGGGGAGCACAGTACCCGCGTGCAGTCACTGCAGGAAACTGACCTCTCGATGCAGAGGTCAGCTGACTACTTTCGTAACCCGACCTGAGAGATACTTCCACCTCAGGCCCTTAGTCTGGGACAATGAACATTTCCTACTCTTGGCCGTGATTTGCGATTTCCCACCTGCCCAGAGACCGCTGGCCCCTGGACATGAATTTCAGGGTGATGGTTGATGGACTATCTTCAGCTTTTGTCCATCACAATTCACTTCATCACACCAGCTATCCAAGTTGGTGGTCCAAGGACCCCTGTCCAACCCACCTGAACGAAATGCAAGCCTGCTTTGGCCTGTATGCATGCAAAAAATGATGGTAAGGAATTCTGTGATTATGGTAATGGAGAATTCCATTTATTGCCTATTGCAGCTTGCCTTTATAAGCAAAATGGCGTCAGTTCCCAGAGCCAATCGCAGACCCCCAATTCTGCACCACTGTACAGAGTTGCCCCACCCAGCATCATATACCTTGGTCACGTTACCTGCTCCTCTTGGGGCGGGGTCAGAGAAATCCCCTGACTCCCATCCACATGGTGCCCTGAGGGGTACTAACTGAGAACTAGCCCCAGTTCAAACTGGATCTTCCTACACGACTGCATCAAAGGAACCATCAATGAGTCCAAAGTGTCTCTGGCCTCATTCCAGTGCCAGATCACCTCAGTGACCCAAGTAGACATGCAGAGCCAGAGAGTGCTGGACCTCCTCACTGTGGACAAAGGCAGTACCTGAGTGTTCCTTGGAGAATAATGCTGCTACTACATCAGGGAAGCAACCCTAATAGAAACTTGTGTCAACGACCTGAAAAAAATCTCAGAGGAGCTCTGACAATACACCAGGACACCTCTCCCTTCCACTCCTTTTGGCAGTCTCTTGTCGTAGCCTCCCTGGCACCATTCACAGGGCCGGTGGTGATCATTTGCCTATTTTTCTCCTGCCACCCTGTCTTCTCTGCTTCCTGAAAGAATGCATTCTGGAAATCTCCAGAGTGGTTGTTAACCAAATGCTCCTAAACTCCTACACCCCTTTACCCACGGACCCACCTACTCCCAACCCCCCTTGAACCTTCAATGCCCGAACTTAGCCAGAAGAAGCCAGATGTATACCCTTAGAGGTCAGGATGTTTGGTCAGAGGTTTGGGAAAAAGGCCAATGGCAGGGACTGTGTGGTCCCCGCCCTTCTCTCCTGCAGTACTAGAGACCTCCACGCAAAGGAAAGATGTGAGGAGCCCAGCTCTGAATTCCAAGCAGCTGATGCAACCTGTATCCCTGACATCTCCAGCCCACGTAAGGACTCAGCCCATGACCATTCTTGAACGTGGGCCAGATGCCTGATGACTGGTCATTACTCATCACCATCTCCTTGGCCCATCCATGTGTCTGCCCAGATGTTCACTCGTGACCATATTTGGACACAAACGCACCCTCTGGCTGTGATGTCATCTCTCCTCTCCTGTCCCTATAAAAGTCCCTTACCCTGGGCAGGTCTTGCTACTTTCCTGTCCCTGCTCTGTAGGACCAGTGAGCCTGCCTGAGAGGTGATCTTAATAAACCTTTTTATACTTTGTTAATTTGGTTTAATCTGACCTCTTTGTGTCAGAAAAAGCCTTTCATCATGTACCCCCTTTGCTGAAAAATTATTTGGAGGCTGTACTGGTGATTAAAATCTTTATGCCTATGAGTACCTTTTCTTTTCCTTTTTCTCTTTTTGAGCAAGATCTCCCTGAAGCCTCTGTTGGCCTGAAACTTTCTCCCCTGCCTTTTTTTTTTTTTTTAATTTGAAACTTTCTGTGTAGTTCTGGCTGGCCTGCATCTCACAGAGATCTGCCTTCCGCCTTCCTCTGCCTCCTAAGTGTTGGGATTAAAGCTGTGCACCACAATGTTTGACTTTGAGAGTGTAATTATGTGTTCATCTGTCTACCATCTATTATCTATCATATATCATTACTCATGTTTTAAGGTCATGGGCACAAACAATTAAAATATGGCTCAAACAAAGGAGAAGTGTTAATGATGGAGTTTTCAAGAAGTTTACTTGGTTCAAATGATTTTATAACAAGTTAAAAATGCCATCCTGGTATTTTCTAGTTTTTAAGATATGTGCTTGCTTGTTTTCTCACCCTGTCATAGTTTAATATTGTAATAAATTAAGACCACATGATAAGAAACTGAAAAGAATTAGTCAATACATTCCCTGTGTGTGATGGAGATTAAAGTTAGGCAGGTGTCTTAGTCATTTTTCAGTTTCTGTGATAAAATACCCTAAGAAAAGCAACTTAAATGAAAAGGAATTTATTTGGATTTGCAATTTGAAAGCACAGCCCATCCTGGTGGGGGAAGTCCTTGAGGCAGGAACTTCAGCTCACTGGACACATTGTCTGTACAGCCAGGATGTAAAAATGGATGCTGTACTTAACTCAGTTTCCCCTCTTCATACTTTCCTGAATTCCAAACTCAGGACTGGTGCTCCTATGAGTGGGTGGTCTTTCCACCTCAATTAGAACAATCAAGATAACCCTCCAGAAGCAAACACAGAATGTCTCACCTGGTGATTTTTTTTTTAATTTTTTTTTGTTAATTTTATTTATTTCCATATGTGTATGAATGTTCTGTCTGCATGCAAGTTTGTGCACCCGTGTCGTGCAATGCTGCGGAGGTCAGAAGAGGGTGTCGGATTGCCCTGGAACTGGAGTTCTCCTGGAATTGGAGTTTCAGACGGTTCTCGGCCGCCATGTGGGTGCTGGGGATCGAACCCGGGTCCTCTGCAAGAGCAGTCGGCACTCTCAACAGCTAGGCCATCTCTCCAGCCCTCACCTGGTGATTTGAAAGGAAAACATAGGCAATGCACTTCAAATTAAAAGTATAAACAAGAACTTTCTCAACAGAATTCAAATAGAACAGAAATTAACCTTAAGAATCAACAGATGGGACCACATGAATTTCTTTCTTTTTTTTTTTTTTTTTAGTGTACCATCATTTGAGTGAAGAGGCAATCTACAGAATGGGGGAAAATTTACCTTATATACCTCTGATAGAGAGTATCTACAAAGCTAAAGAAACAGTCTGCAGAATAAACAGCCTTCAGAATCTGAGAAAAATCTTCATCAGCCGCACTTCAGACACGGAAACTAATATCCAGAATTCACAAAGACATGCAAAATTAAACACCCCCAAATCAAAAACAAAACTGCTAATCATCAAATGGGGTAAGGAAATGAACAGACAATTCTCAAAAGAAGAAGCACAAATGGGCAAAACATCTTTTTGAAAGTGTTCAACATCCGGACTCATCAGGAAAATGCAAATGAAAACTACTTTGGGATACAACTTTTCCAGAATCAGTATGACCAGTATGAAGAATTCTGACATCACTCACAAATGTTCATCCCCAAAAGAACGAGTGACTGTGGAGTGACCAGCCTTAAATGGGACACCTAAGTTGCACTTTTTCCTCCCGGGGCTTAAGATCGTTGCAGAAGAAGGTGTGAAAAATTTGTAAGAACTAGAGGTGGTAAGTCAATATAAGGAAATTGTGTTGCCTGGATACCACAGGGTAGTTGCACATGTGAACCCACAGTGCTTATGGCAGCATGTAAAAGACCTATGTAAACCCAAGACAGACAGGCATGTACAGAACCCTCACCATTTATAGCCATTCCACGTGAAATGTCCAAATTGACTGCCCTTCGCTCCCTTCCCCACCATTGCTAAGTGAACCAGCCAAGTGGAAGTGCCTCATGCAGGTAAATGCTTCTACAGTACTGGGAAACTCACAACTAGCTTGACCAATGGTTAATTATTAATGGACTGTTAATTCGACCATGATTATATGGCATTCCTCTGTGCTTCATGCTCATTATTACATTTCTGGTTGAAGCCACAAGATCACTCCTCAAGAGGCTCAGCCTGGCTCCAGATCTCCCCAGATTGATAAATATGGAGATGTTCTGTGCGAGGTACCAGGGCCCCATGACTCTCACCCATGGGCCAGATAGTCCCAGACTGACTGCTGTGTGACTCTGACACCAGAACTGGTTGAGTTCTTGAATGAGTTCTTCTGTCCTTCTACAAATAAACTCTGATATTCCTGGTCTGGAGCACCATTCTGATCTGATCTGGTCTGGTCTTGAACAATGGGAGCATCATTCTGAAAAGACCCTCCCCTGTGCTTTCTCAATAGTCAAGATGTTGACTAAGAAGCTTCTTCAGGAAATTGGGGCATCCCTAGGAATGGGTTATTCTTGTCCCTGTTCATATCTGTTTTGTATATATGAATCATTGTATCACTAATTGAGTGATTGGGCAGTCAGACAAAGCGAGTTCTGCTCTGGACAGCTCCTGTCCAGCAGATCTCACCTCTCCCTGTCACAGATACTGACAGGCACAATACTGACCAGACCCCTCAGATTGTCCATCAAGATCTTTTTCTGGGTGGCTTTTCCCTCCGAGGTTTTCCTACCACTGCTACTGCCACAGCTACTGCCACACTCTGCAAGCACACTTCCTCTTCCAGCCACTCTGTGCCTAGCCAGCCATGTCCCACCGGTCTTTCTAGATCCTGGTTTATGGTTGGAGAGACTCTGCCTTCCAGCATCTGTTCAAACTATCCATTCTCCTGACTGCACCATTTATTTCTGATTCTGACTTGGGGGGAGTACCCATAATAAAACTAACTTCCCTCCAATGTATGCTAAAGAATATCCCTTTGTGTTTTGTTGATGACTATTGAGTCAGTCTACAGGGAAAACTTCATACATTACATGAAATTAAGTTTTATTTGTTTTCTTAAAATATTTTATTTTCTATTTTTATTTCAGGTGTATGAGTGTATTGGCTGCGAGTAAGTAAATGCACCCATTTTCTGCAATGTCCACAAAGGTGAGAAGAAGGCATTGGATTCCCCGGAACTGGAGTTAGGGACAGTTGTTAGTTGACATGTGGCTTCTGGGATTCAAACCTGGGTAATCTGTAAGAATATCCAGTGCTCTTAACTGCTGAGCCATCTCTCCAGCCCTAAGCTGCCTTCTTATAACCTAAACTGGCCGTCAACCTGGTCTTCGGACACTACTGTCTAGCACTCTGGCTCTACATTGCAGAGACTCTCCAAACCTGGAAATTCCACAATAAATTCGCTGTTTAAGATCTTTACTTTGTTTTGATTTTTATCTTGGATTACACACTCTTAGCTTTGGTATTCATGAAACCTGATAGTCGGTTAATATATCCCAAGGGAATTTAGTGTGCTGCTTGTCTTCTTTCTACCTCCCACCACTGGCATCTTGGTTCTGAGTTTTTTCCGTCTTCCTAGGCCCTCTCCTATGGGAAAGGGTTGGAGGGGAAGGACTGCAGCTTAGAGTTTGCAACCAGGAGACTTCCTGTTGGTGCCTATCATCTGCTTGTTCTGTACTGGTGGGAAAAAAGCAAAAAGCTGGGCAGGTTTCAGTCAGCTAGGACTACCCCAGTCTTGGATTCATTCATCTATTCTTTGAAATTAATGTTCCTAGATTCTCTATGACCTTCTTCCTGGTACCCATTCCTCTATCCTTCTGTGGGTAATATTATGACATTTATCTCTATATGACTGTCCCTAAGGAGCACGTTCTACTGTGCCTTATTAGGAAAAAATAGCCACTAACTTTTTATCACCTCAGAGTATCCTATTGATCCTCCCTGTCCACCTTCAGATTTGCTCCTCCAGAGCTTGAAGGGAGGTAGCAAAGACATAACTAATGTATTTGGGACCCAGACATAGTGTGACGGAATATGGTATGGAGAAGAGCTCAAGTTTTCAGGTTTTAATGCTGTTGAGAAGGAAGAAGGAAGGCAAAGAGCTAAAAACTAATAGCTTTGTTTAAAAGAAAAATCCCTGGTTGTACCAGAATATAGAAGGAGACAGAAAGTCTAATTTGAGGATATATAGTAAGTTGTAAAATGTCAGAGAAAATGTGAACCTCTTTTACTTTGGTTTGATTCTGTTTGAATTTCTGTAGAAGATAAAAAAGGATGGTAATTCTTTACTGTAAAATGTTTCTGTTTAAAATGGAATTCTACTCTTATAAAGGGGAGGGGAAGAAAACTAATGCCCTTCACAATAACAGATTTATACTGGTAATCAAGTCAAGTCAGTGTCAACTAGTACATGAAATATCTGCCAATGAAAATAAAAACTGGAAAAGCTGCAAATAAACCTCCTCCTCCTCCTCCTCCTCCTCCTCCTTCTTCTTCTTCTTCTTCTTCTTCTTCTTCCTCCTCCTCCTCTTCTTTTTATTATTTTTTATTTGAGTTTTAAAGGAGGGTTTTAATTTAACTAGGGCACCAAGCTGACACTCAACTGGGGAGGAATGTGGACATAAGGAGCCTCTTATAAGTAAAAAGCCAATCAGAGTTTAACATGACAGTTAAAATTACCAATCACTTGAAAGACAACAAATAAAACCCATAGAGAAAGTATGGGAACATTCCAGTAACAGCCCAGGGACACGTGGCAGAGAGCAATTCCTAGTATAATGTAGCTTTATTAAAATGCAACATGTCATTTTTGTAGGCAGTGTGACATCACCTCCTAGTGGCCAATCCCAAACCTTTGTATCATCAAATCATCCCAACTTGTGGCCATAAATAAATAGGTCCCATGACCCTCAAAAAAAATTACTAATCAAGGGGAAGCATGCGAAGAAAGCAAGCAATCATTCTTAGAATGACTCAGGGAAATGGAACTTAATGGCATTTGTGAGCAGAGCACTGTCCCTGTGCTTTTATAATCTATTATGTCATTCTCCCCTGTTGTGATGTCTTCAAATACTTGAAGGCAGTTCATAAGAGCTGACCTCAGTAGGTGTTTCTGAGGTGGAATGATCTCTGCTAGGGAGGGGGTTAAAAGCAAGTTCCAGGCCAGCTGGGGCTACAGGGAGATCCTGTCTCCAAAAAAACCCAAAACCCAAAAAACAAAACAAAACACAACAAGAAACAAACAACAACAAAAACAAACAAAAATAATAAATCTTCTTCTTAAGTGGTGCTATTCCTGCCTTTCTGTAACCCCCTCAACTTCTGATCTTGGGTGCTGGAAAGTTCCATCTGCTCTTTGTCAGATACTTTCTCACTTGACAGTTGTGCTGGTCTGATCAGGAAAAACTGGTTTGACTAATGACAAGTCATGAAATGGGATGGTATGCAGAGCTCAATGCCACCTTTCCTGCCCCTCTCCTCCATTCTGTCAGTTTTCCCTAGTTCTCTGATTTCCCATAAATGGATCTGGGGAGCTGGGCATGGTGGTTCACGTCTTTAATCCTGGCACCTGGGAGGACGAGGCAGGTAGATCTCTGTGAGTTCAAGGCCAGCCTGGTCTACATGGTGAATTCCAAGCCAGCTGGGGCTATATTGAGACCCTGTCTCAAAAATAGATCTGGGGGATATTAAAATGAAAAAAAAAAAAAAAACAGAACCCATACTAATTGTTAATGCTGGTAGGATACACCAATCTTCAGAATCCTTCCTCATTTAGCCTTTGGTTGTTCAAAGACTGCTACTACTCCTTCTCTGCATACTGGGGGGCTTCTCTTTTAGGTCCTAGTCTGGGTCTGACTTAAGGTCACTGTGAAGTTATGACTGTTCTATGGGTTATTGTATATACTCATAGTTCTCTTAGATCCAAGATGGCTGCCCATATGGCCCGGTTTCCTGACACCCTTGTTTAGAGCAGGTGTATCAATGTCCCAACTACCTCCAGCAGAACTGTGACAGAGGGCTCAGGCTTGTCTCCCTCAGTGACAGTTAGTGTTGTGTTACCCCAGATGCTATGGGTGTGTACAGGTGACTTTCCATATTCCAGCCTTCTTAACCATCTGCTTTCTGCCTTGAGTCCTAGTCCTGTCAAGGCCCCCAAGGGAAAGCATGCAGGACTATGGCTAGGAAAGTCACAGAGGCTGTACTCCTGCTGCCTTTAGGAGAAGATGCTTACCATGCACCTTGCATTGTAATGAGAGTTCTATTGTCTGTCTTCCACTCACATGTATGAAGCACTCTTGCCTTTGTTGCTCAAGCTGCAATCACTGGCCAGGGAATCTAGGACCTGAGATCCCTGGTCCTTGTTGGACCTTGGGACAGACACAGGGCCATGTGTGAACTGCACTCCACCTTTTCATTTTCCTTTTACCCCCCTACCACTTAGCAATCACTTATAATCTTGGCATAAGTCCAAATTTGACCAATCTCCTGTTTTCTGAGAAGCCTCAGATCCAAATAACTCCTGAGCATTGGACACTTCTCATTGGACTCTTCTAATGGGAATTGGTCAGGTGGCGATTGCCAAAAGATCCCCACAAATATATTCAAAACCACCTGGGTTCTTCAGAGTCCTGAGCAATCCCCCACAGGGTTCTTGAACACTTGTGGGAAGCCTTTTGATCCTCTGGCTTCAAGGAATGCCAGGACACTTAATTTAGTCATTGTTCTGTTCAGAGATACCATGCAAAAGGACTTGCCAAGCTGCAGGAACTCTCATCCTGAATGTACACTGATGCAGTGTCTAGATGAACTCCTATAAGCTGCTGCTCACTGAACCACCCACCTGTGAGACCCCTGAGAACTGCTCTGGCTGCTCCAGTTCCTAGGGTACCAGGTGTCTATGAAGTAAACTTTTCCAGATGAAGGTCTCTTTTGGGGGATACACCCCTCATGCATTAGATTTGCCCCTGTATGGAGAAAATGGCTGATGGATGTACCAGAGGCTACTCCTTGATCATCTCCATGTCACTTCTCTGTTATACATAGCATCAACCCAGTGACATCAATACTTGATGATAACCCAGAGGTGCCCTACGTGACTGTGATATGGGACATCTCCCGGTTGCATAGATTTCCAAGATTTCCCCTTACCCGAGACAGATGCCAACTTGTTTAAGAATAGAAAATAAAGGGCACTTGGAAGGCTGTTAATACCCGGCTTAACATCATCTGGGATCAAGCCTTGCCCCGGAAACATCTGTACATGAGACTGAATTGATTGTCCTTGCCTAGGCTCTACATTGCTGAGGGGCCCCTATCAGTTGGTCTTAAACACACTTAACAAGACGGCACCTAGAGGAAGTAGGAGGGGTGTGGCCAGGCTTGTTTTGAAAATTTTCTGATTGGTCCTGGCCATTTCCTTGCTTATGAACAGCTCGTGATCAGCTCGTGCTTGCCATTAAGTTCTATGGAGTAACCATTTCATGCAGCCTGCATGCTATCTTGACCTTTAAGATGACTGGCTGCCCGTATAGTGCCATGGAAATCCCCTTGTGGTTTTTGTCTTTATAACTGCTGTGCTGCCTGCAATAAACAAGTTCCTGCTTGACTTGACTGTCGTGTTTGATTGTCCTCTGGAAGGAGGGCTGGAGAGTGGGTGGACAGTGCACTCACCTTTCCCTGATTCATGGGGAATCCTCGAGGACCGACCTGAATGGAGCTGGGATGAAGAGTGACCCCCCACAGCTGGAGCCCAACATGGGGCTCTAAGAAGTGTTTGGTCAGGGCTAATCTATCTGCATGGTGAGTGAGACCTGAAGAGATGGGTAACGAAAACAGTAAGTCAGAGGACCCAGCACTTAAGGTGCTGAGATACTTGCTTAAGAGCAGGGGCTTAGAAATTTCTGATTCTAATGCACTAAAGGTGTGGGAGAAAGTGTTACATTTAGCCCCCGGGGTTTCTGCTGTGAATCTGTTTGATGGGGACACTTGTGCCCACATTGAGCAGCTGTCACAGCAAAGAGAGATTCATTTGGGGATTGATTCACCCTTGGAGTTTTAGCCTACCATGTTGGCCCTCAAGGCGTGCTTAAGGCCTCAGGACCATAAGCCCTCTGCCTCTCTGTCTGACACCACTGCTAAGGCCAATCAGGTTTGGTCAACTGGGAGAGGAAACAAAGTTTGAAAGTGAGATTAAAGTCAAGGGGGGGCATAAGAATGTCCTCCAGGGTCTTCCAGATAGATAGGGAGCTTCCCAGTGCTCCAGAGACCTCTGAGGGGAGGGTCCCTCAGTCCTTGTATTCTCCTCTTCCTGGCCCCCATCCCCCTCTTGGAAGGGAGCCCCTGGGACCCCCATCCCCCTGTGGGGGGAAGAGAGGACAAGTCCTCCCTCGTATAAAGAGCCTGAGTGGGAAGAGGGTTGTAGTGGGCCTGTTGAGGCATTTCCAGTCAATTCGAACCCAGGAGGGAACCGTTCTGCTGCCTGGTACCCTTGGGAGGCCAAAGATCTCAAGGAGCTTAAGAGAGCAGTGGCAGAGGATGAGCCGAATTCCCCCGGGTGGAGACACTGCTCCAGGATCTAGCCCATCAGCCATGCACTACCAAGGGCTCGATGGACCTTTCTAAGGCTGTCCTGCTGAGCTGTACATTTAGGCAGAGAGAAACCAGGCAGCTAACCCTCCCATTCCCATCTCATTTGGGAAATTGTCTGGCACAGCTGCTCAATTTTCTACTGGTCCTCAGTAGGTCACTATTGGTGCCCCCTATGCAGACCAGGTCTGGGTCATTGGGCTGGCTGCCAGGAGGAAGCTGGATGAGTGGCTTACGGAGGCCTCCATTGCAGGGATCACTCAGAAACCAACTGAGTCCCTCCCCAAGTTCATAGACAGTGTAGAGAAGAGCTTTCGATGCAAGCTTCCCTCTGGGAAGTTGAGGGATCAGTTTACTAAGCTTCTGGTATGGGAGGGGATGACAGGCGACAATAAATTGGCATGTATAGGCCTTAAAGACAGATCCATGGGACAATGGATAATTGCTTCCAAAGATGTAGGAATACAATCTCATCAGACAATGACAGCTGCTTTACAGGCTCAGACAGAGGCACTGACCTCAGCCTTGACCCAAGCCTTTGCCACCATGTCTAGAGGAAAAGGAGGGGGGGGTTCACTGGGATTACTGGAGGAGGAAGTGGCCCTTGCTTTGGGTGTGGCCAGATGGGGAATTTTAAGAGGAACTGCCCTGAAAAGGGAAGTAGGCCCCAGCCTGGTCCCAGAAATCAGGAGAATCCAGGCAAGGCCTCAAACACTTCCTGCCCTCGCTGCCATAAGGGATACCATTGGCAGAGGGAATGCTGGTCCAAATTTGACATAGAGGGGAAGGCTTTAAACTAAGTATGGGGTACCCTCCAGCCCCGTTACCTCAAGGAGGTGGGAAGCTGAGCCCTCCAATGGGGCAAGGCCAGGGTTCCCTCTTGACTGCAAGTCCAGACTGAGGTCTGGTGGCCAAATGGACTGTTCCCATAGTCCCTGGACTAAGGCCAAAAATGGATATAACTATACAGGGAAAGAGGTTCTGTTGCCTGATTGAACATGGAGCCAATAGGACCATCCTTAGAAAGGAGGAGGTCCCCCACAGCTGGACCTTGGTACCAGGACCCCAAATTCTGGGGGTGGGAAGCAATACCAGATTGGAAGAAACAAAGAATTGGCTTTGTTGGCAGGATGCTGATGGAGCCCGGGGCAAGACATGACCTCTAGTTGCCCCTGGGTTGTCCACTAACCTTTTGGGGCAAAATATTTCCGGGGAAGCTCAGGCATGCATCCCCACTGATTATAATGCCTTCTATGATGATATTCTGGATACCAAGGAGTGTAATTGAGTACCTACCCCTCCAGGGGGTGAACTATCTAGTTTCAACAACTACCGGGTCAACCCCCCCAAAAGTGCCCCGTGTGCACCCCCAATCCTAAAGGCTACTGTCTCTCGGGTACCTGATATCCAATGGACTCCTGGGCTGCCAGTCTGGGTGGAACAGTGGCCATTACACAAGGTTAAATTTGAAAGAGATTGTGCAGGAGCAGCTGTGGCTGGGACGTATCCGGCCTTGCTTTAGCCCATGGAATACACCTGTATTTGTCATTAAGATCTCTTCTGGTAAATGGAGAATGCTGCAGGATCTACAAAGTATTAATGCTAGAATGTCCCTAGTTGGTACTCCACTAAGGGGTCTGCCCTGGATTCCTGCAATCCCATCTGATCTATTCCTTATGGTCATAGACATTAAGGATAGTTTCTTTTCCATCCCCCTCCAGCCTCAGGATTGTGAAAAGTTTGCCTTTTCTGCTCCTTCTGTGAATTATAAGACCCCAGATGAAAGATAAGAGTGGACTCTATTGCCCCAGGACACGGCTAATAGCCTGGCCTTTTGTCAAGGCTATGTCAAAGCCCACTTGGAGCCTGTGAGCCAGCGACCACAGGCTACTGTTTACATATATATGGATGATATAACTCTGGGGGCACCAAACATGAAGTTATTAAGGAGTTTGGATAAAATCACTTGGGACTGCCTTCAGGCAGGAGGGCTTCATGTGTCTGCTGATAAAGTACAGACCATACCACCTTTCAAGATATTAGGAGCCAACCTCTCTCTGGATGGGGTGAGTCCTCTGAAGCCCCAGATGGCCATCACCCCATCCATGACACTGACTGATTTGCAAAGGCTGTTAGGGGAGATCAATTGGCTAAGGGCCTGAATACCAATTCCTACAGAGACCTTAGCACCTCTGTTTCAGCTACTCGGAGTTGAGTAAGCAGCTCTCGGAGTTGATTTATCTCACTCCCCGACATCTCGACATATTCCATGAAGTCCAGCTTGCCTTGTACTGGGCCCAACTTGCCCGGTATGCACTAGTAAAGATCTTGAGTTATGGGTCCTACCTGGCAAGGTCTCAATGACATCAGTCCTCACACAGGATGGAATACCCCTCTAATGGGTACATGCCTCCCTGTGGGGTGGGTGCCACGGGTTTACACACCCATGGATCAATTGGCTGACTTAATAGAGAAGGGGATTGATGTCACCTTGAGACAATATGGCCTAGACCCTCACAAAATTATCATTCCCTGCATGCTCCCAGATGTTGAGTGGTTGTGCGGAAATAGCAACTGAGTGGCCCTGGCCTTGGAAGGATTCTTGAGAGGCTTGGATTGCCATTGTGGCCCTCACAGATGGGTGACATCCTTCCATGCCCTTAGTTGGGATGCCCCCTGGCTCTTTGCTTGAGAGTCCTTGGTGGGAGCCTGTAATGTATTTACTGATGGGGAGCGGCTCAAGCTCGTTGTCCTGCCTCTGAGCAAGGTAAGTAAATCCATGAATCTGTTCCCAGATACTTTATATGTGGTCAACCTTCTTCCCAGCCGGCTAGGCTCCTACATTCGGCTGGATGGAAATCCCATTACTCCTGTAATGATTCTTAGAGAAAGACAGGATCCTATCTACCTACAACACCTTAGAGGGCATCAAGGCCTGCCTGGGTTTCTAGCCCATGGTAATGCAGAGGCTGACAGAATGGCCTCTGCCCAGGTCCTGTAAGCTTGCCTGAGCAAAGCTCAAGTGTTACATGACCTCACACACGTAAATTGGTGGGGGGTGGGGACTTCACAAGAGATTTCTCCGGGTCCCTTTTAAAGATTTAAAAAGCTTGTGCATACTTGCAAGTCCGGTCAACCCTTCCTACAGGTATGCCTTTACAACAGCAGGGGGGTAAACCCCAGAGGACTTAAGCCCAATTCCCTATGGAAAACAGATGTGACTCATTAGGAAAGCTCAAATGTTTTCATGTCCATTGACACATTCTCATATGCCTGCTGGTGTGGCCCACCACAGCTCATACAGGAGAAAAGTCCAAACATGCCCAGTCCCATTTCCTCCTGTGTTTTGCTACTCTGGGACTACCCCAATGAATCAAAACTGATAATGGACCATGGTTTGTGAGTAAGAGTCTACAGGACTTCTTTTGTCTCTGGGGAATCCAATATAACACAGGAATCCCTTATAACCATGAAGGTCAGGCCGTTGTAGAGCACACCCACCAAAATATAAAAACTCAATTACAAAAACAAAAAGGGGAAATAAGTCCCTATCGACAGTTGGACATGGCCTTGTTTACTGTTAATATCCTTAATTTTCAAAAAATTCAGCCAGAGTCCTGATTCCAGAAACATTGGGGACCTCAGGAACAAAGACCAGAAGTGAGGGTAAAGTGGAAAGACCCCCTTATGGGGCAATGGAGAGGCCCGGATCCATTATTAACTCTAGGCCCAGAGTTTGGCTATGTCTACGCTATAGGAGATCCATACCCTATATGAGTGCCTGCCAGAGATGTTAAATTCTGTTGTCAGGGGGAAGATGACCCCAACCATCAGAGCCACCTGCCTCTGAAGACGAATAAGGAAAAGAAAAAGAAAAAGAAATGGTGGCTGTGGAATAGACTCAACAGACTCTTAACTAATACCCACAAGAGAGGAAGAAAAAGAAAAACAAACGTGGTCATAACAAGGTCCATGGGCATAAAAGCCCTTGAGATGGCATTTCTATTGTGTCTACACAGGAGGATGTCAATGTCTGGATGGGCGGCACTGCTAGTCATCACAGTGATGGGCATGATAGTGGGACTCATCCTGATAGTGACTCTGATAGTTTTGGATTTGGTGGAGGAGCTCAGCTGGGCCAATGCGACCCCTTAAGGACTGCTGAATTTGCTTTCCTGTTCTGCTTCATCTGGATGCACCTTCTCCTATGCTCAAGTATCCCCAAAAACGGACTTGGGACTGCAAATTGATGGAGCTTGGATTTTTTGATGCTCTTGGGATATGCAAAAGGGGATTTGATTTGGAGTTATGTGATAAACCCTGGGGTACTACAACTGTTGGGGTGGGATTTAGTCACGAAACCCATGGCCTGCAATACCTCTTGGTATCCTCTGTCAGGGAAATGCCCTCTGCCAGAAAGTATTCTTGTTAATTTGACTTAGGCTTTGATTTAAATGATCCAGACATAGCCTTCTGGATAAAGAATGAGATGTGGGGCATGGCAGGATATAAATGCCTGCCATTTGGGCTACAGGATTTCTTTATAACTCTTGGAAGATGTTGGTAAAGCTAACATCTTATACGCCCTTTACTGAGTGGGAGGACTTTAAGGTCCATTTTGACACTGGTGCAGCAGTGCCCTTAGTTCCTAGATGCATGGAGCTTATGCTGGAACCCAGTGAGGCCTCCTGGGAAGGGACCTTCCGTGACTGTAGGACAGACAAGGGATACCTGTTTAGAAATGATAGTGGGCTGGTCCGCTGGTATAGTGCTCCTCCTAGGAAACCCCCCCAATAAGAACTATTCTTCTTGATACCAGTACCCTGCCACCTGAGGATGAGTCAGCACCTTGACTCTTCCCTAAGACCACTGGGGAATGAAATTACAAAACTGATTCCATTTTGTTCTAGCTGACTTATGCTAGTTTCTTTTGGAAATTTCTTAGAAGACTTCCTCCTTTCTAGTGCAAATGGCACCCAGTCAGGCAAAATGGTCTCAGGCAGACAGTATGTTGTTTCTTGTTGTTTCTCTTTTACTGGAAAACTTTCAACTAGACAGGGAGAACATTCTCTCCCAACTACTCCTACATCTGCAGGGAGCCCAGTGTTTCAGCAAATTTTGAAAAACTTATTTTTCCTAACTGAAATTTAGAAACTTTCTGTTAACTGAAAACTTTTTTGTTAACTAACCTGCCCTTTGTACAGGGTAACCATGGTGATTAGCTTTCCCTTTGGTATGATGTGATTGTGGTTTTAAACTTTGTAAACCCTGCTATGCCTCTTCTCAGGGTCATGAGCTCACTCTCTACTGCTGAATAAATGTTACCAGACTCTTAATTTGACCATCGCTATGTGCCTTTCCACTGTGTCACATGCTCATTGTAACACAACGATTTAATTAGATTCAAAACAAAAGTTTCACAATGATAAAACTATCACTTTGCTGCATATCAACTAATTACATCTATATCTAGATACATAGATTTTCCCCCTCAGTCAACATTCTTCTGAGTTATTTCTTTGCTATAGGATGCTCAGTTTCTGTTTTGAATACTCTTCTCTGTATTTCACTTGAAATATGAACATTAGGAAATATAGAGCTTTGCACAGGCTGAAGAAAATAGGATGTTCTGGAATTTGTCCTGATCTGATCCTTCATATCTGGCCATTTTGCAACTGAGAGAGGTGTCTGCAGATGCTAATCGGGATCCAAGTAGAACACTGAAAAACATGGGATAATGGTCAAATCATTTAAATGATAATGAACACATTATTTAATTTTTCCATAGGCAATGAATTAAATTTTTTGGATTAAAGTTATTTCTCTAAAATACTCGGTTATTTTTATTTAAATTTAAGGGAAAGTGATTTTGTAAATTTAGTTTTGAAATTAGATGTTACTAAAAAAAAGAAAGAATGAGTTTTCAAGGACCACATGCATAAATACTGAAAATAAACCATATCTCTATGCAACAGAATAAATTCATTAGAAAATATTAAGTAAAAATAAATATGTGTGAAAATATGGAACTGTATTGAATATTTTAAAAATAGTTTTATTGAGGTTAATAGTTCTTAATCAAATATAGACCACTTCCCCCATCCATGCCATCATACACCTCATCAGACATCATATGTATTCTGCCACGTGTTGTACACACACTTGGCATCTCCTGCTCCCCCCTTTCCCCCTCCCCATTCCCAAGACCTGCTAGAAAGGCTTTCTGAACCGCAGTCCAGGGAAGTTTAACAAGTTTATTCAGGCTTGCCTACAAAGTGAAAGGGAGGGGCTGGAGAGATGGCCTAGCAGTTAAGAGCGCTGACCGCTCTTGCAGAGGACTCGGGATCGATCCCCAGCACCCACATGGCGGCTGAGAACTGTCTGAAACTCCAATTCCAGGAGAACTCCAGTTCCAGGGGAATCCGACACCCTCTTCTGACCTCAGTGGCATTGTGCACGGGTGCACAAACTTGCATGCAGACAGTACATTCATACACATACAGAAATAAATAAAATTAATAAAAAAAAACAAAAAAAACCCAAAGTGAATGGGAATAACTTATGCCAAGTAGTGCTCCTCCCCTGTTGACAAAATGGTGAGAGAACCTCAGCACCACGTGGTTGGCTTTTATATTGTGCTTGGCTCCTCCCCTGGCATGGAGCCTACAACATCTGAGAGTTCAGCATGTGTTCTCACAAGTATCATGAACTTTCCTGAACTTGTCCTTTTCCCCTCCCTCCAGATCTACTGCAGGAGTTGCTCAATCTCTACGTCCTCCCTTAGAAAGGCAGGAGCTCTTGGGCATGAGAAAACCTTCACCATCAAATGTTCATTCCTTTCAGAGGATTTCCCACCGTACACATGTTCAGTCCCATCCGGTCAAGCATTTGTATTCAGATGTCTATTGCTGCAGGTTCATGCACTAGAGTCTGGTCAGCCTATCTAAGTAATTAATTACATCAGGAAACCAACATATTTTTGGTGAAATCTGTCAATCTGATTATAAAAGTTGTATAGGAGTAAGAGTAATATCTATTGTATCTCAAAAACTTTTAAATAATAACTAGATGAATTAAATCACACGATTAGTTATAATTATTTCTGCTAACAGGAGATGGAAATAAATTCACAAAATATACAAAATAGTAGTTCAAGAAAAACAAAGGTTCAAAAAAGTTGAATAATAACACACTGCACGTATTCCAAAAGTAAACTAGTTTGATCACAGTTATTCAGTTCACAAATATGCTATACATGGATAATGACTGACCCTTTGCTTTATATCACACACCAAAATTCATGCCAGAAAAATTAAAAACATGATGAAAATGTAAAACAAAGAATTATTTAAGATTACATTTCTGGGGGCTGGAGAGATGGCCTAGTGCTTAAGAGCATCCTTGCAGAGGACCCGGGTTTGATCCCCAGCACCCACATGGCGGCTGAGAACCATCTTCCAGAGGAATCCGATGCCCTGTTCTGGCCTCAGCGGCATTACACAACATGAGTGCACAAACCTACATGCAGACAGTACATTCATACACATACAAAAATAAATAAAAATAAAAAAAGATTACATTTCTATATGTTTTTTTGGGGGGGGGGCATTTTGTGAAACAGTTTCTCTACATAGCCGCAGATACCCTGAAACTCTGTTTAGACCAGGCTGGCCTCAATCTTCCAGAGATCCTCTGCCTCCTTAGTGCTGGGATTAAAGATGTGCAACACCATACCTGGTTCCCATTTTAAGATCTTGAACATGGAAAATAATTCTAAAATAAAGATAAAATTACTAAACATTGATATTCTTAACTATATTTAGGCAAAAGTATTCTGTAAAAAACAATTTAATTAAAATGAAAACATAAAATACAAGTTGGAAGAAAACATTTACTAAATGCAACAGCAAGTTACATTAACATTCAGAATCTATGAAGAACTAAAACCAATCAGAAAAGACAAGCTGAGGAAATTGTGTAAATAAATAATTTACAAAAATAAATCACTCCACTTGTATATATGTGAGTTTTATACATATATACATATATATATATATATATATTATAGATAGGAGTGGTTAAGCATTCTTAAACAAACCTAATGTATAATGAATAAATGAAAAATAATATTATAACAAATCTTATTTCATATGCAGCATAGTGACATATCTAGCAATAACTTTGTAGGAGGAAAAACAATGAAACAAAGAAAACTCCTATGTTCAGCAGATATGAAAATGAGTAACATTGAAACAAATCAAGTGAATTTGAAATCCCATTGTGTTTTCCATTAATTGCAACCCAGTATTATTACAATCAGATGTGTACTAGTCAGCATTTTTAGGATGGTTTGGAGTAGTAATATATAAAATAATGACTGGACTTTATCAAGTAGCAAAAGAGAGTGGGTCTTATTTATATCAGTTTAGAGGCATTCTATACATAAATGTTCATGACACAAACATAGATTTCAGGAAACACTTATTTTATATAGGCTTAAATATGACAATACATTTCCTGAATGAATGGAAAACAATTTTTTATAATTTTTTTATTTTATTTATTTTGTATGTGTATGAATGTACTGTCTGCATGTAGGTCTGTGCAGCAAAGCAAAGTTTACTTATTTCTCCTATGCAGAGATTTGCATTAGTCAAGTGACACACTGAAACATATGTTCAACTGTTTCCAACATTTTTTTGCTCTTAAAATATCATCCCCCAACTTCTAGCATGGCCATGGTGGCTATCACTACCACTAATCCCTCACAGCTTCTGCCTTTATAGCTTGTGGACAAGTGTATAAGTTTCACAAATTCACATTGTAATAAACAGTGATAAAGAAATTGTTGGTACACTTCTAGGATTCGATGACCTTGTCAATATGGTGCTGAAAGATGTGACAGAGTTTGAAATTACATCAGAAGGAAGAAAGATTAATAAATTAGGTCAGATTTTGCTAAATGGAAATAACATAACAATTCTGGTTCCTGGAGGAGAAGGGCCTGAAGTATGAGTGGCTTTCCCTGATTCTGTTTCTTTTACCTTTAATATTTAGATTCAGTAAAGTTAAATTTCCTGTTAAGGGGAAATACTTTGAAGATGTATACCCATTTTTCTAAGGTACTCATGATCACTCAAAAAATAAGAGCTTAGTTTAAAAAAAAACTAAAAAAGATGTTTTTGGTTAACTGTGATTTTAAAAAAGATAAAAGTAAAGTAAAATAAAATATCATCTTCAGGGCCACCACAAAAGGACAAATTTGTATGGCTATTTCACAACCTTTGCTCTTTTGTTTCATTTTTTGGCAGGGTCAGAAACCTTGCCTCAGTCACAAGCAGGGAAATGGTTCTTAAGAATAAAAGAAGCAAGTAAATGTGAGTGAATATTTAGGTATATAAGGAAGAGTAAAGAGCTTAATCTCAACAGCGGTTGAACATACTCAGCAAAGTCAACAATATATGATTGAGGGGTAAGAGAAATGTTGAAATAATAAAAATGAAAAAAAAATAACTGGGAGCATTAGCAGTAGGAATGAGGAGAAGAAGAAGACAGCAGATTCAAGATCGTTTTACTTTTTATTTCTTTTAATGGGTCACAACATTTATTTTTTTATAAATAATTCTAACAGAGATTAAACAACTATGTTTTTATGGATAAAATGTTTTATAATTGAAATAAATCATCATCATAATATGACCATTTTAATTTTTTGAAAGATGAATTTCCATCCATTAAAATAAATATACAAGGAAGGTACCAGTAGCACATTAAGAACTGGAATGACTCTAGTAAAAACCTATAAATTTCTTATGTTGTAAATTTTTAATATCTTTTTCTTGACTGTGTCTTTCACTTCTCCTCCTGAGTTATTAAACATATTAATTCGCATAAAATTAAACTTTATACTACCCCTAAGTAATGGCAAATGATTTCTAAGATTGATTTTGATAATCCACAAAAGTTGAGATTTGAAATATTTTATTCATGTGCTAAAAATTAGCTGGGCTGAAGCTACATACATAAAAGTGTCCAGAAATTCAAAGCTGCAGCTAAATCTGGCCTTCGGGAGAATCCAAAGAAAATTGCATTCTTAGAGGTTTCCCCATCGAAACCTTCGTTTCATTGCCCCACAGCACAAAATTTGGCCTCGTGACTTAGCAATAACTTTCATCTCAAGAATTTACTTCCTTGTTCCTCATCCCATAAACTATTTACAGATAACATTCACTGAAGTTAGTCCCTAGCGACCTTCTATTCCTTAGGGAAGTCAACTATCTGTCTTTCATGGTATACTAAAGTCTCATTTGCACAGCCAATATACTCTTTCATATTTTTTTTTCCTGAGGTTCTGAAACTCACTGGTACTTGAGTTGCATGACAATTAGCCTGCCTGTGGTCAGGGAGGGGGCAGAATTGTATTTCATGCTATAGATGTGGTTAGAACCAGCTTAGGATATGAATGGGAGGGCTACTGTGGAATTAGAAATATACTTGATGGAATCTTCTCAGCCTCAGACATATACTGCTGCATCCTAAGTGACAATACCTCGGAAAGAATAAACAAATTCATCCCAGGAAACTAAAAAGATGTGCCTCTGGAAATTAATTCCAGTCTCTGTCTTGTGACTGTGACACTTTTGATCTGCAGCTGTCCAAACCTCAACTGTGTTAATCCTTTCTAATATCTGGAAAACAGTTGAAATGCTTTGGTCACAGAAAAACAGTAATAATTGGTTTTATATGTTATTTCAAAGGACAAATATTCTTGCAGAATTATTTTAAGAAAAGTCTAAGAATCAAAAATTCACCTCTTCCCCTGTGCCTCAATATAAAGAGCATGATGTTTCCCATCTTGGATTTTGCAAATAGAAATATTTTACGACTACAGACAGACTTCTTTATGTTAAAAAAGGGGTCACTCCAGATATTTGTTGGAAAACTAAGGCTTTTCAGAATTTGTCGAACATATACATTGATAAAGTATATAAACCTTTTATTTTGATGGACAGGGTAGATCTGATTGACTAAGAAATAATTAGCTTCAATCAGTAGAAAATCTTGTGTTTTAAAGAAACTTTTTTGTGTATTAATTTATTGGTGATACATGTGGATATTTTTGAATCTCTGTGTCATGCCTTTACACAACACTTCTTTGGTGTAACATGTAGTAATTAGGAAAGAAAAGAAAGAAAGAAAGAAAGAAAGAAAGAAAGAAAGAAAGAGAAAGGGAAGGAGGGAGAAGGAAGGGAGGGAGGGAGGAAGGAAGGAAGGAAGGAAGGAAGGAAGGAAGGAAGGAAGGAAGGAAGGAAGGAAGGAAGGAAGGAAGGAAGGAAGAAAGGGAGAAGAATATGAAGAAAAAGCAAACGTCAGTAAACAACATTCTTGATGGTTTCTGCTTCAGTTCCTGCCTCCAAATTCATGCTCTGAGTTCCCGTCCTGACTTCCCTCAGCAATGGACTGTGGAGGCACTTTCAACAAACCCCTTTCCTTCCCCCTTCAAAAAAAATCAACGAATATTTGCTTAATAAAATATATGAATATCAAAATAATCATTTTTCTAGTAGAGCTGAAGGGGAATGTTGTAGGATCACAGCCCCCATGATTCCAAAGCAGAGTCTACTCCATCTATCCTGGAAGACAAACCCTTGCATCTAAGAAGACTGTGCTTGTTTTACGGCTTTGATTTGTGTGTGACTGCAACTTTTCTTTTCGGCAGTTTTTCTTCCTTTTGGAATGGGAATGTATCATATACCAGTCCTACTATAATATTTTTGAAGCATATTACTAGGCTGATTTTAAAGTCTTACTGTTGAAGGCAAATTTGTCTCAGAATGAATTCCATCCTGAAACTAATCTCTATATCCCATAGATGATATTCAGTTGGACTTTGGACTTTAACCATTGATGGTGCTGATTAAATGTCAAGAGTTTTTGTTTTGTTTTGTTTTGTTTTAATCTATGGAGATGAATAAAATTTGGGAGGACAAATGCAGAATACTATGTTCTGGAATGCACGATTCTTTCCAAAATTCATATATTCCAATTGACTCTCCACAGTCTGCTGTGATTGGTGCAAACGCTTCTTTTTAGACAAATAAGCAGGATATGTGGCTCATTTTGTGAACCACTGGAAGACACCTGTTTATGCAATAGTCCTGCATTTGATGATCCTCCTTAATAGAGTAGACTGAGGTGATAACATCGAAGCATAAGGAAGCATCAGCAGGTGTGACAGTGACAAAACCGAAGAGCAACAGCAGAGGAGTTCCAGTGAGTAGCTAGAGAAGTAATGGTGGTCAGTAAAGGCAGTAGAGACAAGAAGAAGCCCAGAGGGTAGAGTACTGTGGCTGAAAAAGAGAAAAAGAGGGCAAAGAAGAAGAGATGTTGCAAGCCCTGGTGGCTGAAATAGTTCTACAGAGCTGTCCTGTCAGCCTAAGGATTAAGGGCCTTAAACGCCTTGGACCTAGGAGCTGTAACACTATCCTTGGTGAAGGTCTGGAGGAATATTAATATTTACCCACTGTTGAGGACTGAACATTTTATTCTAGCTATAAGGAAAACAACAGGAGCTGTAACAGTTGCTACTGTGGGGCTAAGTGTCCCAGTACCTGAGGAGAGCACAAGAGCTGTGCAGAGGGATCAACTTGTGGCTGATTGAAGATCGCTGTCACCAGAAGCTGAAGGTTAGAGTAGTTGTCAAATATCAGTACTGAAAGCAGCTTGCTTCTACCTAAGATCATATCCAGTTAGAGAAAAGAAAGTTCAAGACAACTGACATTAACAGCTGCTAAAACAGTTCATGTGTTGACTACAAGCCCATGGACAATGAATGCATACACTAAATTTTGTTTCATCATTTTAATCACATACTAAGTTCCACAGAAATAAATAAGTTTTATAACTCTTTAATAAGCACTCTTAAGTGAGTGAGTATTTTACAGGTAATTACTCTTAATTTTTTTTTCAGACCAGAAACATTAATTGGTTGCTTTGCCTCGATGTATGAAAGTGCATCACACGTGTGCAGTGCCTGTAGAGACCAGAGAGTATGCTGAATCCCCTGGCACTGTATGCATGGACATTTGACAGCTATCAAACTTGGTCCTGGGACCTGAACTTAGGTTATCTGGAAGGAAAGGCAGGGGTCTTAGCGGATGAGCCATCTCTCCAGCCCTACATGTAACCACTCTTAAGTCTTTATGCTACACATTTAAAGCATGTGAATTTTTGTTAGTTTTGTTATGTAACACATCATTTTTCTCTCACCATGCAAAATTATCAAGAGATTAATTCTCTATTCTGAGTATTATGAACTAACTATAAATGTATTTGGAAATTATTGTAAGAAATATTAGTGATATTATATTTTGACTGCCTTAAATATCAGGGGTGATAAGGAAACATGTAAGAATACATATACTATTTTCGATATATATATATATATATATATCCCAATTTTTGATGTATTTAACCATGAAATAAGTAAATTCTTCTGTTAAAGAAGAGAGCCATGTAATCAAAAAATAGAGGAATTGAGAGACAAATGTAGAATAAATTCAGATTCTAACAGTTTTCTATTTGACACTTTTTTTTTTTTTTGAGACAGGGTCTTCCTTTAGTCCCAGCTGGCCTGGAGTTTGCTATAGAGACCAGGCTGGCCTTGAACTCACAGAGATCCACCTGCCTCTGCCTCCTGACTGCTGGGATTAAAGGCATGTGCCACCACACCCGGCCGTTATTTAACACTTTTTGAAAGACTGCTCAAATTTTCTTTGAAGAAAAAGATAAACATAAAATTGTGGTCTTAAGCACATTCTAATGAAGGATCTATCAGGGATCTTTTATAATGTAAATCAAACTGAACTAGTCTAAACTGCATTCTAGTACTGATGGGCTCTGCATCTATGAAACCTCCACAGTATGGTAGTCTAACAAGATCTGCATTATGGCAAAACATAGAATGAATGTGTAGGAAAGGAAAATAATAATTTAAATTCAAAACAAAAATGTAAAACATGGACAATATTAGTAAATAGCTAAAATAAAAATTAGAGGATCTATACAAAAGTTCCTGTACTCAATAAACTAAGATTTCAGAAATAAAGCTGAGACTGCTGTAGGAAGATTTTGGTGAATATAAAGTGTAAGAAATAAAAGATACATTTTTCTAGGGTAAAAGTCCCACGAAGATAAATCCATGGAATTTTACAGAATAACACAAACTATTTGAGGAAGTGAAAATTAAAGCAATGGAAATTATTAAGAATATACTGGCTAAATGTCACCAATATCAATGAAGCCTCCTATTTTTTTTTTTTTAATCAAATAAAAATCTTGACATTCTAGATGAGTCATAAACTAATTTTGGGAGAATTAAGCTCCATTTTTTTTATTTCTGCATTTTCAATGTTTTATGGACTTTTATTTTAAATTAGTTATTTATTTTGGTTTTGTAGACTAAACCTAGAATTTTCTGCATGGTAGGTTGACTCCAGCCATATTCCATGTATCTTTAAAAAGTTATTGCTGAATCAATCTTTTTCTTTCTTTCTTTCTTTCTTTCTTTCTTTCTTTCTTTCTTTCTTTCTTTCTTTCTCTCTCTCTCTCTCTCTCTCTCTCTCTCTCTCTCTTTCTTTTTTGCTTGCTTGCTTGCTTGCTTGTCAAGTATCTATGTAAAACAAAAATGATGAGATTCCTAAGAACTGAACTCAGGTAGCTTTTTTTGTTGAAATTTAGCAAATGTTGCTACATTTGTGATTCCACTTTATACAAAGATTTTCAAAAGTTCCGAATAAAATATTTCAATTCTTATCTAAAAAAATCACCTTGGGAGTAAAGAACTTTGTCCAAATTTCATAGTTTTGAGTTCAGAGAGGGCTGTCATAGCACCTGTACTGCTGAACAGCAGACAGATTTCAGTGGAAGGATGTTTCCACCTCCAGTACAGAACAGTGGGATGGATGGGGAGGCTGGGCTACAGGGTGCAGGCTGTCCTATTTTAATCAATGTTTGTTGAGAGAGGTACATGAAGAGAACAAACCACTTCCAATTAAAAATTTGAAAAAAATGTGATTAAGAAATAAAACTCTGAGAGAACAAATGTAAAACGTGTTTCATATTTATTTTTTAAATTTTTTATTTATTATCTTTATTTTATTAGGGTATTGCCTGCATTTTTGTAAGTGCACCCTTGTGCTGCGTCCTGCAATGCCCATGGGGGTCAGAAGATGGCTTTGGATTCCCCTGGAACTGGTGTTATGGATGGTTGTTAGTCCCCATGTGGAGCCTTGGAACTGAACCAGGTTCCTCTGCAAGAGCAGTCAGTGCTCTTAACTGATGCACCTTCTCTCCAATCCCAAGTTTCAAATTTCATTGTGGGATAATTCTTCTTAAAGTATTACTGACACCAAATATTTTAAACGTTATTCTTTCGTGACTTTTGCACAATTGCTCCTATTTCCATTGTATTGAGAAATTCTGGATTTTTGTGTATATTTTTCATAAAGGATTGCCCTATATTTGCCTATTTGCATATTATATCAAGAGGGAACACAGAATTTGGATTGTTTTATGAAAATAACCCAATGTAATATCAAAGAGTTAATGACAAAAGTGTAATTATTTTACATTTTTGTAGATTTCTGAACTATCTGGCTTTAGACAAAGATGAATTCTTGAATTCATGTACTTCAGATGTTACAAAAGGACTCAGGGCTTTATTTGGCAAATAGGAACTGAACAATCCCCACACAGATGTATGCTGGAAAAGAGAGGTGGTTTTCATAATATCCTTTTTAGAACTCCAATTCCAGGAGAACTCCAGTTCCAGGGGAATCCAAGACCCTTTTCTGACCTCCGCGGCATTGCACGACACGGGTGCACAGACTTGCATGCAGACGGTACATTCATACACATACAGAAATAAATAAAATTAAATAAAAAAATAAATGACTTATAAAAAAATAATATCCTTTTTAGATGCCTATATTCTCCTCTAATATTATGCCAACATGGCTTGAAGCACTTTCTTAAAGGTTAAGTATAATGTGAAATCTAACATTTCCTTTTTTTTTTTTAACTTTTCTTTCTTTTTGTTTTTAATTTACTGTACTAAAACACAATGGATAGACTATCCTTCACCTTGTGAGGATCGTTTGGATGCTTTTGTAACCATAGTATTGATTTGGAAAATATTTGTTTACTCTGTTGTACCAATTTTCTAAAATTTGACACATCTTGTTATGCGTGTCAAAAACTCAGCATTTTTAACTTCTCTGGCTGATTTCCTCAGACAAGCATGTTTTATGAAACTGCCAAATTCAGAGTGAGAAATAAAAACTTCTCAAATTTACAGTTTTCTCTTGAGAGCTTGAATTTTATCACTGGTCTCTGATATGTGACTTGACTTGTTTGAAGTGACAACCTCACTCTATGAAATTTTTACAGAAATCCTACCAACTAAACAAATATGAGGCACCATGGAAATTTTCTTAGTCATCTTCCCAAGTAAGAATCTTCTTTCTTGAAAAAGTTGCTAGTTGAGCTTGCAACTGAAACAAGGAGGTACATTGTGGTAGATGTACTCAGCCGAAGCTCTCATGGAATATTTCTTGTTGATTCACATACACTATTGAAACATACGTACATCTAAGTGTTAAATATTTAAAAGATAGGAGTATTTAATACTTTATCAAAGACATTTATGTGATATTGCTATATTTTAGCCATGAGTGTAAGGTAATATTAAACATAATGACCATGTGGTATCTCATTAAGGACTATTGCCACAAGCAATGAGAAACTACTGAATAGTTTTTCTAATTATGTTTAAAATTACTCATGTATGCACTTTGTCACAATAACTTTGATGTAATAAGATACTCTGTTTTTTTGTTCTTTTTGAGACGGGGTCTGTCTATAGTAAAATTTATATTATTATTATTTGATTTTTTGGACAGGGCTTCTCTGTAGCTCCAGCTGTCCTAGAACTAACAGGCTGGCCTTGAACTCACAGAGATCCCTGCCTCTGCCTCCCAGGTGCTGAGATTAAAAGCATGCGCCATGACGGAAAATAATTAATGATGTCTATTCTAATATTACAGAAATTTTACTCTTCATAATTATAATTGTCCACTAGTTTTGTTACTTTTTAAACCTAATTGAGTCTTTGATCAATAATAAAAACCTTATAAAATATTTTATTTTAAATTTAATATCAGTAGAGTATTAGAACATATTTATTTCCTTTCAAAAATTCACTACTGCAATTTCTTCTATATGACTTCCTAAGACAAGCCAAGTAAACAGTTCTGTAGACAGTTCTTAAGAGGTAGAAGTTTCAGGGTTTTTTTTTTTTTGTCTAACTAGACAACAACTTGCACTGACAGCTGCTTCATCTTTTCAGGATTCCAAGAAAAACCTGGAACAGCTACCTGGGGCAAGGATTTGATCATCACTTTAGTTCAGAGTTTCATCCTCTTATTTTACAAGGCATATCATATTGACATAAGAAATTAAATTGCTGTAAAAATATTGATCAAATAGAAATTTAACATGTCATTTAATATAGCTAAGTAGGAAATATGTATTGGAACTTTTTATTAATTGAATTGTGAGCGTGCTCAACATTTTAGGACAAAACATACATTTATATCCATCATAGATATTTTAAAAACATTTCATCTCTTTGGGCTGTATCTTATACAAATCTCTCACTATTAATAGAATAATACTATTAAAATAATATGAGTATGAAATCCTTCATATTCATAAAAAATTCAAAATTAATGTTAGCACCAGGGTGATATATAACCAAAGAGATATGGATAATTTAACTGAAGTTAGTTGATTCAATAGACAGAATTAATATAAGGATATTTGTGAAATCTAAACAAAAATCATGGAGTTTTAAATTTCAGTGCACCAGTTTTTCAACCCCCCTTTTCATAATAATTTATAAACTTTTCTTTCTTTCTGATGAGATCACAGAATTATGCTAGTAACTATTTCTTTAATTCTGCTATTATTATAAAAATAGATGATAGTCAACTAAAATACAGAGACTGGGGGCTTGAGAGATCGCTCAGCAGTCAACAAAACAGGCTGCTCTTACAGAAGATCTGGTTCAGTTTCCAGCACCCACACAGTGGCTAATTCCCTGTAATTCCAGTTACAAGGGATCGGATGCCATCTCTGGCCTCCACCCACATGGCACACTGCATACATGCAGGCAAAACATGCACATAAATAAATAATAAATAAATAAATAAATAAATAAATAAATACGTTTTTTAAAAAAATACAGAGATTGGGTCAAAAGGATACACCTCCTTCTGTGTCTGGAAAATGAGGCTATTCTAAATCAGCCTAGATTAGAAGTTAGAAAGTCAGTTACTCTTAGGAAAAGAATGATCAGATACTGTTTCTTTCTTTTTTTCCTTTTCTCTTTTCTTTCTCCTCTCTCATCTCTCTCTTTTCTTCTCTCTGTCTCTCTCTCTCTCTTTCTTTCTCACTTTCTTGACAGAAGATTTCCCTGTAGCCACAGCTGGCCTAGAACTTATAGAGATCTGCTTGCATCTGTTTCCAGAGTGGACCACCACTCCTGGTTCTATTTCTTAATCTGTGTTCCAGTTACAAATCTGCAACCTTTTAATAAATATACGTCAATATCAATAAAGAAGCATATATATTCAATCTATATTATGTTAAATTATACCATCCATTTGTTCTCCTCATTCAAGAGAAGTCAGAGAGGAGTTATCAGGCAATTAATAAACAGTAGGAAATACCGTGTAGGGCTGAATAAAAACAAGTGAAATATTTTTAGTTAACAAATTAACACAAACGCTCTAATTTAAAACAGAAATGTATTGTCTTGTAATTTCAGGGCCCCTATATCAAGTGCCTTGGGAAGAAAGAGAAGAACAGAAGTGTATGTCCAAGAGTCCTGTCCTTGTAGGGACTTGGTTTACAGTTACCCAAACACAGTCTCATTCAGAATTTGAAAGATAGAAGTGAAGGAAATAGAAGGAGATAGAAGAAGCTGTTCATCTCTGAGAGGTGGGGCAGCTGGACCAGTGGAAAAATCCCTCAGGTTTGCACCTAGGATGTTAAGAACTACTCTCACCCCATTGTAAAGATGCTCACTAGAAATGTCTATAGATATTTGTGAAATGTACATTTATAAAGAGACTTTTTTCAAAGCCAATTTTTATTGAATCTTTGTGCATTTCATGTAAAATTTCAAATCAGATCTAGACCCGTGTCCCCCTACCTGACCCCCCACCCCACCAGAGCTCATGCATTCTGCCAAACATATTTTTCATCTTTTTCTGTCTCTCTCAAAATTCTCGATGCATATGAGTAGAGTTTTTGCATCACTTCCACCCCCATCTGCCTTCTAACTCCTTTGTCGTACATTCCCTCCTGATTTCTTATCTACTTCATTGATTGTTAGTGTTATATAAGCATACATGGATCTGCAAATGTACATAATTATAATGCACTAAGCCCATTTATTGTGTTCTTGTGTACTTGTGATTAGGGAATTTTGATAAGTTCTTCTGAAATTTTCATTTTAAATCTTATTTTGTGTGTGTGTGTGTGTGTGTGTGTGTGTGTGTGTGTGTGTTTACACATTTATACTCATGTGCAGGTCAGAGGACAACTTTTGGAAGTCTGTTTGCTCTGTCATAGGATCCGCAGACTGAACTCAGTTACCAGGTTTACACATTAAGTGCTTTTATCTGCTGAGCCATCTAGCTGGCCTGGTTAACATTTCTAACACACGTGCGTGTGTGTGTGTGTGTGTGTGTGTGTGTGTGTGTGTTATAAATTCCTTAACAATGAAATTTTATTATTTTTCTATTCCATTTTTTAAATCATACAATTTTGGACTTAACCTCTTCATAGGAGCTAAATCAGCCTGACACTTGTCATTGTTAGAATAAATAAAATCACACTTTTCATACTGTACAACTGTGCAATATGAAAGCTTGTACATAATAAATTAAATTTCATAGATATAGACTTTGAATGTATAACTAGGTATTTTATTTTTTGAAATCAATCGAGGCACAAACATCTTTTAAAAATGTGTTTCCTTATCTGTTTCTTTGTCTAAAGATGTGGCAGAATCTAATTAAAAATGGCCAACTGAGTCTTGATATTTTTATTTTATTTTTTAGTCTATGCTGTTTCCTCTGTAATTGATATAAGTCTATGAATCTTGTATGCATTTGCTCTTGTCTTATCTAGACTCTAGATAATTAACATGTTTGGGACAGTTTTCAAATCCAGTTTTTCCTATCCTCTTTTTGGAGATAGCCACCTCACTGTGAATGGCGAAGGAGCCTGTTAACCACAGAAGGTGTTTTCTATCCATATATAGTTCTACTGAACTGTATTTAGCATCACTTCCTTAGAAGCAATGTCTGTATTATGAAGACACATTATTTTATACTAGTGACATTGAATAAAAGCTATGAGCAGGAAAACCATATTCTCAAATAGCAACATTTCCTATCTAACAAGGGGACTCCATGTTCATGCCAAATCAGACTTTCAAAAGCTAGACTTTTATCTTCATGTATTTTGTGACCTTAAAAGCTCAAGGCATGGAAAAATCCACAGAGCTACATAACTCTTCTTTTAGGCTGTCCATATGCTTGTTCTTGAAGAATATGATTTCACTGTAAAACTAAATCTGTTAATGAGACAGTTAAAGATGAACTTCGGAAGAATCCATATCCATCTCTCTGAAAGATCTTAGAACAGAATATCTTTCTTATTCTTTTTAGAAATGGACTAAGTTTGTTTCAATGTTTATTCTTATGGTTGGCTCCTGTATGTTGAAATAAGTGATATATGATAAGATATGGGCATGTCTGCCCCCTCTCATTTTTGCCAATTCTGGGAAAGGTCAGGAGAATATCCTTGATTTTTTGTGTGTGTGCTAAGTCATCATATTTCTTAGCATTCTCAGAGACCTAATTAGAGACCTCAGAGTGAATTAAATTCCATTACAGTATCTTACTTCATGTTACTGGAAGGAAAATGCTTCTAATTTTTTTATTCCAATCATCTGATTCTTTTGTAGATATAATTACTTTTTAATTAAATTAATTCCTCCTCTTACCTATGATTTATCTCAAAGTTATTTTTTCTAGAATATTCTTTCATGAATATAAATACACAACATGCATACTTCAAGTTTTACATCATTGAGGTATATCAAGATTTCTTCATATAAATAGAAGTTTTATATATATATATATGTATATATTCATATATATGAAGAGACAGGTGAGAAATTAAGAGAACTTCCCCTGAGGAACTTCAATTTATTGAATGAACTTGACCCACATAATGTTAAGTAATATTTTTTACTTAAAATCTTTACATATAGTATAAACTTCTTAAAATTATGTCTGTTTAAATAATTATTGAATTTTTGTGATTTTCATGCAATATAGTTTGATAGTACTTAGAACCCCTCCCCTACAGACACTTCCCATACTGCCCATTGACCAACTTAATGTATTCTCTTATATATGTAATATTGCCTATAGATTGTAAACCATGTCCCTAAATGTTTTTAATATGGACCCATCCACTGGGGCCAAGAAGAGCCTGTTCATGTAAGTGACTGTCTTTCCTCCTAAGTAACCATCAATTGCCAAAAGTTCCTTAGGTTGGACTAGGATTTCTGAACCACTTCCCTGTGTCTAGCCTGGAATTTTGTCTGGTTTGAGCATGCATAGCTCTTGTGAATATTGTCATTGTTGTGCATTTATATTCCAGGAACTAGCCAGCTCTCTGGAATACTCTGTTTCTTCATGGTCATCCAGCCCCTCTAGCTCTTCTAATCTTTCCACCTCCCCTCAACAATATCCTGACTTTCATTTAGCAAGAAATATGTATAGGCCCCTAGCTAAGTTATTATTGAAGAATTAACCATAATAACTTTATTTACAATTATGTAAGAAGTTTATGCATTTATTTACTTACTTCTATGAAATCAGTAATACATGTCAGTCATACGGATTTTTCTTTATTTTCTTCATTTTATTTTTTACTATTGAGAATGTTATACATGAGCATTATCTTTGCATTATTTCAATCCAGTCCCCCACCAATGCATGGGGTACCATCCCAGTCCTTCTCAATTTCATACCCTATCATTTAATACCATATATATGTACATATTTATATATGCACTGAGTTAATATTGTGGTGCTCATGTGTCTTTAGGGCTGTCATTGGGATTAAGTAACTTCCCAGGAAGCTAGTCCCTAGATAAAACTAATTTTCCCTTTCTCAGTATCCATTGAGTGTCAGTAGATTTTCATATTGAAATGAGACCTCTTGCTATTACCCCCATCCACCTTGACATGTCAGTTGGTTTTGTCATTGCAGCTCTCATTAGACTATCATAATGTATAGCTTTCTTTGGTGTACCTCCCTTATTATGTCTAGAATGTATCAACTCTCAGCAGGTGTTTTGTTGCTTTGGCTCTTACATTCTTTCTATCCCCTTTTCCTCAATGTTCCCTGAGCCTGAGGTGTTGAAGTTGCATTGTAAATATTGCATTTATGGCCGAGGACCTCACTGTCACTTATTTTTTGTGTTTGGCCAGTGTTGGAATGTTTTAATAGTCTCCATATGTTCCAAAAAGATGCTTCTCTGGTGAATAGTGAGAGGAATACTCAACTATAAATACAAGGATATGTATTTAAAATGTAGTTAGAAATCATGTTGATCTAGGTAAGTGACAGAAATAGGTTTTTCTCTGGAGTTTCTGATCTTCCTAGAAATGTGTCCTTGGTTTGTTTACAGAATTAGGAATGATTTCTCTCCTATTGAGTGAGCCTTGAGTCTAATTAGAAAGCTGTTGATTGCTTTCTAGATAAGCTGCCACTATTGAAACAATAGAGATAATTTTCTAGATGGGTCATTTTATGGTTTATAATCTTTAAGATTGGGTAAGATCACTGGCTGGTTTTCTCCTTTGAAAATTTTCATATTATCTTCTGATACCATAACAATCTTCATGGAAGAGGAGTTTAGGTCAGTTCCACCTTGATTGTGTTCCATGTCTTGTATCCAAAATATGTCTTGTCTTTAACATTAGGCTCTTATCTTCAAGTTCTTGGATACAATCAAAAGCAGAACAATATATTGTATTATTTTGGGAGTTTTTTTGACTACCCTGATCAACAACTCAGTGAGAAGTTTCCATTTCTGGTATTGTGATTTTTGTTATATAGCCCTCAGGTATTCACATTCCCTTTAAACTATATGTATTTTTCAGTAGGGTTATTAAATATTATAATTTATTTGGATGGTCATATCACCTAAACATTATTCTCTCTCTCTCTCTCTCTCTCTCTCTCTCTCTCTCTCTCTCTCTCTCTCCCAACTCTCTTCCCTTTACAGTTAAAATATCCTTCATTTTCCCTAATTGCCAAAAGTTCCAAATATTGGAATTGGATTTCTTACCCACTTCATCATGTCTTTGAATTTTCTGGTTTGAGCTTTCATAGTACTTTCACATGCTGTCACCATTGCTGAGATTTCATGCACTACTGACCAGCTATCTGGAAGACTGTTTCCTCATGGGCATCTACCTGTTCTGACTCTTACAATCTTTCTATCTCCGACTATGCAGTGATCCCTGAGCCTTGGGAAGCAAAGGTTTGAAATAGGTATTCTACAAATGTTCTCTATAATTTTTCTGTTGTATGGTATCACCTCATAGCATTCTCTTTTACCCAAAGGATGAGTTAACAAAAAAAAATTAAGTTTGCTCCCCAAGTTAATCACATACAGTCACCCAAAACAGCATGGGTGAATTTGATAAAAGCTGTGCCTTGATTCCACCCTACAGGTATGTATATTACAACTGACTCCTGGAGACTCATGGGTCAAAAAACAACCCCCCCAAAAAAGAAAAAAAATGGGGGGGGTACAGATAGATATGAAACCTCTCTGTCAAAAACATTGCAATTCAAATCTTAAAACTAACTACGGGAAAAGATTTGTATGTTCCAACAGGTCAAAATGTCACCAACTTAACGGCTGAGAAAGAAAAGATACAGCTTTGCATTGAGTAGGATGTACCAGAAAGTGCCAACAGAAAGGTTGGCCCACTGAACATTGAAAGGAAGAAAAGCCTCAGTTTGCTGCAAACATCAAACCCCTCTGTGGATCCTACTTGTAACAACTATGTATAATGAGTCCTAAAGAAACTTACCTTCTAAGAGCCGCAAAGGTTTTAATACAAGAGACTTTCTTACCTCTCCCCCCATAGAACAAGGAGAAATATGATGATGATGTCGTCCTCCAACTGTAAATTGGAGACAACTATTATAGAGGTAATCTCTTATAAAACTGGTAAAACTGCCTTCTTGAATTGACTAACAGACATAGGAACTGTGAAAAGGATTATTCTCCATTCAGAACCAAAGATAATACTAAAGTCTCCTTAATCTATGCACTTAAGCAAAATATATTAATGAAGGAGCTCTGACATCAGCAATTGATTATTCCACCAAAGAGATGTTGGCCAGGGGATCCAAGCCCCCACAAAAGGTAAAGGTTCCTTGCCTCTAAACTGGGATACCTGCAAGAAGAGAGGCGATAAGGCCCTGCTGTCAAAGACCTGATGTTAACATGGGAAAGATCTATCAAGACCACACATGCAAGTGTACAGATGGTCTCTGGAATACCAGAGAGTGTTACCAAAGGCCACTATACCAATAAAGCAAATATGGGTCTCCTTGAGTCAAGCAAGACTCCTCCGTCAGCACCAGCTACACCTCACCTGCCTGGAAATACTGTGCAGCAGAGGCAGCCATATGCCTGTATATCCCAAATCGAATTGGCTATTGGCTCTCTCCTTGGAGGAATAACCCATGGCCGATGCCACAAGCTTGCACCCTCTAATGGTCAGGAGATGTTATAAGCCACAGTAAGACCCTGTCATATTCAACAGAAAAAAAAAATGTAATTCATGGATTAACATACCATCCAAATATCTGTGTCTATACCAAAGTAACATATGATAACAATTAATACTGTTTAAATACCTATATATCTAATTGCTTGTGCTTCATTAGTAGGAACGAAAGGTTATTCCTGGACAAACTGTCAGCCCATGAAAGAAAACAGCCAGAAGTGACCAGAGTCCAAGACAACAGCTCCAGAGAAAGTTGACTGTTTTGCTTCTCATCCACCTGTGCCCCCTGTCTAAGCCTAGGGAAAAATCTGCGGAAGAAGGGGTGTGGTAGAATGTAAGGGCTGTGATTGGGGTGAATGGTGAACCTACAGCAATATAGCCTGGACACTCATTTGATCAACTTGATTGAACATACAAGCTCAATGGTGGGACCAAGGGGCTGTGTGGGTTTGGGCACAACTGCTTGCAAATTTGTTTTACATGAAGGATGCTTGTACTCATAAATTATCACCTATTGCTAAAAAATGGAAAAAAAAACTGAGAGAAAGATGCAGGACAGTCATGGAAGAATGCATGATCTGGGATGGGGTGGGGTGGGATGGGGGGAAGGGAAGGGGAAATATGCCTGAACTGAATTGGATAATGTTGTATGAAATACACAAAGCATCAATAAAAGAAAAGAAAAGAAATAGGTATTCTATTCAGAAATAAGCATTCTACTGCCTCTTGTTCTTTGCACACTGGGCAATTGAAAGCATTTAATAAAAATACAACTGAAAATAATATGTGAGGACATGGAATCAAGAAATATTTATGTATGTGTATATAAATATTGAACTAACTATCCAGAAGAGTTAACTAATAAAAGACAATGCTCCTAGTGATCCACCCTGTTGGAGAAATGAGGAAGGAGGAGAAACAAGGGCTTCTACACTTTTCTGTAAAGCTAACTGAGACTTCTAAATGTGAGTAAACAATTGATTCAGGACCAAGAAACACAATACATTATGCGATTCTGTCACTGAATGTGGCAATATATATACACACCAAAACATAACACACACTCACTTTCTTATCTGATGTCTGGGGAGCTGAAATGAATCTTTCATTTCTGACCCCATATCTTAGGAACACAAATTCTCTCATGAGCTTGCAGGTGAATAGAGTTTTTTTTATTTATTTTTTATTGATGATTTGTGTATTTCATACATCATTTTCCAATTCAGTTCAGGCATATTTCCCTTTCCCTTCCGCCCAACCCATTCCAACCCATCCCAGATCATGCATTCTGCCATAACTCTCCTGCATCTTTCTCTCAGTTTTTTTTTCATTTTTTAGCAATTAGTGATAACTTATGAGTACAAGCATCCTTCATGTATAACCAATCTGTATGTAGGTAGATGTGCCCAAAACCACACAGCCCATGGGTCCCACCATCCAGCAGGGGAGCTTATTTGTTCAATCAAGTTGATCAAATGAGTGTCCAGGTTATATTGCTGTAGTTTCACCATTCACCCCAATCGCAGCCCTTACATTCTACCACGCCTCCTCTTCCGCAGATTGTTCTCTAGGCTTAGAAAAGGGGCACAAGTGGATGAGAAGCAAAACAGTCTACTTTCTCTGGAGCTGTTGTCTTGGACTCTGGTCACTTCTGGCTGTTTCCTTTCATGGGCTGACAGTTTGTTCAGGAATAACCTTTCGATCCTACTAATGAAGCACAAGCAATTAGATATTTAGGTATTTAAACAGTACTAATAATTATGGTATGTTACTTTGGTATAGACACAGATGTTTGGATGGTATGTTAATCTGTTATAACCCATGGCTGATGCCACAAGCTTACATCCTCTAAAGGTTAGGAGATGTTATAAGCCACAGTAAGACCTTGTCATATTTAACAGAAAAAAATGTGAATAGAGTTTTGAGAATTTATCTCACTATGAATTAGTACCCCATAATCTCTGGCTGTTGTTGCATTATTCACTTCTTTAAAAAAGTCTCCCAGAAAAGAAAAGAGTCATTTGAGAATTTATAAATAGGCATCACTAAACTGCTCTTGGGGTCATAATTATATCAGAGATGAAATTAGAAGGTTGTATCTTGAGCTTTGGTAAAAGAGAATTTACCTTAAAGCATAATAAAGAGAGAACGTTAATGAAGTTTGCATTTTTAGTTACCTAGGCATACATGGTGGTGTCTTTAGATTTTGAAGGGAAAGGGAATGTCTGACTCATGTAGTAAAAAGAAGAGGAAGAAAGGTAAGTAATTTACCTAGTTTCCTATCTGCCACCTTGAACTTCAGGAGTGCACTAAATGTAAAGACTGAAATATTCAAAACAGATATTTAGTGATTGAAAGAGGTAGTATTAATAATTAGATTGGATAGTGGCCATACATTGGAAACACTGGCATTAAGGTGGTTTTGTAGGCATTCAGTTGATGTGATCATGGCATGGAACAATGTAAGGTGTTTTCAAGACTTAGTTCTGTGCCCTTTCAAACCTTTAGAATTCTGAGGCGTGATAACTGCTTTTTAGCATTATCACATTACAGGACTGTCTTTCTAGTTTCCCCTACATAGATTTTATTGTTAACAAAATATGAACTTTTTGAGAGGACAAATTGTCCATCATGCTACATATGACATAACAATCAAAATAGGTAAAATCAGGGAAAACTTTTGGAGAAAAATAATACTCAATTTTAGAAATTGGAAGTAAATATCTAATCCCCCTTTTAATACCTTCTCTCTATCACAATTTAAAAGAATATAGTATCACAATAAAGTGTTAGATGCAGGTAAATATCAAGTTAAGGTATTTGATTGCTTACTAAGAGCACTGGCTGCTTCTGCAGATGATCTGATTTTGATTCCCAGTTTCTACATCATGACTAATCACTGTCCTTAACTCCAGTTCCAGGTTGTCTGACACACTCTTCTAATCTCTGGAGGCACTGCAAGACAGGGGTGCACTTAGCTGCATGCAAGCTATTTACTCATACACATAAACTAAAAATAATAAATAAAAATAAAACTCATTCGCAAAGTCCTTTTTGACTATTTCGTTTTTGGTTATATCAGTTAAACACCTGTAGGTGATTGCTTTCTTTTTTAATTTTTTAAAAATTTTTATTTATTTCTGTATGTGTATGAATGTACTGTCTGCATGCAAGTCTGTGATCCCGTGTTGTGCAATGCCACGGAGGTCAGAAGAGGGTGTCGGATTCCCCTGGAACTGGAGTTCTCCTGGAATTGGAGTTTCAGATGGTTCTCAGCTGCCATGTGGGTGCTGGGGATCGAACCCGGTCCTCTGTAAGAGCAGTTGGTGCTCCTAACCGTTAGGCCATCTCTCCAGCCCCAGTGATTGCTTTCTTATGAGACCAACAGAATAAAATGAGAATTTCTAAGTTACTAAGAGTTAAATTTCTTTGGAGAAGAATTTCGCACAAATACTCTAGTCATATGTTGGAAACGTTTATTTTTTTTCCCAATATAGCAAAGAAATATATGCCAAACTACAGGAGTGAAACTTACCAGATGTCCAACAGCCTCAAGCCACTGTGATATTGGTCAAAATTTGAAAATTCACAGATGTAAGACAGTCTGTTACTTTGCTTCAAGCACTATTTTCATTCCAGTAAAGCCACTGAAGTGTATGACATCAGATAAATATATTTATATTTTAATTTAGTAACTTTGATTAAATGAAGACAGGCTTATTCTTCAGCATCATTTTACTCCTTAAATTTTATGCCATTTTATACAGACTCACATGAATGTAGCAAAATAACTCGGAAACTAACATAAAAATGTGCTTACCCTCAGGTAAAAAGTATATATTTTTAAAAGTCAAATTATTTTAATTATTTAAATAATGTGTTTTAAAGATGAAGTACATGAGTGAGCTTCAGCATAGAATTTATTATTATTTTTAGCTAGTGTGAATCATCTGCCTACTGTACATTGACTTGTAGTAATTGTGTGTAGGACAATAGATGCTTGATTCTTCCTTGATAGGAACAGCATTCTGTTACAAAGATATCTCACAGTCACAGACACCTTGAGGAGATAGATGCACAATGTCCCTGGCTGGCTTTAATAATACTTTCTATACACTGGGGCCTGAAGTGAAGAATATGGAGAGTGGGAGAAACAAGGGTGATTTCCGGTAGTTTGATGGTGAAAGTTCTATTAAGGAAGAGATGTACTTACTTATAATGGCAAGTTGCCATTCAAAGTAGTACAGTGACCAGGAGGATTACAAGTCAAGAAAATATAGTCAAAGGCTCTGAGGTTAGAAAGAAGCTTAGGTGCATGGAAAGCAGACCATTATGTGGCTCAACAAAGAAGAGAGTGTGGAGAGCTCTATAACTGGGCACTAGCAGAATATAGAGTTTGCTCTAGAAGCAAGGGGAAAGCATTTATTGACTGGTTTAGGGAGTACGCAACTATTTTAAATAAAGAATATCAAAACACACAAAGAGGATCTGACAGTGATATTGGACAGAAGATGGCTAGAAATTTGGAAAATAAACAGGTTTAGGTGGTTGTCTCGTGCCACAGTCACTGGTTAGTCAGAGGGCAGGGCACATGCCATGCACTGTAAGGTTTCTGGGCATTGAATAAATGTCTTCCGTTTACACTAATGTCCAGTTCTGATTTGGGGGCTGCAAAGGAGGGAACAGACAGAAGCAAGAACCTGAAGCAAAGGGCTTCCTATGAAGGCCAGTCTCAAAGCCATGGTAACCTCACCAAAAGCAAAATAATTAATTGGATGATCTCCCCAAACAACACATGAGGTTTCTAACAATCATAAGTCTCTGAGATACTAAACATTAAGTCAAAGGCCATGGTAAATAAAGGCAGCAGTAATCAGGCACCTTCAATTCTTCTTCTCTATGGGGGGGGGACTGAACTTTGTCAATGCATAAAATTACTATGGTTGATATAAAATCATACTGAGAACAAAATGAATTGAAAAGCCAGTACTACACTTGGCTTGGAGTAGAGGAAAGAAGGAGTCAAAGCAGGAAGGAAACAGCTGCCAAGATTCTAGGCAGTGACCCAGCTGGTCACTCTCTGCAGATGTTACTGCTTGTGGTCCCAGAATGGTACGATTTTTTTTTCTTTTCTATGTTCGCTTTTACATTTCTTCAATTTTCACTAACTGTGCATATTGTCCATTTCAAATTTTCTCCAAGTGTTTCTGCCAACACCTCTAATATATTTTTTTCCTGAACTTCAATCTTTACTTTGTTATTTCCTTCCATGCATTTCTTTGTTGTTTCTTTCCTTTTAACTTCCAGCTCAACAAAACATTTCATGGTCTGTTACTTGTACACTACTTGTTTGAACAGCTTGTGATTATCCTACACTAAATTTGGACTCTGTCCTTTTTCACTTTTCTTCTTTTTCAACAGTGTGTTTCACATCATTTTTTTGCAGACTGACTTTCACCCAGGACTCTGTTACCTTAATTCTTCTCCACATTGGCTTGTCAGCCTTGTCCATGGCTTCAGAATGCTTTTGTTGCCTGACAGGTCATCATCATTTCTACTAGGACGAACTGAAAGTTCTAGACAAGGGTCAAAGCCTCTCTTATATTTCATCTGTCCCTTTACACTTTAACTGATGAAGCTCAAACGGGTTCAATGGGATGAAAAAGCAAGATGAGATCAATTTTTCAAACTGATTTTTGAGTGTTAATACTTAGTATATCTTCTTTATTTGTTTAGCCTAACTCTAATAGTTATTAAAAATCTCCCCTCCATTGTGGGGAAAAGGGAACACTCATCCACTGCTGGTGGGAATGCAAACTCGTGCAACCTCTATGGAAAGCTGTGCGGAGAACTTTTAAACTGAAAATGAGCCTACCACCTGACTCACTCATACCACTCCTAGGTAAATACCCACAAGACTCATCCTGTCACAGAGATACATGCACATCTATGTTTATGGCAGCTCTCTTCATAATAGTGAAGAGCTGGAAGCAACCCAAGTGTCCCTCAACCTACAAGTGGGTAAAGAAAATGTGGTACATCTATACAATGGAGTTTTTTTTAATTTTATTTATTTCTGTATGTGTATGAATGTACTGTCTGCATGCAGGTTTGTGCACCCGTGTCGTGCAATGCCGCAGAGGTCAGAAGAGGGTGTCGGATTCCCCTGGAACTGGAGTTCTCCTGGAATTGGAGTTACAGACGGTTCTCAGCCGCCATGTGGGTGCTGGGGATCGAACCCGGGTCCTCTGCAAGAGCAGTCGGTGCTCTTAACCGCTAGGCTATCTCTCCAGCCCCACAATGGAGTTTTATGCAGCAGTAAAGAAAGATGACATCGTGAACTTTGCAGGTAAATGGATGAGAAGCCATTCTGGTAAGTGAAGTAACACAGTCCCAGAAAAACAAATGATGTGTAGTGTCCCTTATTTGTCAGTCTTAACACCAAATCCTTATTTGTAAGGCAAGCAGTAATTTTTCTTTCCTTTTTAGTAAACATAATACCTGATGTTACTATAAAAGAAGGTATATTAAAACAAACATCAACTTGCTATTTAATGTAGGAATGTAAAGTAATATTTCTTTTTACCTACATACAACTCTTCTGTTAAAATATGAATCCCTAAACATGTTTTGGAATTGACCTATAGTTTATTTTCATATGTGATAATTTTGGTATATGTGTGGCATGTATATATGCAAATTTTGGAGCAATACAAATTAAAGGGAACAACAACAAAAAGATTCTTTCAAACAACTGATTGAAACAGTAAACTTCTGCTGAAAACAGTAATCTTCTGCATCAAAAAAATTTAAGGGCTGGAGAGATGGCCTAGTGGTTAAGATTCTGTCTGCTCTTGCAGAGGACCTGGGTTCGATCCCCAGCACATGGCGGCTGAGAACCGTCTTTGACTCCAGTTCCAGGGGAATCCGATGCCCTCTTCTGACCTCCGTGGCATTGCACGACATGGCTGCACAAACCTACATGCAGACAGTACATTCATACACATAGAAAATAAATAAATAAAAATTTTTTTAAAGACTTGAGAAAAAGATGCAGTACATGTATGGCAGAATGCATGAGCTCTGGTGGGGTCGAGGGCATGGAAGGGGGAATGGGTCTAAGTTTGAGTAAGAAATGTTGTATGAAATGCACAAAACTTCAACTGAAACATCTCCTCTCCTGAAGAAAATTCCAAGAAGAACGGACATCAGGAAGTCCCAATAGTATGTCCTCTGTTCCACTGTTAGAGTTGGAATCCTACTTGCAATGAATAGGAGGTCCATAGGATTCTGTCTTTACTGCTCACTGTAGGTCATAGATGCCTGCTCTACTCAGGCTTTGCCACTAAAGCTCCATTCTTTCCTGTCTCTCAATAAGACACATTTCTTGGCTTGGCCCCTGCATGGCTCTGAAATCCCTTTTTAAAATCAGCTATATGGTTCAGGGAGAAATACAATTTTGAAACCTTGAGAATAAATGGTGTAGAGCAAATCAATTGCTCCAGGTAGTGGAGGGTTAAACTAACAAATGTGAGATCTGATTGCAGTTAAAGGAATTTATTGACAACAGATAAGAAAACTATGCTCTTGTTCTTAAAAGGCAAAGTGGTTACTCCTACTGAACCATAAGATACAGGTATATTATTTAGAGAAGTAAAAATTATGATTGCCCTCTATGTTTTTAATTTTAGTATGTGGAATGTACTGTTGTTTATTAAATAGAAAATGTTAAAAAGGAGAAGTAGTAGAAGGTTTGGAAAAAAAGAAAATTAGTATAAGGAAGTAAGATATATATATATATATTTTCTTGACAACTTAATTCAGAGAGATCCTTTAGGCATTCATATGAAATGCCAGTACAAAATTGAATGCGTACGTTTGGTTTCCAAAGAACCATCTATCTTGGTTTAGTATTTTGGGAGACGTAATGGTTATATTAGGCTACCTCAATCTATTTGAACTAATGGACACACTTCTGACAAAATAGTCTAGAAGAAGAGTTATGCATAATTTCATGCTTAATAAATAATATAAGAATTAGAATTCCATCAGGTAGCATTGCCTTTACTAGGATCTAAAGGCAAAAAAAAGTGAGAAAAAATAAATACTTGACATTCAGGATTTTGGTAAATATTACATTATCTAATTCTTCCATATCCTTTCAAGTTTTATTATGTTGTCCATAACAGATGTTTATAGATAGAAATAACATTTCTAAAGAGGTCATTAGAATAAAACCATTTATATGTTCCCAGAAAGTTCCACATTAGAAAACAGAAAAAAATCCATACCCCCAAACTTAACCACAGTGTAATAGTGTTCCAATGTGACAGGTTTGGTAAAATGACACTTCAGAAAGAAATGGTTATTCAGAATGGGCTTCTAGAAGAAGCATCTTAATCATGTGGTAGGGCTTTAATGGAGACCCTCTGGATACCAAAGGACTAGGCTATCAATAAAATAATGTAGAGGAGGCCAACCTACTACACAGCACAGGAAAAAAATGAGCAAAAATACCCACAAATGCAGAAAACATTTATAAATATTTGGGCATATACTGAAATGATCAAATCACTTGAAAGTTATAAATTAAATGGAGGAAGGCCTAAGTCTTCTGGAATTGACATTTGAGAAAAAAAGGATGCAATAAAAATTACCCCCAAAGGGTCTCAGCAGTTAAGAGCACTGGATGTTCTTGCAGAGGTCCTGAGTTTAGTCTTCATGACCTACATAGTAGCTACCAGCCTTCTGTAACTCCAGTTCAAGGGGAATCTGATGTCCTCTTCAAACCTCAGTGGGCATTGGACAACTTAGGTACATATACATACATGCAGTCAATACATTCATACACAGAAAATAAAATTAATGAACAAAATATTTTAAAAGATATCCCCAATAATCCAGGTGTGTTGGATCCCAGTACTTGCAGGGCAGAGGCAGGTGGATCTCTGTGAATTCAAGGCCAACCTGGTCTACATAGAGGGTTCCAGGGCAGCTGGGGCTATAGGGAGGCCTGTCTCAAAAGACAAAAAAAGGAAGATATCCCCCAATAAAGTCCATCATGGATCATATGAAAGGGTAACTTACATGGTTAGGGATATACCGGGGTCTAGAGTGGGATAAGGTATAGAGTTAAACAGGGTCATTAGGCAGACATTGCTAAATAAGAGAACTGTAGACTAAATTGAAATTGTTTATTTAGCAAAGAAGTCTATTCTCAGAAGATCACCATCCCCAGGGGAAAGGCTCATACATTTTCCAATGCAGAAGCATGTTCAGAAATTTAATAAGAGCTGGAAGCTGTGGCAGGAACAGAAGAAGAAAGGGATGGGACTTTTGCGGCCAGATTATATAAAGTGGTGTGGACAGGCCTTTGAATTAAGGTGTTTGATGACATGACCTATATTTTGAAAGAACAGTTTTAACTACTGTGTTAGATATAGACTGTAGAGGAATAAGGATAGAATTAGAAAGACCAGTTTGAAGGCTACCATTGGTATAACATCTCTCTTCAAACACTTGTATAAAAATAAATGTTCCCTTCTTTATATGCTCTGCCAGAACAGAAATGTTTTAGCATACATCTTTTCCCACTCATTTCCAGTATAATTTGCCTAGCAACAGTCTATTCTTGAGCAAATCCAACTCTCTTCCCACATTTCACCTGTAGCAGTGCTAAAGAGCATGGCCCTAATCAAAGTTCAGTACCTTCTCATGAAGTTTGGTAATGTGCTGTGATGCATTATCTCTACTAAAGTCCATCTCCTACCTTCCTCTGTGTCTATTTTGGATTCTTCGTTTATTCCAAACCTCTTCTTCATTTTTAGTCTGATTTATTTTTTCATGTTTTATTGACAGATCGTAAATTAATACAGAAGCATTTTGGTCATAGCACATTCACATGCACCCATTTTCAAATGGTATTTCACAATTTATAATTCTCAGAAGATTTTTTTTTAAGATTTATTTTATGTTTACAAGTATTTTGCCTGCATGTATGAATAGATGTCTTGTGCACACAGAGGCCAGAAGAGGGCACCAGACACAGTGCAACTGGATGTACTGATGGCTGTGAGCTTCCATGTGGGTGATGGGAACCCAAACTGGGCCCTCTGCCAGATCAGGGCTCTTAACCACTGAGCCAGCTCTGATTAATTATCATGTATTTTATTCCTTGTTTTTTGTACTTCCTCAAGCTCTTTCAACTATAACTGACATCACTCTAGTAATGATCTTTTCATCTAACAGACCTTCAGTGGACAGAACCCATAAGTCAGAAACTGCCTTTATTTGATATTAAAAGAAAGTAGATTCCTATGACATACATCTCTTTGTAATGTAAACTTTTCAATCTGTTTTTCTTTTGCATCTTGAATGCACTTCAAAGGCTTTTAGTGGTAACTTATTCTGTTTTTAATAGTTTTCCAAAATCAATAAACTCTACTTAAACAAAGTATATAGTGAAAAATGAATTTTCATCTAACTTACAAACATTTGGGGCAGCTGGTTGTTACAATATCACTTAAAATGGTTCATCTTCTTCATATTTCTCTTGCTCATATGCATTATTCAGCTGGATCTTACCAATATCAAGCTCCAAACCTCCAAGTATTTTATGCTCTTATGTGCTATAATTGTGAGATCCATGATCTTGACATGCTCCTTATTTCGATATACAGGCTAGCTACTCGGAATTTTCTCATTCATAATGGATAAATATCCAACTTTTTGTTATAGTCTAGTTAACATTATTGTATGATATTTTCAAGCAGGTGTCTCCTAGGTTTTTCAATTTAGAGTTCAGATATTGGCCCTGCTCTTCTTTATTTTCCTCCACTCATTCCCCCTAAATTGGGAAATTCTATTTTTACAATTAGTAAGGTGAAATACCCAAGTCTCTGATTCAATCTCTTTTGGAACAAAACATTATCAAACATTCTAGGGTTGATCATAAAGACATTTAGGGTTTTCCACATATTTAATAGGGAATGAGATGAGTTAGGAATTAATATATAATATGAAAATCTGCAGCTATCTATAAGAATAGGAGAGAAGGTGAAGGTCATTATCACAAATGAAGTACTAGGAGCATAATCAATTGTACATTACTGTTTACCCACATTATTTATGTTTCTAATCCTAATTTCTTTCTCTCATTTCTTCAGGCAAGTCCCCTGGCATTCATTTAAAAGCTTGACATAATTAGATATTATGCCTATAAAAACTTAGTAATTGCACAGCAAAACACAAATTTCTTTTTTTTTTTTTTACAACACAAATTTCACTCTCTCCTATTTATTGATTCCAGCTAGAGAAAAATAATGGTAGGGGCAAAAATACGCCTATTGGTTATCTGTCGATGGTATATGAAAATGATCATAGCCATTGTGCTTTATAACAGTATAAATTTATTATCCTACCAGTGTTGAATTAAGAATACCAAAATGGATTTCACAGTGCTAAAATTATTCTTCTTCCAAATTATGAACCTTCCAGGTTCATTCTGAAGACTCTAAGGAAAAACTGATTTTTGTTCCATTTCAAACTTTCAAATTCTGTTCATGTTCTTTGTTTGGTTGCCCTTTCACTCTTCCTGGGAAACATGCAAGTCACTCCAACTTCACCTCTAACAGCTCAGTGTCAGAATCCAGTGGAACCCTTCATTCATAGCGAAGCTGCTATATTAGAGAGTAATTCTCATTTTAGAGAATTTATTACATGGTTATTCAAGGGATACACATTTTTCAAATTAATAGAAAATAGAAGCATTCAGTGGGAATTATGGTAGAAAAGAAGCACAATATGAATAATGGTATAATTAAACCCAGAAGGCTCCTTGGAGGATAATATAGTTAAAATTTTCCACTGTAATGTAGGAGAAGCTGAAAAATAGGTGACACACCCTTGATTGCTTACTCCATCAATGACTGAATTGAAAGGAGAGCGGGGGCTTCGATTCTATTTTTGATGTGCAAGACAGAGCCTTGAAATCAAGCTAAACTCAGTAGCCACCCAGGAAAACATGGAAAATATGTGCATATGCTCTACTTTTAACATTTTCTTTTCCTTTTCCCCTATGCTATTTTGATATCACTATTTGGTTACATCCCATAGATTTTCCTAAAATATAGTTAAGAACAATGCCTAATGATACAGCTGAGTGGTGAGGGATTCACATACTATATGGAAGAACTTTTATTAAATTTTTAATACCACAAAAGAGAATAAAGTTCATAATATCTGGATGATCCTAAATGTATAGTATAACATAATTATAAAAATGTCCATACTTATTTCAAACAAGTATTTCTCCTCCTTTAAGAGAATTAGATGGTTCCTTGATGTTAAATGTTTATTTATAAAAACTTATTTCAAATAATTACTCAAAAAGAGAAAGGTAGGGCTGGAGAGATGGCCTAGCGGTTAAGAGCGCCGACTGCTCTTGCAGAGGACCCGGGTTCGATCCCCAGCACCCATATGGACGCTGAGAACCGTCTGTAACTCCAATTCCAGGAGAACTCCAGTTCCAGGGGAATCCGACGCCCTCTTCTGACCTCCGTGGCATTGCACGACAAGGGTGCACAGACCTACAAGCAGACAGTACATTCATACACATAGAAAATAAATAAAATTTAAAAAAGAGAAAGGTAATAGGCTTATTTTTTTAAAAAAATGATCTTGTTGATATCAGAGCTCTCCTGTATTAATATATTTTGCTTAAGTGCACAGCTTAAGGAAACTTTAGTATTATATTTTGTTCTGAATAGAGAATAATCCTTTTCACAGTTCCTATGTCTATCAGTCAATTAAAGAAGGCGGTTTTACTGGTTTTATAAGAGATTACCTCTATGACAGTTGGCTCCAATTTACAGTTAGAGAATGACCTCATCATCCTCCTATTCCTCCTTGTTCTATGAAGGAGAGGTAAGAAAATCTCTCCTATTAAAACTTTTTGACACCTAGAAGGTAAGTTTCATTAAGACTCATTATAAATAGTTGTTACAAGTAGGATCCACAGAGGGTTTTGACGCCTGTAGCAGTCTGATGCTTTTCTTCCTTTCAATGTCCAGACGGGCAAACCTTTCTCCTGGCACTTCCTGGTACATCCTACACAATGCAAAGCTGTGTCTATTCTTTCTCAGCTGTTAAGTTGGTGACGTTTTGACCTGTGGGAACATACAAATCTTTTCCCGTAGTTTTAAGATTTGAATTGCAAAGTTTTGGACAAAAAGGTTTCATATATATCTGTATCCCCCCTTTTTATTTTAGATTTTTGTTTTTTGACCCAAGAGTCTCAAAAAGGCATTTGTAGTACACGTACCTATAGGCAGGAATCAAGGCGCAGATTTCATCAAATTCACCCAAGCTATTTTGGGTGACTATATGTCGTTAACTTGGGAAGCAAACTTAATTTCTTAAGTTAAATCATCCTACAGGCAAAAAAGAATGCTATAAGATGATACTGTACAACAGAAAAATTATAGAGAACATTTGTATGTGCCAATCCCAAAGTTATTGTTATACAGATTTTCAGTAAAACAAATGTGGACGACAACAATTTATATTTCCAATTAACTAAGGTGCATTACCATTTTTATCAGATCCTTTAAACCAATGTTGTTTAATATACACATATTTACTTTTACTAAGTCCTAAAACACAATGTAACCTGTAGGCAGAATCTGAGCAAAATTGGATACTTGTTGAAATCACGTCAATTAAATATACACTAATCGAATATAGACCGGTGTCCCTCTCCCGCCCCTCCCACCCCTCCCTATTCACCATTTCAGTCAGTTTTCTGATGCAGTCTTTCTGTTGTTGTGCTTTTAATATACATCCCTCTCCACAAGAAGTATTTACAACTGGATTATTGGCGTTAGCATCCGCAGATTAGGGATACCATTCGTCGTTTGTTTTTCTGGGACTGTGTTACTTCGCTTGCGAATTGGTTTTACATGAAGGATGCTTGTACTTATAAATTATTACTTATTGTTAAAAATGAAAAAATAATAAATAAAATATTTAAGAAATGCTCTTGTTAAATGACTATAGTTTAAAGTATTTAGCTCACTACTCTTAAATGAGGTAGGGTCCAAAGATAAACAATTTCGGAGACATGAAATTGGCTTATGTTTTTAGATGGTAAGAAAGTTCCAAGTCTATTTAATTCATGTTTGTGATCTCTGCATGCTTTCGATGTTCTGTTTTCATTTCTAATAAACCTACTCGTTTAAATTGACAGAGATAAAGTAATATTATAATTTGAGTTTTTGTGGTTATTGGATTTGTTCCTTTTATATATAAAAGCATTACTCAGAAGGCTTTGTGATGCTAAAAATCTTAGCAGAGGAAGACAACCATTTATTCTGTCACTTCATAATGGTAGCTTTTTATCCTCTGACCCAAGGTCAATTGCATTGTCTTTGGTGAAGGATAGGGAACTATTGCTAAGAAAGATTTTACTGGGCAGCAATTCCAAATCTGTTTCCTCTGATGAAATGTCAATAGCTTTCTAGGACAAAATGTAGTTTTTCTAGAAACAAAGGTGAAATTGCTTGAGAATGTACTCCACAAATCAATCCCCATCAATATAAAACATTTGAGAAGGAAAAATTAAGACATAGTTCAATATGCTGCTATGTTTCCAACTTTTTATTTTAATTCATCAACCATATCACATTTTCTCCAGAAATCCAATTTAAGACAGCATTGATGTTCTTCTAATGGTTTTAGAAACATAAAACTTGGGCATAAAAGAGTCAGCTTCTGTGAACCTGGAAATCCTTGAAAACTCATACTGGATCACATTCTCAGAAGGCACTTTTATAGGACCAGGGATGCTATATGCACTGCAGAAAAGAAGTCAGGGTTACAAAAATATTTATTACTTATTTGAAATAATGCAATTCAACAGATCATATTTTAGAAATGCAGTACAATGCATATTTATAAATCATGGAGCTATTAAATCCTGTTTTTAAAATTGTTATACATTTTTCTGTTCACTTCTTTTTTTAAATTTATTTTTGTATGTGTTTGAGTGTACTGTCTGCAAGTAGGTTTGCGCACCCACATCATGCAATGCTGTGGAGGTCAGAAGAAGGTGTTGGATTCCCCTGGAACTGGAGTTCTCCTGGAATTGGAGTTATAGACAGTTCTTAGCCGCCATGTGGGTGCTGGGGATCAAACCCAGGTCCTCTGCAAGAGCAGTCGGTGCTCTTAACTGCTAGGCTATCTCTCCAGCCTCTCTGTTCACTTCTTAAAATGTAAGTTTTAGCTTGGTCTGATGGCTAAACCTGTATTAATTACTTGAAGCTTTGTGACATGAGAATCATAAGTTTAAGGTCTGCATGAGCTACAGAGTATGTTTGAAGCCAGTGTGGGTGCTTAGCATGGTCCTTTCTCAAAATACAAAATTAAAAACAGCTAACCTAGTGGATACTCTTTCTTACATTTGCAATCTCAAAGTACAAGCCCCAGTACTGACCAGAAAAATACAATTCCTTTTACTTAAGCAAGTATAATTTTATTTTCTTATTTTATTTCCTATATTTCCCCACTGAATTTCATGCATCCATTTATATATGTTAAAGCCCATGGAGTCAAGTTTGTGGATTGATGTGTCCATCAGTGTTCGTTCATACTAGGCAGCCTACTTAGAGTCACTCCCTTAAAAAAGATCAACTCTCCCTCACCTAGCAGTGATCAGCTGCCAATAATCCCTAGTTTAAGGTTGGGGCCTCCTGCCCATTTCCCAAGTTCTATGTTGGGTGTTTGATTGAATTTGAATGGGTCTTGTGCATGCTGTCACCATTATTGTATTTTTTTATATTTAGAATGTTCAATTAATTATCAGAAAATTTTTTGAAATGCAGTTAGATACAAAGAAATACACAGTAGTAGCTTTACTGAAGTTCCACTTCACTACAATTGTGAAAAGGTTTTCAAATGCAATTGTGAACACATAAGGAAAGATGTTGATATTTAAAGGCAGGGAGAAAAGAAGTCACATATAAACTTAGATCATCTAAAATACTGTAAAGATAGCTTTTGTATTTCAGAAAGGCTGCTTGGATAGTGAAAGTGAGATAGTTTGTGGTACTCCATCAGTACCTATTCATAATCAACAAGATTCCCATTGTGAAAGAGATGGAGATGATGAAGGGATCATTTGAAATTCTAATACTTGGTGAGGATGGCTATGGGTTTTGTGTGACAGACTTCTGTTGAGAAGCTGTTTCAGGGCCACTCATGTAAATAATATCTAGTTCTGTGCAATGCTGTATTATAAGATATCCAGATGTGATGGAGCTTCTGACACCAAAGTCTGAGAAGAGATGGAGGATTAGAATTAAAAATGCCACAGAAGGCTGAGGAGTATCTGCCTCTTCATAGAGGAACTCAGATATCCAGTAAAGTGAAATAAGACAAGGAAGTGAGGAGAAAAAAACAGAATGGCATACACAAAAGCCCGGCCAGAACTTCCTAGAAAGAATTATCATCTTCCTCTTCATCAGGAGAAAAGATGAGGGGCAGAATGCTATTAGGTACATCATTGTCTTGCTAGTCTAAAGTAAAAGACAGGAAGATTCACATAAGCCTTCTGATTCAATACAATACAGAGATCTCAGGTGTGTAGATCAGAATTTCATGAAGTCCTTCATAGTTGTATACCTATCTCCAACATTCCTTCATAGTTATACACCTACCTCAAGACAATTCTTTTTAAAAATACTTTATTTTATATATTTACAAATATTTTCTTTATTATTTTTACTTTATGTGCATGAGTAAGTTGCCTGCATGTAGTAAGTGTACTTAGGCTGTGCATTGTCTCCAGGAGCAGAGGAGGGTGTCAGATCCATTGGAGTTGGAATTACAGATGGTCCTTAGCTACCTTGTGGGTGCAGGAAATTGAACCCAGGTCCTCTGGAAGAGCAGCCATCGCTCTTCATCACTGGTCCATCTCTCTAGCCTTCTCAAGACAATTCTTCATACTCTTGTTTTATTCTTCTTGCTGTGATTTGATGTCCTTTAAAGGGCAATGGATTTTCCTTGTTTCACATGATCAGTCAGCAGCTGTATCTAAGGCTACATCCTACAAATGAGAGCCACAAGGACGTCTTGCTGAAAGAAAAGCCATCACAAAGCTAATGTAGTCTTTCTCTTAACACTCCTGAAAATTTCCATGTACACCTTAGAGAAAGTAACTAGGTTGTGTACTTCTCCAAGCATCTAATAAACTGTCTCTCTCATCCCACACAGGAATCTTTACATATTTCTTTAGTCTCCATTAAATATTATGAAGCTGGGCATGGTGGTGTATACCTTTAATCCCAGCACTCAGGAGGCAGAGGCAGGCAGATCTCTGTGAGCTCAAGGCCAGCCTGGTCTACATAGAGAGCTCCAGGCCAGCTGGGACTAAAGAGAGACCCTGTCTCAAAAAGAAAAAAAAAAAAAAAGGTATTATGGAGTGGCTGTTGCAGTGATTAGTTTCTCAGGAATTTGAAGAATTATGGTATTTCCTCAGAATCTATGACATCATAAAAATAATGTCATAATGAAAAATTAGATGTATAATTCTAATTCTTTTTTTAAAATTTTATTTATTTCTGTATGTGTATGAATGTACTGTCTGCATGCAAGTCTGTGCACCCGTGACGTGCAACGCCGCGGAGGTCAGAAGAGGGTGTCGGACTCCCCTGGAACTGGAGTTCTCCTGTCATTGGAGTTTCAGACGGTTCTCCGCCGTCATGTGGGTGCTGGGGATCGAACCCGGGTCCTCTGTAAGAGCAGTCGGCGCTCTGCTAGGCCATTTGTCCAGCCCCATAATTTTAATTCTTAACCCTCAATGCTGGAGGTGAAAAAGAGATTTGCCAACCTAAGGCAAATGGTTGTTGAATAAGAATGCTGCTGTCTCATATGATGACAATGACTGTGACTCTGAGTAGAAATGTCCACTTAAAAGCTGTATCTAAGAAATTTAAGTTAAGCAATAAGCAGTATCTGTAGTAAAAAAGCAAAGATGATAAGATGTCACTGGCTATAATAATTCCAATGTCATTTTTTGTCTTCAGATAGATGGCCTGTCTTTTCTCTGCAATTACCAATACTTGTGAATTTTACTAAGCAAGATCACAGGACCTAGTGATATCAGTACTGGTATCTCTTTTTATAAGATAAAGAACAATTATAAGAGTTGATAAACACACTATAACACTTCTCTGGTCCAATCAATAACATTCCTTGCAGTCTAGTGATAGGCTGTATGTCTTCTGTCCTCATGTCTCTTAGACTTGCTTCTCTAGCAGCCTTTGAAAGAGAAGACTATTGAACCAGGGAACAGAAAAGTGATTCCTTGCACAATTTGAAACTGGCATTTGGTTTATGTGGTTGAATTAATCAACAGAGAAAGAATTTACGTACTTGCTTGGGAGATGGATTCTGAGTATCAAGAAAATATTTTGCTACAATACCAGAAAACAGAAGAAACTCAAAAATTAGCTGGAAAATATATTCTATAGGACATGATTGATATAATAGTAGTATTCTAAATTAGTATTTAATTAGATATAACCTGTCAAGAACCTTTGAATGTGGTGATACCTTTGGTCTATATGTTGGAATGATCAATTAATGTTCTTAGCTTATACAATTATCATATTCAAAAGACATTTATGTATCTAAATATCTAATAATAATTTTGCATTATGCTCATTACTGTGTCTAATTTGTCAAATTACTTATATTTGGGATTTTGATGCTGTTTTTGAGACTATACCTGATAAGAACTTGATTTATCATTGATAATATATTAGTGATAATCTAATCACATTTTGATGCCTAGAAATAAAAATAAGAGTTTATCATTTATTTTTAGTTTTTATATTTTATATTTTATTTTATTTGTATCAGTATATTACCTGTATATATTTAAATGTATCTGTTTTGTGCAATGCCCACAGAGGTCAGAAGAGTGCATCAGATCCCCTGAAACTGGAGTTGTGGATGGTTATTATTCATAATATGGGTGCTGGGACCTGAACTTTGGTCCTCTGAATGAGCAGCCAGTCCTCTTAACTTGCTGAGGCATTCCTCCAGCTCCAGAATTTATGATTTATATAACGAGAAGTCATAGGATGAAAGAATGTTGCCAGAACTCATAAAATATTTGGCTTCAATGGCTATAGCCCTTTACTTGTATAATAATGAGATTAAAAATTAGCTGAAAAATATCAGAGAGTATTGGAAAGTTTTGTACATTCTGAAAATAAAGCATAAAGGCAGAGATGAACTACTCTTTTTGTACACAGAACACAACCCAACCACTGAGGTAGTTTGCCTTCATTATGGTGAGGTGTCTGCATATGGGCTGATGAGTAATGATGCCAAGTGTCCCAGCCATGCCTAGAACAATGCTAAGTCAGTCATTAAATGTATTCAGCTAATGAAGCTGAGGTCACAAGCTCAATCCCCCTGTGGTCTTTATATTTCTTAACTGATGGCACATGAAATCATTTAGAGAATTCAGACTGGAAATATATAGTTATTCAATCTAGTTAAGAATCTTAATTAGGTCAATCCCTCGCCATCAGAAACAAGCATCTCTTTGAAAGCATTTTACATAGAAGCTTTCTACAGTTGGTTTCACAGTCTACCATTCAAATAAGTAGTTTCTTCTAATTTATATTTTGGTATATTAATCTTAAAGCAAAATTCTTTTATTAAAAATGAATGAAAGGTCACATGATTTTGTTATTGAAAAAATAAATATATCCCATTTTCTTTCCTTCCTTCCTTCCCTCACTCCCTCCTTCCTTCCTTCCTCAGGTATTCTTGCATGTACAAAAACAAATTTACTTGCTGAGCCATTTTCCCAGATCTGTCTCTCTTGTTTTCTTTATTTCCCTTTGGTTAAATTTCTATTTGTCTTTCTTATAATGAAAACATGAATAGGATGAAATGGTATTTAGTATAGCGAATTATGCAGATATCTCTCAATTATTCATATCTCCTCTTGTGTTGATATGAAGGCTTACACTGCCATTAACTTAAAGGTAATATGGGATTAGGTAAATAATTAAATTTATTTAACATGATGATAATATATGGAATGTTTATTGTAAAAATAATGTGTGTTGATGAGTAATCAATTCATATATTGGTGACATGAGAAGGAAGTTTTATAATTATATATAAAAAGTTCAGTATAGGGACTGAAGAGATGATCAAGAGCACTGGCTGCCCTTGCAGAGGACCTAGTTCAGAGTTCACTACCCAAGCCAGGCGTGGTGGCGCATGCCTTTAATCCCAGCACTCAGGAGGCAGAGGTAGGTGGATCTCTGTGGGTTCCAGGCCAGCCTGGTCTACAGAGCGAGCTCCAGGACATCTGGTACTAAAAGGGAGACCCTGTCTCAAAAATACCAAAAAAAGGGTAAAACTAAAAAGAAAAAAATAAATAAAACCACACACAGAGTTCACTACCCATATGGAAAACATGTATTACATGGACCATTCATGGTCTATGGCACATGTTTGTTTCTTTTTTTTTTTATTTTATTTTTATTTTATTTTTTATTTTATTTTATTTTATTTGGTCTTTTGGAGACAGGGTCTCCCTGGAGCCCCAGCTGACCTGGAACTCACTCTGTAGACCAGGCTGGCCTTGAACTCACAAAGATCCGCCTGCCTCTGCCTCCCAAGTGCTAGGATTAAAGGCGTGCACCACCACACCCGGCATATGTTTGTTTCTATATGCCTTTGACTCATATCACCATCTTTAAATAAATATATCTACCAGCATTTTATACATATTTTGAGCTTGACCCCTTCTTAAAGTTTGTAGCCAAGTATTTGTAATTAATACTTCTATAAGCTAGTGAAGTATGAATTTATTTATTTTATTAAGCTAACATATAACAATGCAATTTTCAAATAAGCTACTGGTTTAGGCAGAAATACTAATTTAATCCAAAGAAGCCAGACTCTTAGCACAAAATTTAGTATTTTAAAAAAAAGACTTGAATAATGTGTATTGAGATACAAGAAAATGGTGAAATCCTAGGTAAGAAGATCAGAATACAGTGGTCAGATCATATGCCCGAGTGGCATATATGGGAACAAACAGACCATCAGTCAATACAGAAAATTCTGATTTCCTTCCTTGACCAACTGCTGTGCAAACAGCTAGGCTACTAAAATATTTATGATTCAGTAATAGCCAATATGGGATTCCTACCCAGGAACATAAACCTCATTCGCTCTCTACTCAGGGACCACTGGTGATGAGGGTGTGGAAAGACTTGTAAGAGTTGGGGTTGGTGCATGAACATAAGAAAGCAAAGGTTTGGGGCTGGAGAGATGGCTCAGCGGTTAAGAGCACTGACTGCTCTTGCAGAGGACCTGGGCTCGATTCCCAGCACCCACATGGTGGCTAAGAACCGTCCTTAACTCCAGTTCCAGGGGAATCCGATGCCCTCTTCTGACCTCCGCGGCCTTGCATGACATGAATGCACCAACCTACATGCAGACAGTACATTCATACACATAAAAAATAATAAGTAAAAAAAGAAAAAAAAAGAAAGCAAAGGTTTTCATGCCACTGGAAACTTCTCATGTGAACCTGCAGCAATGGGGTCAGCATGCACAAGACCAACGGTGGCTCAATCAGACAAAAACCACAGAGTGGGGGGAGTGGGCAGCAGGCCTCAACCCTAGCCAATGAACTGATTGTTACTGGGTGAGGGAGAGCAGATCATTAAGATCTCTAGATTGCCTGGCTAGACTCCAGCGTAGGAACTTCCAGTGAAGGACATCCCGGTACAAATGCATGAAGGGATAGGAGTTAACATATATGACAGAAAGCACGAAATCTGGTGACAGAGAGTTATGGGGTGTGTGGATGGGGGCTCTAAATTATATAAAGAATTATATTAAATACACAATAGTTTAATAAAATAATAAAATATCTTTAATAAATCAAGCATAGTCAACAATTGTAGTTTTTTCTAACACAGATTTTCATGCAGACATTAATTGTTAAAACTCAAACATACTATGAGTGACTCATAACATTATGTAGTGAAGAAAGATAGTATCAGAGAGAGGCGATAATAGCAGATGCAAGAAAGTTTATATTTCTTATGTGATATTCTTTGAATCTTGGAGGTGATTAAATGTGTATATTTTACTGTAAATCTATTGATTTACTTAGCATTATTAAATTTTAATTACTGAGCAAAGGTCACTTTTATTTGTATTATTTAAATAATGTTCCTTGTATTTATAAAAATGTATCTTAATTTTAAAAGCCATACAGTTGTGTTTGAAAACAAATGTATAATGTTACATGTGAAAATTATAAAAGAATAAATAATACAAATTCATATAGGACTTGTATCTGTTCTTCAACTGACATTATCTAAAAAAGTCTTTGTAATTTGACATAGGAATTAAGGCTGAACACTCAATAGGCACTTATTCTCAGCATCTTGATCAACCATGGGTTTCTGCATTTACTCCTGTTTGCTGAAAAGAAAAGCTTCTCTGGTCAAGGCTGAGGACTGAATTAGTCTATAGGTATTAGCATATAATTAGGAGACAATTTGATAATATGTCCATTTCCAACAGCAAAAGAAGTAGGTTAAAATCTCTTGCTTTTGAAGTCCTCAGCATGGGCCTTTAACCAATTTCACAGTTCCAGAACTAAATTCTCTCCTCTGGTGCCAGCCTCAGGCCTAACCAGAAAACAGATTGTTACTCATTAAGAGTCAGTAAGGCCCTCTTGCCTACACAGTTTGGTATTGAATCTCGCAAGGTCTGAAGTCAGACTACTGCTGCCTTTCCTTCCCAGATATCTACATAGAATTTTTTGGAACTATGAAGACTAGTCTGCATAAAGGCAACTCTGGCCCAGCTCTAACATCCTTTCTCTCTATTCTGTGCTGTTTTCAACAACATTTACTTTTTGGAGTTTGAAAAAGATATTGTTATCCGATTTACATTTTTTTTCTGCATTTGAAATGTTGTAAGGTGGACAGTCCTCTGAAAGGGATGGACTTTTGACATTGAAGGTTTTCTCCACCAAAGAGCTTTCACTTCTCTAAAGGAGGAGTCAGAGATCCAACAACTCCTCTAGCTTATGTGAAGGGAGGGGCTAAGGACAAAGCCAAGACCTCAGCAAGATTCTCATGATGTTTGCTGAGAGCTCGCACTGAGAGCTTGGGGACGCAGCCAGTGCCATGTCAAGGGGGAAGCCATGGGGTATATAAGCCAGCCATGGGAGGCTGACGTACTTTTGCCATTTTGTCAGAGTGGGTGGAGGCCATTGGGTTCATGCTAAGACACTGGGTAGTCATGAAGGAAAAGCTAGATGGCTGCTCTGCTAATAAGTGATATCTTGCCCCCATCATTTTGTAGGCAAACCTGAATAAACTTTCTAGTCTCCTCAAAACTAAGATTGGAGAGTCCTATCGTTTTACCTGGGAACCAGATAGCTGCAGAGGTGGGGGCAGGATGACACATACGTGGGTGGTATCTCTCAGTAGAAATTTCTGCTACAAATGTCCTTTTGAACATGTAGATGAGGCAAAGCAGATGTTATTCTGTCCATCTTGTAAGGGGGAAAACAGACATGTACAGTCTGTGACATTTCCGGTGGCAGAGTTGAGACAAAAAGACAGTACTTGTTCCAGGAGACCACATAACGCTAATGGGCAAAGGCTGTTTGAAAAATTGAGAGTATGCACACTGCGTGCTTGGCTTAGAACAGGAAAACCTCCAGTAAAAACAGTGCATTCTGATATGGAAATGATTCTTGTTCTTATTTCTGAAGGTATTAGAGAAATATTTCTTGAAGCTAGAAAGAACCTTGTTCTACCAGATCAGCACTCTTCCTTAGAGTAATGGAAAAGAACGCTTTTATTGGAATTGACTAAGGTGTTTATTAAGAATGTGGCCTTTTTCTTCTCACCAGACCTCTGGAGCAGATGATAGTTACCACTCTAAAACTTGATTATAACGGACCATGACTATACTGATATATGTGCACATGTATGTACCCATCTGCAAAACAGATAAGTCTATCTGCTTATATCTGAGACAGCACACAATTATGATTTCTATTACCTGTCATCTATATATCTATCTCTATCATCTGTCACATATTTATCTTTTATCTATCATCAGTTTATCTAATCTATCACTATCACCTATTTATCACCTTTCATTAATCTATTTATAAATATATCATGTATATATATATATATCATATGGTTATCATATATATCATCTATTGTTTATGTATCTATCTATTGTCCAATCTTTTTTCCCCTTTTTATTGGGTTTTATGTGTTTCATGTAATTTTTCAATCAATCTGAATCGCCTTTACACCCACTACTTTTAGGCACCTTCCCACAGCGTCCTCCCCAGAGTTCACACATTCTGTCATTTGTGTGAGGGTCCATTGTACCAAACTACACTCTATGTCCACTTCTCAGTGCCAGTTTATCCCCTGAGCTGTAGTCAGCCTATCCTGAATCCCTTTCCTAAAGAAAGCCGTGTGTCCTCATCTGACTGCCATCAGCTGCCAGTACTTCTTCAGCCAGGATTAGGCTCTGCTTCCCATTTCTGCAGTTCTGTGCTGGCTTTTTGTCTAGCTGAACTTGCATAGGTCTTATTCATGTTGATACCAATGCTGTAGGTTCATATGAACAGGCTCCCAAGAGCTTGTAGGATTCATTTCTGTTTGGACTTGCAATACCTCCCCAGTTCTGACAATTTTTCTGCCTTCTCTTCAGCAATGTTCCTTGCGCTCTGGGTGGGTGGAGCTGAATATAGGTTGTGCTGTCAATGGAACCACACTCTGTAGACTCCTAATATTTACTGTTTGGCCATTCAAGCCCTTTCGAGTTCCTGGTGTCCTAATACATTAGGGAGCTCCTTAATGAGAGTTAAGATGTAGTTAATGCCTTCTTGGGTACTTGTTCTATGATGCTTGTGGCTTATTTGTAGAGGTTTCATTATAGATGTGTCACTTAGGCATGAGCAAGTCACAGACCAGGTCTATGTGTTTCCAGTTGTGGGATTCTACTAATCTCACTTGGTGCAGGAAAAGCGTCTTATCTGACTGATGTCTGGGATATTTGTCTGTAAACATAACTATTTTGTAGTTATTAAGAGATCACCTTAGCCTAGGGATGTGTCAAGCTTGAGGATTTCTCTAAAATCTGTGACCTTTCCAGTTGTGTGTATCTGGCTTTGTTTACATGAGTTTCCTCCCATTATGTGGAATTTAGGTCCAACTAATTAGACATTTATTTCTCCCAAGATAAAACTGCCACTATTTTACCAATGTCATATGTTATGCTGGTCATTGAGGTGAATATTTGGGCATCAGGGCCTTCCTGAACAAAATTTTGGAAGTAGGTGTCCCACAAATTACAGGAGGATTTTGGGATCAGCATTATCCACCCATGCATAGCATATCTAAATTCTTTTAAAAATAGTTCTGTGCGTGAACTCAGGTGGGGTTAGGAGCATGGAAAGGAAAATGACTCTAAATTGGATTGAGAAATGATGAATGATGTATGAAAAAGTTTAATAACAATAAAAATATATTTAAAAAAACACTTTTGATTGAAAAAAGAATTCAAGTAAACATCCCAGTGTAATAGTTGCAAAAAATATTTAGAAATAAATTTAATCAACAAGGTAAAAGATCTGTATACTCATCAGTTGTGTTGGCACCAGAGACTCGATACAAGAGGATTACCTGTTTGAAGCTATCTTGGGCTACACATTGAGTTCTAGGCCATCCTGAGAAAGTCTGAAGCTGTATGTGGTGGTGCCCGCCTTTAATGCCAGAACTTTTAAAGCAGTTGTAGGAAGATCTCTGTGAGATCCAGGGTAGGCTTGTCTACATACCAAGTTCTAGGCCAGCTGGGGCTATAGAGAGACCCTCTCTCAAAAAAGACCAAGAAAAAATAAGAAAGTCTATACACTCAAAACTATAATAAGGATGAAAGTAATTGTAGAAGACTCAAAAAAGGAATAGCATTCCATGTTCATAGAATTAAAGAACTAATAACATTAAAATATTCATACTGCCCCAAAGCAATTTACCAATCCAATGAAGTCTCTATGAAAGTTCTCATAGGAATAGAAAAAAATAATGACAAATTTTGTATGGAATGAGAAGGGCACACAAGTTTCCAAAGATATCCTGAACAGAAAGAGCAAAGCTGGAATATCACTCTACCTGATTTCAAAAGATACTCCCAAAGTATCAGCGTAGCACAGTGCTGCCATAAATGGACATAATGACCAATGGAACAAAGTAGAGAGCACGAGAAACAAACCACAAATCTATAGCCAAATACTCTTTCACAAAGATGCCATGAACTCTCAATGGGAAAAAAAAAACCTATCAATAAATGTTGTTGTAGGATTAAATATCCATGGGCAGTAGAATTCAATTATCTCACATAATGAATAAAAATGGTTAAAGACCTAAAAAGGAAGCTCAGTAAATGAAAAACTACTAAAAAAATAAGGGAAAAGCTTCCTGACATTGGTTGTGGTGAAGATGTGATCCATGAAGCACCCCCAATGAAAATACGGAGATGAATGAGATTATATCAAACTAAAACACTTAGGCAGAGCAGTCCGAATAAAGAGACAACTTATATACTGGAAGTTTGCTAACCATATATCTGAGAATATCTGACATACATATGTCTAAGGAAGTAAAACAAATTCACAGCAATAATTCAATAAATTGATATTGGAATTTTTTTTTTTTTTTTTTTTTTTTTTTTCTCCCTTTTACCCTTATAGTCCCAGTAGTTCTGTATGTCGCTCTGTAGGCCAGGCTGGGGTTGAACCCACAGAGATCCACCTGCCTCTGCCTCCCAAGTGCTGGGATTAAAGGCTTGTGCCACCACACCCTGTGATTCTGGATTCTTTAAAAAAAATGGTTTTGAGATTAGCTTATAAAGTAGTTTGTTTCCATGTGACTTCTACATACATTCTTACTCTTAATTACCCCTTTTCTGCAACCCATCTTCTCCTCACCTCCCAAAACACCCTTCTTTATACCTTACCACACCCAGTATTCTCCTTTTCTATTTTCTACAGCACACCTGTTCTAATATTCCAATACCTCTAAGTCCTTTTCTTCCCTTACTATGGTCCCTTTATTGTTTCTAGGCTTTTACAGATATTTCAAGTTAAATCAATGCAAAAACATTAAAGCTAAGATCCATATGTCAGATAGAGTATGTGACACTGACTTTCTGAGCCTGGGTTACTGTATTTAGTATAATATTTCCCCAAACTGAATAGTTTTAACAATGGTGGTATTGGTAAGACATAAAATAAAAACTATAGCACTCAGAAAATTTCAGACATGCAGGTCTACAAAAGACAGTGCTCTTCTGTCCTTCATTTGTTGTGCTGATTAACAATAGAGGAAAATTTACTGCCCTTGGTAGTTCTGAAGAATTGGGAATTTCTTTGCTCAGGAGGTCAGGAATGTAAGAATGTACAGCTTCAGAACTGGAAGGTTATTCCAGGATGATAAATCTGATGCCATATTGTTATTTTCTTCTCAGTGTGTCATGGTCATCTTAAGTTTTTCTGATCCAAATTTTCTAAAGATTTCAGCCATTGCTTTATATTTTCCCTTCTACACACTACTTATATTGAACTAATGCAGTTGTTTGATTTTTGTTTCCATTGCCCTCATGAAATTGGTTCTATATATAGTGTTGATTAGTTTGTAGATAATTATGGATATTTCTTTTTAAAAATATCTAAACCTGCAGCATCTTAGTATATTTTATGGATAATTTTATTCCTTGTTTTAGTCCTAAACTCATTTGCTGATTTTCTTTGAATATATTTCAGCTCTACCACATGTGGCTACATTTCTAAGTGATATTTACTTCATTTGCAAATGCCTTTTCTCTTTATATTGTCAGTGCATGGGGTGCAAACCCATTATCAAAGCAAATGGAAGTGATAACTGCACTGGGAAGCCATTTCTAGACCTATAAGATGACTTATTCTAATGCTACGTTGTCCAACATCTCTTTTACTTTCATACATATGCAAAGAAAGAAACTTTCCTTTAGATTCTTAACTTAAGTGATATATAGATTAGAGTTAGATGGATACGTAATAGATACATGGTAAATACATAGATAGGTGAATAGATAAAGATTGATACATATATGCAAATTTCATGACCTGTGAGAATTTTTAAAAACAAAAAAATTACTAGTTTTACATCTACAATTCTGATTACTGGATTTCTCCCTCTCTAGTCAATATACTTTCAGCATAAGTTTCCCATGGGTAATCCTTTTCATTTACCAAACTACAGACTAGAATAGAAAAGGTAATTTTACATTATTATATTTTTAGTAGTATAGGAATAAATCTCAAGAACCAATGTTAAAGTTACAATCAAAATCAATTCTCTAAGAAGCAAAACCATATGTGTCCATTGTTCAAGCCACAAATCAAAACTCACTTCTCATCTAGGTAACTGTTCATTTGTTGACAAATACAACTGTTCATCATATGATTGTCCATCATTCTCAGCAAGAAAATAAAATCTCCAACAACAGAAGTAAGCTTAATTCCTGACATTATCTGAGGTTAAATAAGCCATGCTTTACTAAATCCTCTTGCAATGCAACTTGTAAGAGAACACATCCTGTAATCAGTCCTTTGTAATAGCCACTGTGAAGCTCAACAGTGCTTCATGGCGAGGGTCTTAGTTACTTTTCTGTTGCTGTGATAAAGTACCATAACCAAGGCGACTAAAGGAAGAGTTTCTTTGGGTTTAGGATTCCAAAGGGATGAGTAGAAGGCAGCCAGGAAGGCGTGGTGAGAAGCAGGCAGAGCAGAAACTGAGTTCCCATATTTTAAGTGTGCTCAGGAAGCAGAGAGAAAGCAGAGTGCAAGTTGAACAAAGTTATGAAATCTTAAAGCCTGCCCCAAGTCACACGTTTCCTCCATCAAGACCACACCTCCTACAGATTCCTGTGAACACCCCAACAGCCCCAACAAGAGAGTACCTTCAAGAGAGTCACTATAAAACTCAGTAATGCCTCATAGGCTGTGTTATTCCCCAATGCAACAACTTCAAGTGTGTTTCTGATTGCTTTTGGATACCAGATATGTGTGAGAACTAATCAGATCTTTCAAACTTGAGAAGATAAATCAACAAATAAGGGCGTTTGCCACCAAGCCGGAGGACTTGAGTTCAAGCACTGGGACCCACTTGAAGGCGAGAACCAAGCCTTAAGAGTTGCCCTCTGACTTTATACTAGTGCATGGCATGTGTGCATGCATGTGCGTGCTTGTCTGTATGTCTTTATATTTATATGGGTCTGTGTGCACATAGACATACACAAATAAACAATGCATACAATAAGTCTAAAAAACGGAATGAAAAAAGATGGACTTGGTGGTGTATGCCTTTAATTTCAACACTCCAGTGGCAAAGACAAGCAGATATTGAGATTGAGACCAGCCTGGTCTACATGGTGAGCTTCAAGACCAGGCTACAAGGAGACCCTGTCTCAAAATACAAAGAATGCAGAAATTTTAAACATCACTCATGGAAAACAGTTATACTTTGTATTATTTCTCAAATGTGAGTGAAAATTTATAGAAGTTGCTTCTGTTGGAACTGACATTTTATTTATAATTTCCAGATTAGTTACACAATTTGGGCTCTTTGTCTTACACACTAAAAAGAATATTTACATTTATTTTTCATTGCTTTGAATGTTTTAATGACTTAATTCTTAATGAGAAAATATGATTTGGAAATGAATGCTGCTGATCATATGAATACAGTGAATTTAGAAAGGAATAAACATTTCATCTGGTTTTTCTTACCTAATACATATACTTATCTCTATTATGTCTATATTTCTAATCAGATGAAAATATTCAGCTTCAAATGTCTGCTACTTCAAGATGCTAGAATGGATTGTTTTATAACAAAGTAGAAAAAAGCAAACACTAAATGGCAAATAAAATTCAATGTCTTTATGAATCTGCTTTACAAGTCATTACCTAATACATGCACATACATACTCATATTAATTCATTTATTTCCTCTACACGAGCAGTTTTCATGGGATTTATGCTATTTATGAAGCTTAATGTAATTCAACATAATAAAGTATTTGCATTTCAACAGGGTCTTTACTAGGTTTTCTGCCAAGAAGTCCACATAGCTATGCAAATCATGGACTTCCTAGCAGTCTCTGGACAGGATACTTCATGGTCTGACCTCAGCACTAGATGACACTTAATGCTCTCAGACATGACATATTTGCAAAATAAAACTCTGAATGTCTTTATGAAAGATAATATCTCTACATTTCCCACTTTATGTTGAATTATCATATAAATTTCTTTCACATTATTTTATCCCATAATGAATATAAACTCAATCCCTTCCTAATAATCACAATCTATCAGGTTATTTTTTTGCTTCCTATTTTATAGATAAAAGTCCTTGAGATTAGTATTTGACATTTAAGTTTCATTCTAATTTATTGCATTAATTTTGTACTGGTTGCACATTAGGTCAGTTGAATTTTACTTTCCAAAAACCACTATTGGCATTAGTAGTTTTATTTGTCCTACATGAACTCTCCACAGTATTTTATATCATTCCAAAAATTCATCCTTAGTTTGATTCCTTAACTCATAGATCCTGTCAGCAAATTGATGATGCCCTCTTTCTTTCATGGGTGTTTTTCATAATCTACTGGGCTGGATAACCTTTAAACTTTTTTTTTTTTTTTAAATTTTATTTATTTATTTATGTGTATGAATGTAGTGTCTGCATGCAAGTTTGTGCACCCGTGTCGTGCAATGCCGCGGAGGTCAGAAGAGGGTCTCGGATTCCCCTGGAACTGGAGTTCTCCTGGAATTGGAGTTTCAGATGGTTCTCAGCCGCCATGTGGGTGCTGGGGATCGAACCCGGGTCCTCTGCAAGAGCGGTCGGCGCTCTTAACCGCTAGGCCATCTCTCCAGCCCTAAACTTTTTTTAATACTGTGTCAGTAATGTCAGAATTCTTCAACATCTGTGATAATCACTCATTTCTTCTTTATTCACATTGTCTCATAATTGACATTCAGTATTTTTGTGTTTTTTTTCTTTTGCTTTTCCCTTTCTTTTTCTTTTTATGTCTAATTATGTGTACAGATATGTGTTCCTGTGTCTGAATACAGACGTGCACACGCCACAGCTTACGTATGAAGGTCAGAGTTCCAACTCAGGTGTCAGGCCTTGCTGCCTACCTTATTTTAGACAGGATATCTTCATTGTTTCTCTGCTCGTTATGCCAGGTTAGCTCTGAGGAATGACGGCTCTACCTCCAATCTCACTGTAGGAGCACTGAGGTACAGTTGTGTTACCATACTTTCCCTATGGTGAATTCTGGAAATTCAAACTCAGATCTTCATTCTTACGTATGAAGCACTGAATGCATGAAGCCATCTCTCCATCCTTTTTATGGCTTTAACACCATATTTTAATGACTTATGAAAAGCTATCTTACCTATACACTTCCGGAAATTTCAGGATTAACTTTTAAACTTATTGACTACTCTCTCTTCATTACAAGCTTGCGTTATTTTGAAAAATATTTTATTATTATTAAGTTATGTGTGTGGTGTGTGTTGCTTGCATGCAGTGCTCACGGAGGTCAGAGTGTGATGGATCCCCTGTAACTGGAGCACCATGTGGTGCTAGAAATCTAACCCTGGTCTTCTTCAAGAGCAGACAGCACTTTTAATCACTTTGTAATCTCTATATCTCTATAAACCTATGAGAAATTTCATGGTGACATTTCCATGTACAAGTATCAAACCTTTCTCTTTCTTTCTTTCTTTCTTTCTTTCTTTCTTTCTTTCTTTCTTTCTTTCTTTCTTTCTTTCTTTCTTTCTTTCTTTCTTTCTTTTCTTCCTTTCTGGAGGAGTGACCCATACCTTAACCCCTGAAGGGTCTGGGCCATTTGTTGGTTTGTTGTCCTGTCTGGTTTGGGTTGTTGGAGTTTCCCATTGACCTTAATCACAGGACATGGTAGCACCAGAAGGTGCCCTACAGCATCACCTGCCTTCCAGACATAATCTTCTTTGCCCCCATTGTGGAGAAAAAGTCCAATTTCCCCCTGGTAGTCTGGATCAATCACTCCTCCTAATACTGTTATTCCCTTCTTAGCCTGTTGGCTTAAGGGCAGTAGAAGCCCAAAGTGCCCAGGGGGAAGTCTTAGCTTCCAGTTCGATGGAATTTTTGATGTGTCTTCTGGCAAAAGCACTCCCCTCTTTGGAACCAAACCTTGTAGACCAGCAGAACACAAGGTCTCGGGTACAGGAAGCAAAAATTTTCCTATTGGGTCACTAGGGGTGATAGTGAGTGCAATTACTCCCGCTTCCACCTCTGGCTATAGGAGAAACTGTACCATATATTGGGTGCTGATTCAAGCATATACTGCCTACTGGAGAACTTTGCCCCAGCCCTCCAGGATATTGTTACCTAATGGGCATTGAAACTCTGTCTTCAAGAGGCCATTCCATCTTTCTATCAAGCCAGCTGCTTCTGGGTGGTGGGGAACATGGTAAGACCAGTGGATACCATGCCATGTCCATGGGCCCACTGTCACACTTCTTCGGCTGTGAAGTGAGTTCCCTGGTGAGAAGTGATGCTGTGAGGAATACCACAACAGAGGATAAGGCAGTCCATAAGTCCATGGATGGTAGTTTTGGCAGAAGCATTACATGCAGGAAAGGCAAATCCATAACCAGAAAAAGTATTTATTCCTGTAAGGACAAAACGCTGTCCCCTCCATGGTGGAAGTGGTACAATGTAGTCAACCTGCCACCAGGTTGCTGGCTGGTCAACCCAGGGAATAATGCCATATTAGGGCTCAATGTTGGTCTCTGTTGTTCTGGCACTTGGCAGCAGCTGTAGTCATATCAGCCTTGGTTAGTGGAAGTCCATGCTGCAGAGCCCATGCATAACTTTCTTCTTTGCCACCATGACCACTTTGTTCATAGGCCCAATGAGCAACAACAGGGACAGCTGGAGAAAGAGGCTGACTGTCGACAGAATGAGTCATCTGATCTACTTGATTATTGAACTCATCCTCTGCTGAGATCACCTTTTGATGAGCATTTACATGAGACACAAGTATCTTCACATCCTTTGACCATTCAGAGAGCTCTATCCACATACTTCTTCCCCAAATGACTTTCTCACCAATTTTCCAGTCATGCTCCTTCCAAGTCCCTGACCAGCCAGCCAAACCATTGGCTACAGCCCATGAATCAATACATAATCAAACCTCTGGCCATTTTTCCTTCCAGGCAAAATGCACAACCATGTGCACTGCCCGAAGTTCTCTGCCCACTGTGAAAATTTTCCTTCACTAGTGTCCTTTAGGGTTGTTTTAGAAATTGGCTGTAATGCTGCAGCTGTCCACCTCTGGGTGGTGCCTGCATAGTGTGTAAAACCATCAGTAAACCAGGCCCTAGTCATCTCTTCCACAATCAACAGATCATAGGTCAAAGCCCATGAATCCATAGGTCCATGCTTGAGTGCAGGAGGCACTGTAACAGGAGTGGGAAACATAGGCATTTGGACAACTTCTTCATGTAGCTTGCTTGTGCCCTCAGGGCCTGCACAGGCCCTGTCTTGTATATACCACTTCCATTTGATAATGGACTGTTGCTGTGCACATCCTACTTTATGGTTTGGTGGATCAGATAACACCTAGCACATGACAGACAGCTCAGGTCGCATGGTGACTTGGTGGCCCATTGTCAAAAGTTCAGTTTCCAATAAGGTCCAATAGCAGGTTAAGAGCTGTCTCTCAAAGGGAGAATAGCTGTCTGCAGATGAAGGTAGAGCCTTACTCCAAAATCCCAAGGGCTTCCACTGTAATTCCCCTACAGGGGCCTGCCACAGACTCCAGACGGAGTCTCTATCTGCCACTGGTACCTCAAGCACCATTGGGTCTGCTGGATCATATGGCCCAATAGGCAGAGCAGCCTGCACTGCAGCCTGGACCTGTTGAAGAACCTTTTCCTGTTCCAAGCCCCACTCAAAGTTTGCTTCCTTCTGAGTCACTTGATATATGGGTCTTAATATCACACCCAGATAAGGAATGTGCTGCCTCCAGAATCCAAAAAGGTCCACTAAGTGTTGTTCTTCTTTCTTGGTGGAGGGAGGGGCCAGGTGCAACAACTTATTCTTTAGAATAAGTTTAGAAGAAATATCTCTGCATGCTCCACACCCCTGAACTCCTAGAAATTTCACTGAGGTAGAAGACCCTTGAGTTTTAGTGGGATTTATTTCCCATCCTCTCATGTGCATAAGCTTTACCAACAAGTCCAGACTGGCTGCTATCTCCTGTTCACTGGATCCAATCAGCATAACATCATCAATATAGTGAATATAGCGGACCAGTGTGATATTTTGTGGAAGAGTCAGGAGATCAAGATCCCTTCTAAGTTATGGCACAAGGCTGGAGAGTTAACATACCCTTGAGGTAGGACAGCAAATGTATACTGTTGGCTTTGCCAGCTAAAAGCAAATTGTTTCTGGTGGTCTTTATGAACCAGTATTGAGAAGAAAACATTTGGCAGATCAATAGCTGCATACCAGGTACCAAGAGATGTATTAATCTGCTCAAGTAAGGACACCACATCTGGTACAGCAGCTGCAATTGTCACTACTTGGTTGAGTTTTCAATACTCAACTGTTATTCTCCATGATCAATCTGTCTCTTGCACAGGCCAAATTGGAGAGTTAAAGGGAGATGTGGTAGGGAACACCACCCCTGCATCTTTCAAATCCTTGATGGTGGCACTAATTTCTACAATCCCTCCAGGGATATGATATTGTTTTGGGTTCACTATTTTCTCTGGTAAAGGCAACACCAATGATTTCCACTTGGCCTTTCTAACCATAATGGCCCTCACTCCACAGGTCAAGGAACCAATGTGGGTATTCTGCCAATTTCTAAGTATATCTATCCCAATTGTACATTCTGGGACTGGGGAAGTAACCACAGGATGAGTTCTGGGACCCAGTGGGCCCACTGTGAGTTGGACTTCAGCCAAAACTCCATTTATCACCTGACCTCCATAGGCTTCTACTTTAACTGGAGGGCCACAATGCTTTTTAGGGTCTCCTGGGATCAGTGTCAACTCAAAACCAGTATCTAATAGGCCTCAAAAAATATGATTATTTCCTTTTCCCCAGTGTACAGTTACCCTAGTAAATGGCCTCGTGTCCCTCTGGGGAAGGAAAGGAGGAAGGAAAACAGTGTAACTCTTGGCAGGTCACCTTCTTTCTGATATAATGGTCATGCAGATCAGTGCTGAGCAGCATCATTGCACAGGTGAGGCAGTGGACTCCATCTTGTGAGGCAACCATATCTGGATTACAATAAAAATATCTATTGGAGAAATGTATCAATACTCTCTCTCGTTCCTGGGTTTCTCCCACAAGAGAAAATTCTTTAAAGAAATACCTGAAAGACTAATCCAGAGTCAGCTCTGTAAAATCAAAGAACTTCAGGTACTCTTCTGCAACTAATATGCTGAATTCATTATTCTTCCTTAGATGCTTCACAATGTCCGATCTTTTCAACATGTTTAGATGGTACAAGTGTTTGGCCAGTTTTTTGGCTGCTTCAATGTTGCTATTGTTTCCATTACTGAGACTTTCTGCAGTATCCTTTTCCAGAAACTCAGTGCTCTCCATTTCAGGATGAGCATATAATCATGCTCTTTTCACCCCAACATGGTTTCAGAAGATCCTTGGAGAAATTCACATCCTCATTTACCTCTTGGAGACTTGTAATGAACTCCTTCTACATCTCTAGTGATTCCCAAGACTTGAAAATCTTCATCAATACTGTTTGAGATGGTGCCAGCAATATCTTCAGGAGTAATGTCTTTAAATCCATAAAGAGCCAAGCTATGAGGATCATCCAGACAGTGGGACAGGCCTTGGAGGTCTGCCACAAGCTGAGCCTGCAGCACACACAGCACAATGCAGATGGTCAGGAAGATGGAGAGAATGAAAGGAACAGTGATGGCTCAGGGGACCCAGTATGAGTTTAAAGCCAAGAATATTAAGAAGAAAATGAGCTTCATGGTTTCAGTGGATGGTGTGAATGTAATTCTAAAGGAAAAGAAAAAGAAAAAGGAATGGATGTGGGATGAGAGCAAGATGCTGGTGATGCAGGACCCCAGTCTTGTTACCACAATCTGTATTATTCAGGGTTCTCTACAGAAGCAGAATCAATAGAATTAGTTCATATCTATATCTATATCTATATCATCTATATCTATATCATCTATCTATATCTATGTCTATCTATACAGCTTTATTTACTGACAGGATAGAGTCCAAGGAGTACAACAATAGCTGCACCACACCAGAGAGGCTGAAAATCCAGGCAGTTGCTCAGTCCACATGGCTGGGTGTCTCAGTAGTCCCAATCTGGTGCTGAAGGTTAATGGATTCCAAGAGATCTGCCCATCTCAGTCCACACTTGGATCCAAAGAGTTGATCACAGCAGAAAGATAAACTCACCAGTGAGAGAGAAGGCAAGCAGCAGGAAAAAAGAGACCAGCTCCCTCTGCCATGGCCTTTTATACTGGCTACCTGCAGAAGGTAACACCCACATTTAGGGTGGGCCCTCCAGCTTGAGATAATCCAGTCTCAAGATTTCTTTGCATATTTGATCATCCCTAATCTAGTCAAGTTGACACCCAGGATTAACCATCACACTTCTCATGCTCATTCATTGGAAAAATTAATATAGTAAAAATATCCATTCTACTCAAATTAACATACAAATTCAATGCAATCCCAATTAATATCCCCATGAGTTTCTTCACAGACTTGGAAAAAAATCCTTAAATTCTTATGGAAAATCAAAAGATCCCAATTAGTGAAATCAGCCCTGAGTGAAAAATGCAATATTGGGGGAATCACCTTACCAGACTTCAAGCTATACTATAAGGCTATAGTCATAAAGACAGCCTGGTACTGGCACAAAGAGAGACATGTTGACTAAGGGAACAAAACTGAAGATCCAAACTTGAGCTCATACAATTTCAGCCACCTCATATTCAATAAAGAGATCAAAAAACCCCATATTCAATAAAGAGATCAAAAGAGCATCTTCAGCAAATGATGCTGGCAAAACTCTATCACCATACACAGATGAACAAAATTAACCCCCTACCTCTCACCCTGTACAAAAATAAATTCCAAATGGATCAAAAACCTCAATGTGAAACCCAAAACTCTGAAGGTGAAAGAAGAAATATTTCATAGCAACTACAAGACATGGGAGTAGGAAAAGTCTTTCTAAATCAAACAGCATCTTCACAGGAAATAAGGTCAGCAGCAGACAAGTGAAACCTCATCAAACTCAAAAGCTTCTGTACAGCAAAGGAAATAAAGAAGTGAAGAGTAAACCAACAGAGTGGGAGGAAATCTTCACCAGTGATATATCTGACAGAGCATTAATATCCAGACTATATAAACTACTCAAAATACAAAGAAGAAAACAAACGACTCACTCAAAAGATGGAGTCAAGAGCCGAACAGAGACTTAAACAATGAAGAAATAAAGATGGGTGAGAAATATCTTAAAAAGTGTTCAACATCATTAATAATTAAGGAAATGCAAGTTAAAACCACTCTCAGATATCATCTCACTCTGATAAGATTGGCTAAGTTCAAGAAAACAAAAGACACCAAATGCTGGAAAGGTTGTGGGGAAAGGGGAACACTTATCCACTGCAGATAAGAATGTAAACTCGTACAACCACTGTGGAAAGCAGTGTGAAAAACTCTTAAAAGACTCAAAATGAGCCTACCACCTGACCCAGCCATACCATTCCTGGGTATATACCCACAAGACTCACTCATCCTACTGCAAAGATATATGCACATCTATGTTTATTGTAGCTCTTTTCATAATAGTGAAGAGTTGGAACAAAGCCAAATGCCCTTCAGCTGAGGACTGGATAACAAACAAACAAACAAAAAAAATTGGTAGATCTACACAATGGAGTTCTATGTGGTGGTAAAGAAACAGCATCATGTACTTTGCTGGTAAATGGATGGAACTTGAAGCTAAGTGACGTAACACAGTCTCCCCCCAAAATCAAACCAAGAATGGTTTCCCTCATTTGTGGATGGTAGTACCAAATCCCCCAATTGAAAGAAAAGCTTAGGAATGTTATCGTTATTGTTATGCTACAATGTGAATATCTTAATGAGGCCTAGAGTTAACTTACCATTGACTTTCAGACATGGTAATTAATGTATATGGGTGGGCGGAAGGTATATATTCATATTTTAGAGTAATATAAAATTAAAAGAAAAACATGCGACCCCCTAAACATAAAAAAGTGACTGCTGGTTGTTAAACCTTTGTCAGATGAGTCACTGGTGAAGAGTTCCACTCTAAAGTTGTTTTAGAATTAACCAAGAGTTTATTTTCAGTGTTTGTAATTTTGTTATATGTATGGAGTATGCACATATATGCATATTTTGGTATAATACAAAATTAAAGGGAAGAACAATGAAAAAAATGTCTTTTTCAAAGAACTGACCAAAACTGTAAACTTGTGCATCAAGAAAGTGTAAAAAAGACTGAGAAAAGATTGTCAAGATGGGACTTAGCATATATGGTAGAATGCGTGAACTCTGGTGAAGGGGGCATGGATGGAGTCTTTTGGGCATATACCCAGGAGTGGTATGGCTGGGACAGGTGGTAGGCTCATTTTGAGTCTTTTAAGGGTTCTCCACCCTGCTTTCCATAATGGTTGTACAAGTTTACCTTCCCAACAGCAGTGGATGAGTGTTCNAAAAAAAAAAAAAAAAAAAAAAAAAAAAAAAAAAAAAAAAAAAAAAAGAATTGTTGTAAGAAATGTACAAAAGCTCAAAAAAAAAAGAATATTTTGTGCAGGGCGTGGTGTCACGCTCTTCAAATCCCAACAGAGTCAGGCAGATCTCTGTGAGTTCAAGGCCAGCCAGGTCTACAGAGCAAGTTCCAGACCAGCTAGAGCTACAGGAGATCCTGTCTCAAAAACGCCATAGAGTCATTACCCTTCTAGAGTCAATACCTTCTAGAGTCATTACCTCCCCTTCTAGAGTCATTACCTCCATGACAATTATTTTTTCACCAGGATTATAGTATAAAACATGAACTTCCTTCTTTTGAGTGGGCCCTACCAGAAAGTAGTTGTTTCCCCCTTCACAGTAAGGGTAGCATTGTAGCAGTGTGAATATCTTCCTCCAGATAAGTATTAAACCACACAATTTGCATAGTTGAGTAAGAACGATTATTTTTCTTCCCCATCACACTGCATATCAACTTCTATGAAAGCAAACCAATGTAAAGGAAGCTTCCTTCACCTTGATTTCTCTATATCCTGTAACCAGGTTGTTTTGTCTTGACCTGAGTCTTGTCACCTAGATTTAATAGGCAAACAAGATCAAAGGCAATACCCTATATTGTTGTAGCTTATTCCAAGGTCTCTCAGACAGACAAATACAAAGGAGATGTCCTAAACCAGGCACTAAGATTTTCATTTAACATTTTATGGTTTCAAGGAGCAGCAGCATCCACTCATACCCCGTACATTTCTTCAAACACTATTTTAGCAAATATCCTTTCTTATTATAAAATACTATGTTTTAATTGATCCTTAGTTTGGGGTAAACATTCTTCTTCTTTCTTTTCTCCATCATTACCCCACCTAATCTCTAGTTAAAGGATATGTGATTAATCATGGTTAGCAACTTGATTCAGTGTGGAATCTACTGAGACATGACTCTGTGTGGATGTGTAAGAGTATGCTCTGGAAGGATTGGGTCTTCCCCATGATTTCAGAGTAGGAATTACTTTCCAATGGCATCTCAGATGTAATGAGATCCATGGAAAATCTGTGGCTGTTTGCCTGCCCACCTTTGTCTATTGCTGATGAGTGCATCTACAGTTGATAGCAACAGTTTATAACAACTTCCAATGACATGTGACTCCAGATTTTAATGTTTCACCACATGAATTTTAGGGGATATTCATGTTGAGGTTTAATATTTTCTCTTCTTGGTTACATAAAAATGACAGAATAAACAATAAACAAAAGATTCAATAAGAGTTTCACCTAATAGGAAAATGCCATAACCAATTAAAAACATTAAATGATTTCTAAAGGGTCAAGTGGATGATATATATTTTATCCCATAAGAAAGAAAAATAAAACTTGGGGAATTAAAACTCAGAATAGGAAATTTGTATTACTGAAGATCTGCTTCTTAAGAGATCAGACTAACTTTTCCAAATATCAGAAATAGAAATAATTTCAATTCAGAGTAAATGAGTTGAAATTATGGGTGGAAGCAGAGTAACTAGTCATTTTGAGCTGGCTAATGGCATATATGTCACTTTTTTTGTAGACTAAAGTCTATTTAAAAGAAAGTTTCATTTTTTAAACAGCTCAAAGGAAATTTTGTTATCAGATATTTTATCATTTGCAAAAAGACAACCACATATAAGATGTCATGAATTACCACAATGTACAGAAACCTTGTGTATTAGTCACTTTTTTGTTGCTGTAATAAAACTACCATGACCAAGGGAACTCATAAAAGAAGAGTTTATTTGAGCTTATGATTGACAGTTCCAGGGATTTAGAGTCCATTGTGGTGGGAGGTATGGTGGCAGAAGCTGGAGCAGAAAGCCAAGATTCACAACTTCCAATGAGCACAGCAAGCAGAGAGCAACATTGGAGACTGCAAGGCTTGTTGAAAGCACTCAGCCTGCCCCCAGTGATGTACTTCCTCCAGCATGGCCACACCTTCTAAGATATCGCAAAACAGTACCACCAAGTGGAGGCAAAATGTCTGAATACTTAAAACCTATGGGGGACACTCTCATTCAGTCCACCACATTCCATTCCCTGGCACCCATAGGCTCATGACCATATAAAATGCAAAATATACTCAGTCCAACCTTAAAAGTCCCCATAGTCTTTACCAGTCTCAATTCTATTCAAAAGTCTATAGTCCAAAGTCCTTTCTGAGACCCAGGCCAATCACTTAACTGTAAGCTCCTGTAAAATCAAAAGACAAATTACATACTCCCAACATACAGTGGAACCAAATGCACATTACCATTCTAAAGGGGAGGAATAGAGGCATAGTGAAGAAATACTGGACCAAAACAAGACTGAAAACAAGCAAGGCAACCACCAAGTCCAGTAGCTCCATGTGCAACTTCTGGGACTTTATTTCCAAAGGGCTTAGATGGCCTAGCTCTTCCAGCTTTGTGTGTGAAATACATCTCTTCCTTAGGCTGGTACCACTCCCTGTATGCAGCTCTCTTTGGCAAATAGGTCACAGCTCTGGCATCTCGAATGTCTTCTTGAGGTCTCTGCTGCCAACCAGGTTTCACATTCACAGCTTCACACAATGGCCTATCAGGGCCTTCTTTATTCAGGGATGCCCCTGCTGCACTCTTCCTGGCCTTGACCACTCTCTGAAACCATGGAAGAAAACTGATGACCCCTTCACTCTTACATCCTTCATGCCTCTAAAGCCAGCACCACAAGAATGATACTGCTGAGTTTGGCTGAAAGTTGGAGATGGACTCAGTCCTATTTCAACCACATTCACAACCTTTCTCTGCCCTGGACTTGTTGGAGCAGAAAACCCTTTCTGCTTTCAAAAGTTGGAGGCTTAGCTGCGTGTGGTCTTGCCCTGATGGTACTGTTTCTGTTGTGTTCTTGTAAATCTGGAGGCTTAACCTTAATCACTTTAACCTCATTTTTTCCATTATTTAGTTGTAAGTAGCTAGGCTTCTACTAGAATGGGCTAGTTAAGCCCTGCTTACCGCAGTTAACAGCTTTTCTAGCCTAAAGTTCCAAAGTCTTCCACATTTCTCCAAACACCCACATGGTCAGGTTCTTCACAGCCAACACCCCACTCTCTGGTACCAAAAAAAACTGTATTAGTCACTTTTCTGTTGCTGTGATAAAACCACCATGACCAAAGGAACTCATAAAAGGAACAGCTTATTTGAGCTTATGATTGACAGTTCCAGGGAATTTGAGTCCATTGTGGCAGTGGCATGGTGGCTGAAGCTGAAGTACAAAGCCAAGGTTCACATCTTCCAATGAGCACAGGAAGTAGAGAGCAACACTGGAGACCAAAAAGCTTGTTGAACCCACTAAGCCTGCCTCTAGGATGTACTTCCTCCATCATGGTTACACCTTCTAAGACCTCCCAAAACAGTGCCACCACCTGGAGACAAAATGTCTGAATACTTAAAACCTATGGGGGACACTCTCATTCAAACCACCACACCTTGTAAACTCAGAACTCAATCTATGTTTAGACAAAGACCAGACAGCGTAATTATGATTCACCATGACTGGGAAACTCATAGTAAATCTGGAATTAACTGAAGACAGGCAGTGACCTGAGTTGTGTGAAGAAATCAATTCAATACAAGTACAGAAAAATCTTGACCATAATTTGTAACTATGAAGATGTGTTATAAAATATTAAACTGCTTGAGAAAATGGCTAGACCTGTAAAAAAATCATCAGCATGAAAAAATTCTAATATAATATCTTCTAGCTCCATCCATTTACCTGTAAATTTCATGATGTTGTCTTTCTTTACTGCTGCATAGAACTCCATTGTGTACATGTACCTCATTTTCTCTATCCACTCGTCAGTTGAAGGGCATTTGGGTTGGTTCCAGCTTTTTGCTATTGTGAACAAAGCTGCAATAAATATAGCTGTGCATGTATTTCTGCAATAAGATGAGTCTTGTGGGTATATACCCAGGAGTGGTATGACTGGGTCAAATGGCAAGCTCATTTTGAGTCTTCCAAGGGTTCTCCACACTGCTTTCCATAGTGGCTGTACAAGTTTACATTCCCACTAGCAATGGATGAGTGTTCCCCTTTCCCCACAACCTCTCCAGCACTTGGTATCATTTGATTTCTTGATCCTGGCCAGTCTTATGGAAGTGAGGTGATATCTTAGAGTTGTCTTAATTTGCATTTCCCTAATTATTAGTGACTTTGAACAGTTTTTAAGATGTTTCTCAGCCATCTCTAGTTCCTCCTCTGTGAAGTCTCTATTCAGTTCTTTGCTCCATCTTTTGAATGATTCATTTGTTTTCTTTCTTCATTGTTTTTTGAGTAGTTTATATACTCTGGAAATTAATGCTTTGTCAGATGTATCTGCAGTGAAGGTTTCCTCCTCAATGTAAAATGGGAAAATAGTCACTAAGAAAATTGTGTTTAACAGGAAATATACATGTAGTGGATTAAAAATCTAATTTCATCAAATATTTTGGAAAGATTGTATCTAAGGAAAAATTATAGTATATTAAAAAGTAGGAAAAAATTTTTAGTTAAATAAAAGTTTAATTTGCACAAATGTACAATAAGCCTTTTGTCTTTTGGAGACAGTGTTTAGGCACACTTAGAATGTTCCAATGTTTGACATACCCTCTTAGGATTTCCTACAATACCTGACCTCTCACAAAACTAATTTATCTCAAATCTTTGGCAATAGGATTATTTACCTATATACCATGAAAGTTGGGAAAAACCCACAATTCACATGTTGTGTGTGTATACACAGATGTCAAGGGGTTCATGCTTTGAGATCTAAAGTCCTTATGAGATTGTCTACAATGAAAAGCACATCATCAGCTTACCAATGTGATATGGGTGCTAATGTCAGTGACAGGATCAAGCTTCAGAAGCAGAAAATCATGTAAATGTTGAAGAAACAAACACAGAGTCAGAAAGTGAAATGTGAAGCTCTTTTTTAGTAATAAAAATTAATGCTTATTCTATGAAAAAGTACAATATATCAATCATAATGACATTCAAAAGGTCAGTTTGGAGATGCACATAAAACAAGTTCAAGTCTTGATTTACATGCATGAAAGTTCACCTACTTATATTGGCTTTTAGCCTCTAAGTTACTGGTTTACTTTCCTGAGACACAGGGCTCCTTTTTGTGCTCATAAACAAATCTGTGTTCTGTTTTTTTTATTTATGTATTCTTATTTTACATATGATTGTTTCTGGGTGAGTTGTTGGTCTAAATTCAGTTCACTAAGATCCAACATTAATACATGTGTACTTAATATTATTATTCCTTATGAGTTCTCATTTTCAATGATGAGATTATCACTGCTGAACTTGTCATCTGTAAGCAGGCAATGATGTGGGCATGTTTGCAAATTAATAGCAGTGCATTAATAACTCACAATCTACTTGCACAAATGTACAATAAGCTTTGTTTTTAACTTGTTTTCTTTTATGTAATGTCTTGTTTCTTCATCAACATGGTCATTTATTATTGTTTCCAAAGCATCCACTACAGCTGTACAAATTTTTATACATGTGCAGTGTAAGAGGGACAGACAGTAATTTTCTCTAATCGGTGATTGAGAGCTGATTTCATGTTTTGCCTCATAGTTTTATTTATTTATTTATTTATTTATTTATTTATTTATTTATTTATTTGGTGTTATTAAGTTTATTTTTTATTTTATTTTTTTTTATGTGTATGAATATACCCTCTGTCTGTATGTTAAGTGCACACATTTCCCACAATGCCCATGGAGGTCAGAAGAGGGCATCCTCTGGAACAGGAGTTAATGAACTTTGTTAGCTACTATGTGGGATCTTTGAACCAAACCCATGTCTGCTGCAAGAACAACCAGTGGTATTAAGCATTGAACCATCTCTCCAGCCCCCAAGGTTGGATTCTGTATTAGTCACTTTTCTGTTGCTGTGATAAAACCACCATGAGCAAGGGAACTTATAAAAGGAAAAGTTTATTTGAGCTTATGATTGACGATTGATGGTTCCAGGGAATTAGAGTCCATTGTGGTGGGACATATAGTGGCTGGAGCTGGAGCAGAAAGCCGAGGTTCACGTCTTGTAATGAGCACAGGAAGGAAAGAGAGAGAGAGAGAGAGAGAGAGAGAGAGAGAGAGAGAGAGAGAGAGACTGGAGACTGCAAGGTTTGTTAAACTCAACTAAGGCTGCCCCCAGTGACATACTTCTTCCAGCACGGCCACACCTTCTAAGACCTCCAAGAACAGTGCCAGCAACTGGAGACAAAATGTCTGAATACTTAAAGCCTATGGGGGGGCATTCTCATTCAAGCCACCACATTCCATTCCCTGGCACCCATAGGGCATATAAAATGCAAAATGTATTTAGTCCAACCTTAAAAGTCCCCATAGTTTTTACCAGTCTCAATTCTATTCAAAAGTCTATGGTCCAAAATATCTTCTGAGACACAGGCCAATCTCTGAACTGTAAGCTCCTGTAAAATCAAAAGGCAAATTGCATACTCACAGCATACAGTGGAACTGAATACACATTCCCATTCCAAAAGGCAGGAATACAGGCATAGGGAGGAAATACTGGACGAAAACAAGACCGAAAACCAGTAGGGCAAACACCAAGTCCAGTAGCTCCATGTATGACTTCTGGGAATGTATTTCCAAAGGGATTAGATGGATCAGCTCTTCCAGGATTAAGTGCAACATGAATCTCTTCCTTAGGCTGGTACCACTCCCTGTATGCAGCTCTCCTTGGCAAATATCTCACAGCTCTGGCATCTCGAATGTCTTCTTGGGGTCTCCACTGCCAACCAGGCTTCACATTCACACCTTCACACAATGGCCTATCAGGGCCTTCTTTATTCAGGGACACCCCTGCTGCACTCTGCCTGGCTTCTGTGACTCTCTGAAACCTTGGAGGAAGAACTGATAACCCCTTCACTCTTACATCCTTTGTGCCTCTAAAGCCAGCATCACGTGAATGAAAATTGTTGAGTTTGGCTCCAAGTTGGGGATGGACTCTGTCCTACTTTAACCACATTGCAAATTTTCTCTGCCCTGGACTTGTTGGAGCAGAAAACCCTTTCAGTATTTTCCTTTCAAATGTTGGAGGGTTAGCTGGGTGTGGTTTTGCCCTGAAAGTACTGTTTCTGTTGTTTACTCGTAAACCTGGAGGCCCCCTCCTTAATCACTTTAATCTCACATTTTCCATTGTTTACTTGTAAATAGTTAGGCCTCTCCTTAATCACTTTCATCTTGCTTTTTCCATTGTTTACTTGTAAATAGCTAGGCCTCTCCTTACTCACTTTAATCTTCCTCAAAAGGAACCTCTCCTTCACATGCCTTGACCCTACCTTTAATCTTCCTAGTGCACTTTTCAGATTCAAATTGTACATTCTGCATTTCTTTCTGCCTCATCTGCTCTTCTTCACTGTAGATCTGTACAATATTCACCATTAATAGCCATGCCACCATTTCTACATTAGGCTGTCTTGAAATATCCTCCACCAAAGACATTAGTCCATTGCTTTTCAAATTAGCATCAGGCAAACATTTGGGCTGTAAGCAAACTGCTGCCAGACTCTTTATCAAAATATCCCAGTTGCTGCCTAAGTCTTTATTTTCCTCTGGAATTACATTTTTTTTTGCAGCAATGCTTTCTTCCAGGCTTCTAACTAGAATGTCCCATTAAGCTCTGCTTACAGTAGTCAACAGCTTTTCTAGCTCAAAGTTCCAAAGTCTTCCACATTTCTCCAAACATCCACATGGTCAGGTTCTTCACAGCCAACACCCCACTTCTGGTAGCAAATAACTGCATTAGTCACTTTTCTGTTGCTGTGATAAAACCATCATGAGCCAGGGAACTTATAAAAGGAAGAGTTTATTTTAGCTTACGTTTGACAGTTCCAGGGAATTAGAGTCCATTGTTGTGGGAGGCATGGTGGCTGGAGCTGGAGCAGAAAGCCAAGGTTCACATCTTGCAATGAGCACAGGAAGGAGAGAGAGAGAGAGAGAGAGAGAGAGAGAGAGAGAGAGAGAGAGAGAGAGAGAGAGAGAGAGAGAGAGACTGGAGACCACAAGGCTTGTTAAACTCACTAAGCCTGCCCCCAGTGACATACTTCCTTCAGCATGGCCACACCTTCTAAGACCTCCAAGAACAGTGCCACTAACTGGAGACAAAATTTATGAATACTTAAATCCTCTGGGAGGGACACTCTCATTCAAACTACCACAGATTCTATCCTGCAGATGTTCTGAATGATGCTTTAATGTGTAAAAGGACTGGCTTTCAAATTGACAGCCTGACAGGAAAGTGCTACACTAAAGGTGATGGGCAGGCTACTCACTTGGAATTTCTTGATCTGCATCTTTATGTCTGCTGGCAAAGGTACTGCTCCTTGAAACCTTAAAAGAAAACAAATACAATGTACAGCGTACCTGCCTTGCTGAATGACCATTACTTTTATCTCTCTTTGTGATTTGTATTTAATTGGAAAATAAAAAGGTTTACTAAGTCTAAATATTTATTCATTTCATGAAGAAAGCACATATACACACTTAAAGTGAATGATTTGGATTAGAACAGATCTTGGATGGCAATTTTTTTCTTAGAATTGACAAAACCTTAACATATAATATTATTCATCTTCTGTTTTACTCAGAGAGAATAAGTCCTGGATAGATTCTCCTTTGAAATGAAGGAAGATATTTTGTTATTTTAAGTTAGTGAAAATTATATAGAAAGTTCATCTATAAATCTCTCTCCAAAATAAAAAGTGTTATATCTAATAATATTCTAAAGGAGAAATTTCTGAAGTGGTTTAGTAAATACAGCAAAGTTAAGAGACATGTGTGCCAATGAAAGATGTATGGCAGTGCCAGTCAGTCATTCAGTGCCTCACACTTAGATCAGTATAAATCATTCATATATAAAGGGAAAAATAAAATAAGTTGATTTACTTTAAAAACTTTTTCTACTTTATATATACAGAGCTAAACTGATTATATTTCTTTGTGTCCTATGTGATGCAAATAATTTTTATCCCAAGCATTTAGGATTGCTATACTATATAGTGAGAGTCACTTAGAAGGGAAGCAATGTCACATTCATAAATGCAAGTGAAAATGGAAGGATTCACCATTAGACAACAAAATTTGTCACAGTTCTGTGTAACAATTCCAATTAACTACAGTCCTCCAAATATGCTCTTTAAAGTATGCTTTGCTATTATAAAATAAGAAATAGAATTCCAGGTGTGGTTCATGACATTTTTTTATTCATGATAATCTTAGCATTTCTTTATGCTATTTCAAATGTCATTACCATAATCCCTTAAATATTTTTTTTGCTTTGAGCTTCTTATATTATCTTGGTATACCAAGTGAAGATCATTTCATACAAAAGGAGATTTACAATTTATGATTAGATGAGAAATTGAGTTTCAAATAGATTCTCCTGATGTATTCATATATTTTCTATCTTTAAATTATATAAAGTATTAAACTTGCTCCTGTTTTAAGTGTGTTTTGAATAGAAATATTTTTAAACCTATCTCTACATGAATTCTCTTTGAAACTGGCTGACATTATTATTTCTGTATTTCAAGCTTTGATTTATTACTTTTATTTGCTAAAAGGCCTTCAAATACTTTGATCCTTTTTTACCTATTATATAAAGAACTTAGTCTTTTAATTTATCTTATTCACCTCTGTCTTCCACTTTTTATTATTCCATTTTCTATAATCTTTTCATCTTATAATAAGTTCTGCCCCTTTCAAATTTTTAGAAAGACATAGGACCACAGTTTTGTGTCATTATATGAAGAAGTGTTTTGAGTATTATCAATGCTCAAATTGTTTAAGTATTATCATTAAAAATGCTTAGCAGCAAGCCATGAATAGTCATATCAATATTAACAAAATATACTAAAATATAGACCATTTCTGCTTTTATTGAAAGAGGTTTTTCTTTTGATCAAGATATATATATATATGTATATATATATATGAATAAATTTGGCTAGTATATAATAGAAACCAATTTACACACTGAGACTGATAGATGTAGATACATGAGTTCAATAAGTTTAAGTGGACTAATGTATCCTGTACAAAGTAGTGCAGCATGAAATAGATATATTCACTTAAATATCAAGATAATTTAACCAAATCCCAATAGGCCAGGAGCATTAATGTTGAAGCCCTTGTATTTTAGTGTATTTGTGAAATAGAATATTTCCTTTCACAAGTTATTCAATTTGTAATGAATTTTTGTTTATTTATGAGTTATAAAATACAGAAAATATACTGTGATAATTATCCATCATAATGAAAAATTATTGATATCAGGAATTTACCCAATTAGAGAAATATGGAAATATCAAACCACCTAAAAACTTAAAACATTCATTTAAAGTATTAATATTATGATAACACCTAATATGTTTTCTAATGGATTAAGTGGGAAAAATCCAAATTAGCCCATTCACATTTTTTCTAAATGCACATACTAACTAGATTTCATATTTTCATCCACACACATATCAAGTATAATGCATTTGAGATACAAGATATATTATTATAAGGATATCTAAATTTATTTAAATTGATGCAAGCTGTAACAAGAACTATATATAGTTCAAAATGTCAACACAAGAAGTAACAATATTTGAAGTTTAAGTTTGTTGTGAAAAGTCAGTTTCTCTGGTTGTAATAATATGTATCCTTTAGAATAATAAAGAATATAATACTCCTACACGTCTTTTCAAAGTTAGTATAGACTGGGGAGATAACAAGCCTGAGTACATGAGCTCAGATCCTCAACACACACACACACACACACACACACAAACACACCACACACACACACACACACACACACACACACACCACACTACTCTATCAGGAAAAGCAGAGGACACGATTAAGATCATTGATGACCCTTAAACATGGAAGGGGAACAGTCTACATAAACTACCAGAGAATCGTATCCAGCTTTGAAACTGGCTTGTTATATCTATTCATTCTTCAGCTCAATATATTATTCTCAGTAGATGACAAAACCGTTGATTAAATTTCACAGTCTGTCCTGAATAAAGACTTAGGATTCTAAAAATAGAACACTTCATAGATTTGTATTCCCAGGAATAGAATAAATCCACAGAGGCATTATGGAGATAAAAATGTTCCATTAATGTCAAAAAGATGAACAAGCATGCTTCTCTATGCCTGTTATTTAACATTTTTCTCTCAGTTTTAGATTATGCTGTAAGTGAAAAAGAAATACAAAGCCTGAGTTCTCAAAAGAAGAAATCATGAAAGATTTTTACAAAGACGTCAACATATAACTTGAACATTCAAGAAAATAGATTGTAAAGTAGTACATGTAACATTAGACTTCAGTAATTTTTATTAATAATCATTCAATAAGAGAATCAAAATTGCTATGTGATACATTCTTATATAAAAGACCCCAGATAATAATAAAAATGTCAGCTTCATCAGAGGAAAGTTGGCACATGAAGAGTCATTTCGTTTTTGTATGCGAATCTTTTTCAAACATTTTAAAATATTTATTTTTATTTTGTATATAAGAATGTTTACATGCATGTCTGTAAGTGCGCCTGTATTGTGACATCTCTACAGGAATCAGAAGAAAGTGTTGGATACCATGGAACTGGAATTAAGGATTGTTGTTAGCTGTCATGTGAGTACTCGCAACTGAAACTGGGTCTTCTGGAAGAGTGCTCCTAACTGTGACCAACCACTCCAGACCCTGTATCAAAATCTTATAATAAAGTGAGTTAATTTTTTACAAGTTTGAATGAAGCAAGTTATTATCCTTTTCACACAAATGTAGTCATTAAAGATTTGGAATCAAGGGTTCCCCTGAGCAGCTCCACTCTCCCTCTGCAGTCATCCCTACTTTTCTGCCCAGTCCAGCTCTTTTCACCCCAAATCTCTGGACTATCCTCTTTGTCTAGACCTGACCAATTCATTCTGGTCCTGCCATCTCAGTCCAGCTCAATTATCCAGCTTATTTTGTTAGACCTTCCACAGACTCCTCACCTTCTACCTTGCCTTGTACACTTGATTTGTCTGCCATAGCCCTTCTTCCTTGGTAAGTATGATTCTTCCCTCTGTGCCTTGATTCCCTGCAGCTTGAGTAACTCAACTCTCTCCCTGCAGTCTGTCTCCCTTCCAACCTTGGGCCCAATCCTACTGCTGTTCTTCTAGCTCAGATCTCTAGAATAGCTCCCTAAAAAAGGACTAGCTTAATCCTTCAGCTTAGTTTGTTAGACCTTCCACCGGCTGTCCCCAAATCAGAAGGCTGCTCTTGGCCTTCTGATTTCCCTGCCACAGACCTCCCTACCACCCTGATAAGTTACTACCTGCATCAACTTAATACCTTGTTAGAATCTGAAACACACACAACTAACTTTTCATACTTTAGAATAAAACAAACAAGCTACATCAATATAAACAGAACCTAACTTCAACTAAACAAATGTATAATAGAATTTCCTATTGGGTGCACAACCAACAAAAGGCACCCATATGCTCAAATGGCAATGCAAAAACACAAATTAAAAAAAATTAATAATTAAAAAAACACAAATAATATGAAAAAACAAAGAGTCTATGTTTCAAACAAAACCCATCAGTCCTAATGAAGTTTATTACAAATGTGAATCATCCAGCAGAAACCTACAATTCAGTTTGAAAGAGCAATCATTGGCCTGATCAAAGAACACACATATAACTCAAAGACAATAGACAGAAACTCATGACTTAAGCTAAGGCATTTTTACTATGCATTGAATGAAATAACAAAACCAATTCAGGACATGAAGAGCGAATTCACAAAAGAGGTATCAATACTGATGAAAACTCAAACCAAAATGAAGATGAATTGGAAAAACTCCATAAGTCAATTTGAAATGACAGGAAAAAGCTTCAGAAGTTGAATGAATGAAATGAAAACAGAATGTCAAGCTTGGATGACAAAGCCAAAGGAATGGACTCTTCAAGTTACAGTTATGAATAAATAATAAAAACAACAGAATTGAATATGCAAGAAATATGGGACAACATGAAAAAGCAAATTTATTCATCATAGGAATATAGGAAGAGAAAGGCTCTCAGGTCAATGGCATTTATCAGTGCTTCAGCAGGATTATAGAAGAAAACTTCCTCAAAATAAGAAAAGACTGGTGCAGATACCAGAAAATAGAACAGCAACTAAACAGGAGAGGAACAGAAATTCTTCATGGCTTGTCAGAGTAAAAACACTAAATATACACAACAAAGAGAGGGTACTGAAAGCTGCAAGAGAAAAACAAGTTATATGTAAAGGAATACCCATCAAAATTACAGCTGACTTTTCAATGCAAACTATGAAAGCCAGAAGAGCTTGAACCACAGTATTCCCAGTTCTAAATGACTATGGATGTAAACCAGGATACATTATCCAGCAAAACTATCTATCATAGTTGAAAGTAATGGAAAAGTTTTCCATGAGCATAATAGACTGAAAGAATTCATGTCTACCAAATCAGCTCCACAGAGAATACTGGAAACAATATAAAAAACTGAAGATAGGAGTGAGTATACCCAAGAGGATAGAGAAAGAAAACAAAGAAAGGTCAAATTACAGAAACACAAAATAGAACCAAGAACACAAACAAATTAAAATGATAGTAACAATTAGACATCTAACATTAGAACCAAGAACATAAACAAATTAAAATGATAGTAAAAATTAGACATCTAACATTAGAACCAAGAACACAAACAAATTAAAATGATATTAACAATTAGACATCTAACATTAGAACCAAGAACACAAACAAATTAAAATGATAGTAACAATTAGACATCTAAATATCAATAACTTCTACTCTCCACTCAAACACCATAGGCTTGTATAATGGAATTAGAAACAAAATCCATCGTTTCCTTGTCTTCAAGAAACTCATCTCACCTTCAAGGATAGGCACTGCCTTAGGAAGAAAAAAAAATACTCCAAGGAAATAGTACTAAGAAGCAATGAGGTTTTGAACTTCTACTATCTGACAAAATAGAGGTCAAATTAAAATCATGCAGAGATAAAAAGGGTCACTTCATTATAATAATAGGAGCATTGAAATCAGGTGCACCCAATTTCAAAACCAGTAGTTTAGAACTATAAAAAATCCATTGCTGATGTCAGAGCTCCTGTATTAATATATTTTGCTTAAGTGCATAGCTTAAGGACTTTAGTATTATATTTGGTTCTGAACAGAGAATAGTCCTTTTCACAGTTCTTATGTCTATTAGTCAATTAAAGAAGGCAGTTTTACCGGTTTTATAAGAGATTACCGCTATAATAGTTGTCTTCAATTTACAGTTGGAGAGCGACCTCATCATCATCATATTTCTCCTTTTTCTATGGGGGGGGAGTCAAGAAAGTCTCTCATATCAAAACCTTGCGGCACCTAGAAGGTAAGTTTCATTTCATTAGGACTCATTATAAATAGTTGTTACATGTAGGATCCACAGAGGGTTCGATGTTTATAGCAATCTCATCCACCTGTGCCCCTTTCCTAAGCCTAGGGAACAATCTGCGGAAGAGGGGGCATGGTAGAATGTAAGGGCTGTGATTGGGGTGAATGGTGAAACTACAGCAATGTAGTCTGGACACTCATTTGATCAACTTGATTGAACATACAACCCCTCACCCCCTGCTGGATGGTGGGGCTGTGGGGGTTTGGGCACAACAGCCTGGAAATTGTTTTTATATGAAGGATGCTTGTACTCATGGATCATCACTTATAGCTAAAAAATGAAAAAAAAAACTGAGAGAAAGATGCAGGACAGTTATGGCAAAATGCATGATCTGGGATGGGGTGGGGGTAGGGGGGAAGGGAAAGGGAAATATGCCTGATATGAATTGGAAAATGATGTATGAAATGCACAAAGCACCAATAAAAAAAAAAGAAAAAAAAATCAGAAAAAAAGAACTATAAAAAAAAACAGAGTAACAACTCAGTACATGACTTCAGTACCTCATTGTTTTGGGTAATTTTAGTTGTCAATTTGATATACTTTGGAAGAGAGGGAATTGTCTTCATTGGATTGGACTTATATTAAAGTCTGTGAAGCATTTTCTTGATTGCTTAATGATGAGGTAGGGTCCAGCCCACTCTTGGTTTTGCCACCCCGAGCAAGTGGTCCTGTATTGTATACAAAAGTAAGCTGAGCAGAGGCCAGAGGAGCAAGACAGTGAGCAGTATAACTTCATGGTCTGTGCCCCAGGTACTTGCCCTGAGACTTTGGGGTCTCTTAGAGATAAACAGTGACCTGGAAGATGTAAGCCAAATAAACCCTTTCTTCTCTGAGTTGATTTCTCACAGGAATAGAAAGTTAACTTGAACAAAAATTGGTACCAGAGAGTGGTCTATTTTTGTGACAGACCTGTCTCAGTCGTTTTGGGGCAGACTGTGGAATTTGGTCTGGAAAAACTGCTTATTCGTCAGTGAGCTGATGCCCTGGGTTTGGGACAATTCAGGTGAAAGAGGTATAGGCAATGGTGGCCTGGCTTGTGCAGTTTCAACAGAAGCAAAGACTGTCTGGGCTGTTTGTAAGATATTTTGCATTGAGAATCTGTAGCTTCTGGTTGGCTAGGACTGAAATATCAGCTGTAATTAGGAGAGAGCAGAACCAATGAAGTAAATCCTTTGCTCTACAAATCAGCTGTGAGCAAAAAGAGACCAGCGTCACTGACATGAAATCTTCTGAGAAGTATTTCCTCATGGTCAGTGCACAGAAGCTGTGATCCAAAGGGGACGAATCATACATCAGAAGCTGGAAGCAGGACTTAGTAATGTGTAAGAGTCTCCTGAATGGTACTGGGGTTGAAGAAGTGAAGGGGTTATGGAGAGAATTTGAGGTTTTGCACCTTGAAAGGCCAAAGAGCCCATTGGTGAAGATGTAGTCCTAGTTTCAGTAAAGATCCCAACATATTGGAGATTCTAGTACCATAGGACAACCACTAAGGGCAGCAAAAGTTCTGGGGGTAAGGGGAGGGAGGGGGAGAGAAAGGACTTGGATCACAGGTAAACTTGGCAGGGCAAAGACCTGAGAGTTTGCATCAAGGACCAAAATTCATTTATTTGCAGAAGATCTGACATGGTTGAGGTGAGGATGGAGGTGGGAGGTGCAGGAAGTATTTACAGTACTTTCTTCAAAAGCCTTGTTTATGTTAGCCATCAGAGGCTCCAGTTGGCCCCTGAAAACAAGATGTGTTCTTTATATAATGGGTTTCAGAATATGACACCTTTTGCCCAAATCCCAAAAAGGAGGTTTCAGGGCCTATTGTCCATCTGCTGAGAGCAGGGGCAAGCCGGAACCCTGACCTTTGGCAGGTAATCAAGGTAAAGGCCTGCTTCCTATTACTCACCAAGATGGAGTATAGGGCCCCACATAGGGGGACTAGAGAGATGGAACTGCAGTTAAGAACACCACCTATAGTGAAAAGAGCTGCAAGAAATATAGCTGTGCATGTATCTTTGTGGTAGGATGAGTCTTATGGGTATATACTCAGGAGTGGTATGACTGGGTCAGGTGGCAGGCTCATTTGGAGTCTTTTAAGGTTTCTCCAAGCTACTTTCCACAGTGGTTATAAGAGTTTACATTCACACCAGCAGTGGATGAGTGTTTCCCTTTCCTCACAACTTCTCCAGCATTTGGTGTCTTTGGTTTTCTTGATCTTGGCCAGTTTTATTGGAGTGAGATGATAGCTTAGAGTGGTTTTAATTTGCATTTCCTTAATTATTAATGATGTTGAACATTTTTAAGATGTTTCTCAGCCATTGTTCCTTACTGGTGAATTCTCTATTCAGCTCTTTACTCCATCTTTTGAGTAGGTCATTTTTTTCCTTAATTCTTTGTTTTTTAAAGTCATCTATATATTCTGGATGTTAATGCTCTGTTGGATGTATTGGTGGTGAAAGTTTCCTCCACTCTGTGGGTGATTGTTTCTTTTGCTGTACAGAAGCTTTGCAGTTTGATGAGGTTACACTTTTCTGCTGTTGACCTTATTTCCAATGCAGCTATTGTTTGATTTATAAAATCTTTTTCTACACCTATGTGGGCTGCTGCCAACGTTTTCTTCTATCACCTTCAGGGTTTCAAGTGTTTCACGTTGAGATCTATGATCCACTTGGAGTTGATTTTTGTACAGAGTGAGATATAGGGGGTTAATTTTGTTCTTCTAAAAATGGTGATCCAGTTTTGCCAGCACCATTTTCTGAAGATGCTATCTTTCCTCCATTGAACTTTTATGGCCCCTATGTCGAATATGAAGTGACTGAAATTATATGAGCTCAAATTTGGATCTTCACCTTTGTTCCATTGATCAGTGGGTCTATTTTTTTGCCAGTAGCAGGCTGTCTTTATGACTATTGCCCTGTAAATAGTTTGAAGTCTGGTAAAGTAATCCCCTCTGTATTGTAATTTTTGCTCAGGGTTGCTTTAGCTATTTGGGTTTTTTTGTTTGTGTGCTTTTCCACATGAATTTAAGGATTATTTTGCCAAGTCTGTGAAAAAGCTCATGGGGATTTGATTGTGATTGCATTGAATATGTATATTATTTTGGGAAGAATGGACATTTTTATTATATTAATTTTTCTAATCCATGAGCTGGGGAGGTCTTTCCATCTCTTGAGGTCCTTCTTCAGTCTCCTTCAGAATTTTAAAATTTTTGTTGTAGAGATCTTTGGTGTCTTTGGTTAGGTTAATTCCCAGGTTTTTTTTGAGGCTACTGTGATTGGGAAGTTCTCCTTATATTCCTTCTGCAGTTGCTTATTGTTAGTGTAAAGAAAGGCCACAGATGGACTTGAGTGCACAGTGGTAGATCAGGGACTTACCAGGACCACCTGAAGCACAGGTAGGAGCCAGGCACTTCAGCCAGGCAGATTTTCAGATAGATCTACTCCTGGGTTGTTGATTGATTAATTCCTTGGTTGGATAGCTAAATCTTTGTCTTCCAAGATTGGTGGGGTGGAGTCACCCTGCTAGCTGGGATTAAAGGTGGGCCTGTTAAATCCTAGTCTAGTGTGGCTGTCAGGGCAGAGTTGCCCTTGTAGCTGGTATTAAAAGTGGGTCGGTTGCCACTGTGAGACTTGAGTGCTACTTGTCAGGACCACCTGCAACACAGAGTGCCAGGGTGCTGGCTAAATCAGGCATATCCCCCACCACCACCATGAAATATGGGACACTATGAAAATATCAAACCTCCGCATCATAGGAACAAAGGAAGGAGAAGAATCCCAAGATAATAGTATTGATCAGATCTTCAACAGAATAATAGATGAAAATTTCCCCAAACTAAAAAAAGACAAACCCATACATATACAAGAAGCACATAGAACTCCAAACAGACAAGATCAGAAAAGAAACTCCCCACGCCATATCATAGTTAAAATGCTAGACACCCAAAACAAAGATAAAATTTTGAAAACCACAAGAGAAAAACAACAAGTCACATATAAGGGGAAACCCATCAGAATTACCACTAACTTCTCGGTACAAACCATGGAAGCAAGAAGAACATGGAACAAGGCATTCCCAGTGTTAAAGGATTATGGATTCCAACTCAGGTTACTATACCCAGCAAAAAGGTCAACTACAGTTGAAGGAGAGAGAAAAAAATCTTTCATGACATAAACAAGAAGATAGAATACATGTCCAGAAAACTAACCCTTCAGAAAATACTTGATGCAATTCAAAGGCCAGAAGAGAAGGGCAACCATCCCCAAGCACCCAGAAAGAGAAACTAATAAAAACATAATTGCAGAAGTAGAAACCCGAGACTAAAAATGCAAATGGATAATAAGGTGAAAGGAAGCAACATGCATCTTTCAATTTTAACCTTAAATATTAATGGACTAAACTCCCCAATCAAAAGACAAAGACTGAGAGATTGGATTAGGAAACAAAACCCAACTATATTCTGTCTACAAAAAACCCATATCAATCTCAAAGATAGGCACCAAATTACAGTGAAGGGATGGAAAATAATATTCTGAGCAAATGGTACCAAAAAGAAAGCAGGTGTTGCTATTTTAATATCAGACAAAATAGACTTCAAAGTAAAGGAAATAAAGAGACAAAGAGGCCATTACATCATTATCCAGGAAGAATTGACCATGAAGACTTCACAATCATGAATATATATGCACCAAACTCTGGTGCACCAAATTTTGAGCCTTGAGATCCTGAAGAATTGTCTTTACAAAGTTTGGAAGCACCATGAAGGAACCCAGGTCTTGAATAGAAGATTGCTTAAACCCATCTTGAGTACCAGGTGGAGGCAGGCAAGACCCAAGATTTTATTTTATTTTTTTACATTAAAACCAATTTGTTCCCCCAAAACTGACCATGAAGTAAACTGTAAACCATAAGTAATGAATAAAAGCAACCTTTATGTAAAACCAATTTTCAAGCAGTTATGTCCAAACTTGTACTGCCCAAGGTTCCCATTGTCCAGCTGGAGAGGCTTGTATGTACAAGCATGTTGATCAAATAAGAGTCCAGTCTATATTGCTGTAATCTCACAATTTACCCCAATCTCCACAGCCCTTACTTTCAATCATACCTCTTCTTCTGCAGGTTGTTCCCTAGGCTTTGGGAAAGGGGCACAAGTGGATGAGAAGCAAAACAGTCATTTTGGACTTTGGTAACGCTCTCTGGCAACCTCTCCCATGGGCTTTCAGAAAAAATAAAATAAAAGGGGGAGATGTAAGAAGATCCAGTTTGAATTGGGGGCTAGTTTTCATCTAGCACAACTCAGGCTTCATGTGGGAGTCATGGGATTTCTCTGACCCTGCCCCAAGAAAGAGCAAGCAATGTGACCCAGGTACAGGATGCTAGGCAGAGCAACAGTAGCATGAAATGGGGATCTGTGATTGGCTCTGGGAGCTGATGTCATTTTGGTTATAAAGGCAAGCTGTGGCAGGCAATAAATCAAATTCTCCATTACCATCATTACAGAATTTGTGGCTGTACATTTTTGCATGCATACAGGCCTAAAGAGGCCTGAATTTTGTCCAAGTGACCAGTTGGTTGGACAGCAGTCCTTTAGACCACCAATCTGGATAGGTGGTGTGGTGAAGTAAATTGTGAGTGGGCATAGGCTGAAGATAGGCAATCAGCCATCAGCCTTAAATTCCTGTCCATGGGCCAGCAGTCTTTGGGCAGGTGGAAAAAGCACAGCCAAAATGGGAAACGTTCCATTGTCCCAGGCTAAGGACCTGAATTGGAAGTACCTCTCAGGTCACGTTACACAAGTAACCAACTGACATCTGCACTGAGGGGTCAGTTCCCTACAGTGGCTGCAGGTGGGTATTGTGCCCTCCTTCCCTTAGCAGGACCGTTCTCTATCTGCTCATGGCAAAGGTAGTTTCTTACAGAATTCCACTGTGAAACCATCTGAGCCTAGGCTTTTTTTAGTTGAGAGTTTTTTTTTATTACATCTTCAATTTCCTCAAGTATTATGGGTCTGTTTAAGCTGTCAGTCTCTTCTTGGTTAAGCTTTCGTGAATCCCAGGATTTCAGATATTCATCCATTTCTCTTAGGTTTTCAAATTTTCTAGAATATAGGTTTTTGAAGTATTCTCTTATTATTGTCTGGATCTTTTCTTTATGTGTTGTGATGTTTCCCCCTTCATCAGAAATGCTATTGATTCGGATTTGCTCTTTCTTTCTTTTGGTTAACTGTGCAAGACCTCTGTCTATTTCGTTTATCTTTTTGAAGAACCAGCTTTTGGATTCATTGAATTTTTGTATTGTTTTCTTTGTTTCTATGTCATTGGTTTCTGCTCTGATTTTTGTTATTTATTCCTGTCTGTAGGGCTTAGTGTTCCTTTGTTCTTGTCTCTCAACTTTTTTTAGCAACAGTGATAGATCATTTATTTGTTCCCTTTCTGTTTTTCTAATTTGGGCACTTAGGGGTATAAATTTCTCTCTTAGGACTGCTTTTAATATATACCACAGGTTTTATTGTGTTCTATTGTCTTTTTTCTTTAGTTCTATGAATGCTTTTATTTCATTCTTTATTTCTTCAATGACCAACTCATTATTCAGGATTGTGTTATTTAGTCTCCATGTGTTCTTGTAGTTAGTAGGGCTTATCCTGGTATTGATATTGAGCTTTAGTGCACTGTGGTTTGATAGAATGCATTAAATAATATCAATCCCTTTGTATTTGTTGAGATTTCTTTTGTATCCCAGTATGTGGTTGATTTTGGAGAATGTTCCTTGGGGTGCTGAGTAGAAAGTATATTCTCTGGTGTTTGGGTGGAATATTCTGTAGATATCTGTGAGATCCATTTGGTGTATTGTATTGTTCAGTACTGATGTCACTCTATTTTTTGTCCAGTTGACCTATCCAAGGGTCTCAGTGGAGTATTGAAGTCCCCCACTATTTGTGTGCTTGGATTAATCTGTGTCTTGAGGTCCTGAAGGTTTGTGTTTATTAAGATTGTGCATCAGAGTTTGATGCATAAACATTTAAGATTGTGAAATCTTCCTGGTTAATTGTTCTGTTGATAAGGTTATAATGGGCCTCTTTGTCTTTTCTGATTAATTTTACTCTGAGGTCTATTTTTTTTTTCTGATATTAGAAAAGCCATCCCTGCTTGCTTTTTGGTACAATTTGCTTGGAATATTTTTTTTCCATCCTTTCACTCTAAGGTGGTTTCTGTGCTTGAGGTTGAGATGACTTTCTTATAAACAGCATATAGATGGATTCTGTTTCCTAATCCATTTTCCCAGTCTATATCCTTTGATTGGGGAGTTTAGACCATTAATATTTAATGTTATTATTGATAGACGTGTGTGGTTTCCTTTCAACTTATTATTATTATTTTTTTTTTGTTTGCATTCTCGGTCTAGGTTTTCATTTATGGTTTGTTAATTTCTCTCTTTAGTTGCCTGGGGTTAATTGATCCTTTCCTATGGTCTTTGAATTGCTTCAATTATTTTCTGAAATTTGTTTTTTTTTTGACATGTGTTCTTTCATTTTGTTTATGTCATGAAAGATTTTTCTTTCTCCTTCAACTATAATTGACATTTTTGCTGTGTAGAATAATCTGGGTTGGCATCTAAAGTCATTTAGCACTGGGAATACTTTGGTCCATGTTCTTCTGGCTTTCATAGTTTGCATTGAGAAGTCAGCTGTAATTCTAATGGGTTTCCCCTTATATGTAATTTGGTGTTTTTCTCTGGTGGCTTTCAGCATTTTGTCTTTGTTTTGAGCATCTACTGTTTTAACTATGATATGGAGTGGTGAATTTCTTTTCTGGTCTTGTCTATTTACTGTTCTATATGCTTCTTGTAATTGTATGGGTTTGTCTTTTTTCAGTTTGGGGAATTTTTCTTCTATTATTCTGTTGAAGATCTGATCAATGCCATTGTCTTGGGATTCTTCTCCTTCCTCTATCCCTATGATATGAAGGTTTGGTCTTTTCATGATGTGCCACATTTCTTGGTTGTTCCACTCTTTTATTTTTTAATTTTTCATAATGTTTACATAAGTTTTCCAGTTGTGCCATGTTATCCTGTAGGTCTGATATTCTTTTTTTCTGCTTTATCCATTCTGCTTCTGAGGCTTTTTCCCATCCTTTCCTGCTGATGAATGTTCCATATACTTTTTTATTTCATCCTGTGATTTCTTCAGTATTTCCACTTCCTTTTGGAGCTTTTCATTCTCTTCTTGCTTCACTGGTGACTTTCTTTTTTCCTTTCAGCCTGAGATATTTTCAGTGGTTCCACTTCCTTCTGGAGTTTTTCATTCTTTCCCTCTAGTTCTTTTTGGAGTCTGTATTTCTCTTCCTCTAGTTCTTTTCAGAGTTTACATTTCTCTTCCTCTCATTTTTTTCCAAGTTTGTCATTCTGTCCCTCTAATTTTTTTCTGGAGTTTATCCATTCTTTCCTTCTAGTTCATTCCTGAGTTTTATATTCTCTCCCCTTAGTTCTCTGATTTGCTCTTTATAGTCTTTGATTTCTTTGAATATGTCTTTAATTGTTCTTCTAAGGTCGGTGTCTTGGTTTCCTTCCAGGGACATCTCATTTTCAAGATCTTCTAGAGGACTGGTAGAGTTCAGTGGCAATTTATTATGAGCTTTTCCTTTGTTGTTGTATTTGTGTTGTATTTTCACATGTGGATTTGTGGTATTTTGGGGTTTTTTGTTGTTCCTTTGTTTGTTTGGATTCTGGTGCTAATCTCAAATGTTAAGATGGAGGATTGGTTATTCACTCAATCTGCTTCCTCCCAGTTTCTTCCTCAGCATTGGCTGTGCAGCCTAGAATCACCGGCACTGCACCCACTGGCTCCTCCCAAGCAGAGCACCAGCAGTTTATAGTCTCCACTACAGTACCAGTACCTTGAGTGCATGGGGTGTGTGGGGGGGGGAGGTGGGGGGGTTACTCCTTTGTCCCACACACTGGTACCTCACCTGGCCTGGCCGTTGAGTCTGCTTGACTCCTGTCTGACTCGCTATTCATGCTCACAGTTCTTCTCTCTGGTCCCTGAAGTGTGGGGATGAGTCCCTGTCCAGGCAGCAATGCCGCACGCTGGTACGTCACCTGGCCTGGTGATATAGGTGTGAAGCATTTAATTTTCTAAGACTAAGTAGAGAAAGGTCAGGAAATTCTGGATTTATCTGATCCAGTCTGTGGTCAGCTCAGTTCTTTGATCCAGAGAAGTCAGGCAATGGATGACTCACTCAGTCACACCCACCACTGAGAACCCTTGCTTATCTGTCCAAACCTTTACTTTTCCTGTCTGTGGAAGAAGATCAGAATTCTGTCCCTGAATTTTCCAGTTATGAGTGGCTGGCTCGTCAAATGCCATGACTTAGGTTGATGGCATAATGAAAGTAATGGCCAACAAATACATGAGGTTTACTTTTTCAAGTCTGGGGTTCATTTTGGAGCTAATTTATTGTTATTAAATTTTTTTCCAAACAATTTTGCTGTGTTTAAAGAAGACAAGGACCAATGAATATGTGCATACCATCTTATTGGTATCAGAAATTCTGAAATTAGGCTTTCTTTTAAAAGGAATTATTGGGGCTGGGGAGATGGCTTAGCAGTTAAGAGTGCCGACTACTCTTGCAGAGGACCTGGGTTCGATTCCCAGCACCCACATGGCAGCTAAGAACTCTCTTTAATTCCAGTTCCAGAGGAATCTGACGCCCTCTTCTGACCTCTGCGGCATTGCATGACACAGGTGCACCAACCTGCATGCAGACAATACACTATAATTATTAAATTTTAAAAAATCAAAGGAATTATTGTCCAAGATTAGTTTCTTTAGAAAATATTATGACTTTGGGGCTGGAGAGATGGCCTAGTGGTTAAGAGCGCTGACCGCTCTTACAGAGGACCCGGGTTCGATCCCCAGCACCCACATGGCGGCCGAGAGCCGTCTGAAACTCCAATTCCAGGAGAACTCCAGTTCCAGGGGAATCCAAGACCCTCTTCTGACCTCCGTAGCATTGCACGACACGGGTGCACAAACCTGCATGCAGACAGTACATTGATACACATACGGAAATAAATAAAAAATTAAAAAAAAAAGAAAATATTATGACTTTAAACGAGTTTTTATTAACTACATAATGAATAATTTTCTTTAGATTTTATCACTAAAATAGTCATAGTCCATGTGATTCTGACCTGTCTTTACCCTTTAATATATATTTTTTTTCAGTATGGAATCAAGTATCGATTTATCTTTAAGTTTCCTGGCTCTCTTTTTCTATACTTTAGGTAAATATCCATGCTAAACTCATTCTCTCTCTCTCTCTCTCTCTCTCTCTCTCTCTCTCTCTCTCTCTCACACACACACACACACACATACATTATACATTCAATTTATTCATTTTCTTGATAGATTAGATTTAGTGAAATCACTGACTTTGGTACTGGAGATGAGTCTCATTTGTTGAGTGTTTATTTACATGCAATAATCCCATAAACCAGGTGTGATGGTGAATTCTAGTCATTGGAGCACATGAGAAGAGTAGAAGCAGAAGTTCAAGGTCATCCTTTGCTAAATAATGAATTCGAGGTCAGCCTGGGATAAAAGGCACTCTGTGTCAAAGATAAGTAAATAAAGTATAAAATTAAATGGCTGGCTTGTGGTTATGCACATCTATTATTTTATCATATAACAAACTGTGCACTTTTTTTTAAACTATATATGCCATAATGTATTCAATTTAATTTATGAATCAATCAGCTGAAATGTATTACTGGTTGAAACCAATTTTCCATAAGTTAATAATAAAAACATTGGGAACTTTTTTTGAATTAGTAAGTTGAAGGCTTTATACTATTATATATAAAATATGAAATTTAGTATAATTAAGTTTTTCAGAAATATGAAATTAAAGCCAAAACCCTATTAATGTAACTGAAATGAACCTAAATAGATGTATAAGCCTAATGTATTTGAAGTCATTAACTAAGTATACTGAATAACTTTTCTAATCTTCAGAATTTAAGAAAATGTGATATATATAATGTAATTGGTGGTTGAATATTTAATAGTTCATATAGTAATCAATTTTAAAATATAGGCTTTTCTAGTTTTCCATTCAGATACATCTCAAAAACTTATTCAATTATTAAGAAGTTTTAATATGCTCTTTTTTCTGTAATTTGCATATTGATTAGAAATATAGAATCAATTCTTGACAATTTATGTTTGTGCATAAATTTTCTGCATAGCAACATTTATTGAGGCTATGCAGTTAACTACACATCTCTTTCAGCGACATATAGTATGGAAATAAATTTTAAAATGCATGCGTGTTGGCTACTGTTACTACAGCTTCTGTTTTTGTTGATTTTAGGCTTTATTTCACTGTGGGCTAATAGAATGCATGGAATTATGCCAAGGTTTTGTATTTGTTGAGGATTTTTGTGCTCAGTATGAGGTCAGTTGTATAGAAACTTCTGTGAGCTGATGAGTCGCATGTATAGTCTTTTGTGCTTGGTGGAATATTAGATAGATGTCTGTTAGGTTTTTTTGGTGTTTCTCAAACACAGAGAATAAGTTTCCATGAGATTCTTAAGCCTAATTGACACATCTTCAATACAGCCTGTACATATAGGATGAATACATCTCTCAATCCTCACCAGAGAAATTTCCTTATGCAGCAAGTAGTACAAAAACTCACAATTGGTCAATGTTAAGAAAACAAGAGGCTGCAGAGTGCTTATTCTCCCTGATTACGATACCCATTTCAAATCTCTACCTCTGAAAACTCATATCATTACCAAAGAAGAGGTGGAAAGAGTGTAAGAGCAGGAACTGGGGATAGGTGGATGACCATAAAAAAGCAGGGTCCTCCCAGACAGCTGGGCATTTACTCATATGAGCTCACAACAATGGTGACAGCATGCACAAGACTTATGGAAGCTCAAACCAGTCAAAAATCCCAATGAAAATGTGGGGAAGTGTTAAAGATATCTCAACAGGTTTTGGGAATTAATGGCTGCTAGGAAGAGGAAAGATAGTGTCTTAGAGAAATGGAACTCATGGTGTGCCCAATGGGTGGATACACACTGAAGAACATTTTGGGACACAAATCATACTCTGTAAGATAGATAGATAGATAGATAGATAGATAGATAGATAGATAGAGGTAGATATAGATATAGATATAGATATATAGTTGGCCAGGCAGTGGGAGGAATTTCAGATAGAAGAAAGAACAGAATCTAAATACCCTAAAGCTATATTGTATGAAAATAACAAAATTTCAATAAAATATATACAAATTTAGAAATAAAGAAATAAAAATAAATTAAAAGAGTTTTAGAAAATAGAGATACAAAGAGCATTAATATATGATAATGATAATAAGTGAAAAGCAAAAAGAAACAAAATTCATTTGATTAAAGGTTTAAATGTCTATAATTTACAGAAAAGTATTACTCATTCAAAAACTCAATAAACTACAAGTATATTAACTTCAAAGAGAGCCATGTATAGGCACATCACAGTAAAAACCCTAAAAGACAAGGGCAAAAAAGTACCTTTAAACAGGCAAGAGAAAGTGATTCATCATATACACAACACCCATTGGTACAGTAGTTACACAAATCTTATGGTGGTGACCAACCACTTCGTGGTAGGATTTAAGGCCTGCTCCACAGGACAGAACTCATGCTTAATATTGTAAAGCTCATATGCCCTACGGTGTAAACTGCTCTTATTATTTTGCTTAAAGGACATGGTATTAAACTGCTATCTAGCTACTTATATTTATATGCATGCTTTTTGCAGCTCCCAACCTTCATCAGTGGCTCATAACTAATGCAAGTGCAGACTGTAAATGTCTCTGGAGTGCTCAGTCCTAAATGAGCTAGATTTTGGAGAGAACTGCTGTAAAAATGTTATATTATAGACACGATAGGGTGGTTGAGCATAACAACTAACACCAGTTGTGGTTGCCAGCATAAGATTATAAGATATAAGATCAGACCAGTAAAAATTTCAGCATGGATGTGGGGGGGTTAGCACAAAGCTCTACTCCTAGCACAGGAGTACTTGTCAATTGATAGCTGTGGAGGGAAGTTGAGTCAGTATTCTTTGAGGATGTGAGACTTGCAAGATGCCAATGCTCAAGTGCTTGCCACTATGCCCATGTCAATACTGGCAGCTGTAATTGGAAATAGTGGGTTAAGGGAATAGGACAGCAATTTGGGTGGAGCACATGATGGGAGGTCTGGGAGGGGAAGGAGGCCAATATGATAAAAGAATATTATTCACCTGTCTGAACTTCTCAATGAATAAATTAAAAAAATATAGCCTCCTTTGCTACAGACCTAGCAACCCCAATTATTCTGTCTTCACATCCTGTTCTCCTTCTACACTTGGTTACAGGCTCTTTTTCTCTTAGCACCCCAGATCTCTGGATTACTTTCTTAGTACAGACCTTCCACTTCATTTTGATGCCCTGCACTCAAACCACACACAGACACACACACACACGTGCTAGTGCTGGCCAGTTGGGATTCATTGCTTATTGATGTTCATCTACACTGTTGCCTGCCAGAACTTGAAGGTAAGACCCCGCTTTTTGAAGATACCACACACCACATGCACACTGCCATTTAATAACTTGGAGGAATGAAGTTCAAATTGACCTGGAAGTCTCTACCTGCATACTAGCACTCACAGCAGCAGAAGTTGCTTTCCAAGATACAAAAGGAGAAATGCGATCAACAGTCCTATCCAGCTGTAACGCAGAACCACAATGACTGGTACAAGATATGGCTAATGATGCAATAGTGACACTTTTTAACTTGGAGGTAATCAGTAGCTATATAATTAAGGACCTCTTAATAGGAACTAATTCATACATGAACCTACAAACTTAGCACAAAACCTTTAACTGGGGAGGTCATAGTCCCTAGAAGAAAACTTACTATTGTCATTTTTTTAAGTCTGTATAATTTAACTGTATTCTACCTCCTACCTACAAATCTGTATACTGACACATAAATGGAGCTCTCGTTAAAGACATTTCCTTTTGCAACAGATGGACACTAATAGAGAAATCCACAACTGGTCAAAATGCATAGAGCTAGTGGCCCTGGGACGTCCGGCCTGAACTGACACATCTCCAATGCATCACTATACCTAAGGTTCAGGGAACATGGTGGATAGGGCAGGAAGATTTTAAGACCAGGAAGTATGCTGTTGAAAAGTGTTTGTCTTCTAGACAGGACAGGGTAGATACACCCAGGAAGTCTCAACAAATATTGTAGTCTAAACAAGACCTGTACAATGACAACACCTGTCAACACGCTGACACAGATGGGGGAAATTTCGGCCCACCTGAAGAGTGGTTTTTTTTAAACTTAATTTTGATTCTTTAATCATAATAGTATACTGTACATTGACTAGGTTTGACCTACTCTCACTTTATTCTTCTTGTTTCCTAACAGATGGAAGTGAAAATGGTAATTTAGCTCATGTGTGATATGGATTAATTATATTTCAATGAGAAATTGTACTACACCCTCACTCTAAATTAAGACCCAAAAAAATTAACTCATATAATTTTGTATGCGTGCACACAGACATATCCTCTACTCAACATTTTGACACAATTACCATTATGGATTATCTTGAAAATTGTTTTATTAAATATATTATAAAGATGGCCTAGTGGTTAAGAGCGCCGACCGCTCTTACAGAGGACCCGGGTTCGATCCCCAGCACCCACATGGCGGCGGAGAGCCGTCTGAAACTCCAATTCCAGGAGAACTCCAGCTCCAGGGGAATCCGAGACCCTCTTCTGACCTCCGCGGCATTGCACGACACGGGTGCACAGACTTGCATGCAGACAGTACATTCATACACATACATAAATAAATAAAAATTAATTAAAAATTTATTTATAAAAAAATATAAATTATATTTTACAGATACATCTGATTTTTTTATTTAGTATTTTTATTTTATGTGTACGAGTGTACTGTCTGCATGTCAGTAGGTGCATCTGTGTCATGCTCTGTTGGGTAGGTCAGAAGAGAGTGTCAGATTCTCCTGGAACTGGAGTTAAAGACAGTTCTTAGCTGCCATTCAGGTGCTGGGAATTGAGCCTGGGTCTTTTCAAAGAGCAGTTGGTCCTCTTAACCGCTGATCCATCTTTCTAGCCCCTATGAATTTTTTTTTTTTTTTGGTCTTTTTGAAACAGGGTATTCCTGTAGCCCCAGCTGTCCTGGAACTCACTCTGTAGACCAGGCTGGCCTTGAACTCACAAAGATCCACCTGCCTCTGCCTCCCGAGTGATAGGAGAATTTATTTTATTTTATTTTATTTTTTTTAATATTTTTTATTTATTTTCACATGTGTATGAATGTATTGTCTGCATGTGGGTCTGTGCACCCATGTCCCGCAATGGTGCGGAGGTCAGAAGAGGGTGTCAGATTCCCCTGGAACTGGAGTTAAAGACGGTTTTCAGCTGCCATGTGGGTGCTGGGGATCGAACCCGGGTCCTCTGCAAGAGCAGTCGGTGCTCTTAAACGCTAGGCTATCTCTCCAGCCCCGGAAAATTTATTTTTAAGACAGTCTTCTAACTGCACTTTTATTCTTTGAAATTGAGACTTTAGGAGAGCAAAGAAACTGAGTTTTCTTTTCTTTTTTTCCAAAACCAATTTTTATTGAAGCTTTGTGTTTTTCATACATTTCCCAATAAAATCTAGAACCATTCCCCCTTCCTTGTTCACCCACCCCACCAGAACTCATGCATTCTGCTACACATAGTTTACATCTTTTTTTCAGTCTCTTTTTGATGCAGAAGTTTACTGTTTTGGGCAGAAGTTCACCGTTTCAGTCAGTTCTTTGACCCAGTCTTTTTTGTTGTTGTTGTTCCTTCCAATTTGCATCACTCCAAAATATGCATATATGCATGCCACCCATATATCAAGATTATGATGTCATAGGTTTTAGCATCTTCAACTTATGATTTCTTATTTTTTCTTTTTTCTTTTTTCTTTATTAGGCCATCAATCCTGCCCTTGTGATCTACACTGGGGTCCTCCCTTCCCGTGGTCACCAAATGAGGTCCAGTAAGCACCATGTCTTGTCTTGATCTTCCTGTAGGGGCCTCCATGATACAGCCTGGGTAGTCCAACAATGGCAGTCTATACTCTGAAGAGGCTGAAACCCCAGTAGTTTCTCAGTCCACAAGCTGGATATCTCATCTGGCACTGAAAGTTTCAGGATTCTTGGAGAGACAAGAGTCTTCTGTCCCTATTGGAAGGTTGAAAAGCTGTGTCTCATATCTTTGAAGGATGGCAAAAACAGTGGCAGCAACAGGGTATATGCATCTGCCAGAAAGAATTGAAAACAGGCAAAAAACAGTGTTTTGTTTTGTTTTTGTCTTTTTACCAAGATTTCAAATTTTGTTCCTGAAGTACATTGTCTCAGGCCTTATTGACTACTTATTTCTAGTTATATTTTCCGTTTGGATGTTAAAGGCCATATAGCCCATATTAACCGAGGTTTTTATTTTCTCAAGGTCAGTTGAGGATCTGCTCCTCAGGGGTCACTTGGGCTTTTTGGGGGGGAAGGAGCCCCTTGCTCCTTTTGGCTTTTTATTAACCAGAGGAACTGAGATTTCAAGGAAGACCATACTATAGGGAGAAGTAGACAAGGCCACAGAGTTGCTCCCATGGTATAAGGAAATTGTGAAATTCTAAGAGTACAGTAGTTTCTATATATACATTTCACAACTCTCTCTCTCTCTCTCTCTCTCTCTCTCTCTCTCTCTCTCTCTCTAGCTCTTTCTCTACTTGCAGGAAATATGTCCCCAAAGACAGAGCAACTTTCAATTTTCTGTCTTCTGAAGATCCCCTAAGTATTGAGGTAAGTGATTTTTCAGAGATTTTAGGTGGAGGAAGGCTAAGTACTTATTCTCCAAATCTCTAGATTAGTCTGGAAAGTCTGGGAGGCTGATTGAAAATCTGAACTTAACATAAGCCACGACAGAAATGCTGAATAACTGAGTGAAATGAGATGACTGTCCAAATGATGCAGGTGGGCTGTGTTTTCAGATAATTTGTCACCATGTAGGCATTATCTGTGGTTGCTATAAAAGGGGGAGACTAGTTAATAGGTTATGCCAATGTTGTACTTAAAGTTTTGGGTCATATATGGTTTCAGGATTCAATCACACCAGAGGATGAATCTATGCATCAGAATGATCAGGAAATTTTTTACTGTATGCCATAGTCATGAAAGACTAACACTTCAATCTGAAAGAGAACAGAAACTAAGGAAATAAATATCATATAAAAGGATTGTTTAAATCACCAGGTACAGTTCTAAATCATCATCTCTTTTACCCATTGTGTAGTAACTAGAAAATATGTGGCATTGCCTGTCTGAGTAGTAACTAGAAAATATGTGGCATTTTGTCTTTTTGAGACAGGGCAACCCTGTCTCAAAAAGACAAAAAGAAAAAAAAGAATATTCTCTCATGAAATCATCAAATATTTTTATTTTATTTTTAAAATATCTCATTTATTATTTTTGTTTTATATGTATGAGTATGTTGTCTGCATGTATGCAAGTGCATCACTGAAATGTACTGCCTGAGGAGGGCATCATTCCCCTGGAACTGGAGTTACAACCAGTTGTTACCCACTATGAGGGTGCCGGGAATCAAATTTGCATCCTGTACAAGAGCAGCTAGTGCTTTAACCCAAAGCCATCTTGCCAGCCCATGAAAATGTAATATTTTTAAAAGTCTGGAGTGATTGTAAATTACAGTGATAAAATTGATTGGTCCAAGGATTACTGATTTATTCTTCATGTACAATCTTATTTATTTACTGACATAAATTTTACTATTGAAAAATTTCAAAATGCTTTATTCCTATAAATGCATTTTCATAGCAGGAATAAATAAAACATGAAAACTACTAAGATAATTTATGAAGAACTGAGAAGCTAACTTGAAGTTTCTTGGGTCAACAACGGGAAGAATGAGCAACAGTTGATTACAATGCCCAAATACTTTAAATGCATTTGCCTTGTATGTTATTTTTACTCATTAATTGATGAAATTTGAAGTATTATGATTTTGTCTATAAAATAAATTATAATTGAGAAATGATCATAAATAATTTCTTTTTTTTTCAAGTATCACAATGTTTATTGACAGATACAAGTATATAAAATCAGGGCATGAACATGATTTGATAAATTAAGTAGACTTAATTTCAGTAGTATAATAAGGAAGCAATTCAAACTCTCACCATATAGTTCACACTCACAAAATCCACTTCAGGGGCGTTAACAGTCACTCAAATCTGATCAGCTTTGTGCAAGTAAACCATGTTTCTTTTTAAAAAGGTTTGTACACTTGCCCAGCCTCAAGGATGTTGAAATCTAGCACATAAAGCCCATTACTAGAGGTAGAAATACAGGCAATATACTATTTCGACAACAACCATCAATTACAGTTAAGGATTTGCTGTAACAACCAAATGGATAATCTAATATTGCAACAACTCAAGTATTACTGAGCAAAGCACATTTCTACAGTATTAAGTGTTCCTATTCAGTTTTCTAACTTTAAACAGCCTATGACAACTGGCAGCAAAGAAGTTCCTTGCAAAAGACTGCCTCTGCTTGAGAACTTATGATGTAATTATTGCATGCTGCCAATATACTATCTAAACATTAAAGATACTCCTAAAATATTTGATGGTAGACTATGATTAAGACATTACACTACAAAAAAATCCTTATGCAGAAGGAAACCCTTCCTGACATGCTTCTGCTTTAAATATTGTGCCCCCAAATGAAGTCCAGTAAGCATGCATGCTGTCTTGATCCCCCTGCCTTGGCCTCCATGATACTGCTGCTTAGTTCATAAGCTGGGTATCTCAGTAGTCCTCAGTCCACATTGGAAAGCTAAAAAGTAAAAAAGCTGTATCTCATGTCTTTGAGGAGTGCCAAAAGCAGTGGCATCCACAAAGCATATGCTCTGCCTATAAGAATTGAAGACAGGGCAAACAACGGAGCTCTCTTTTTTTTCTTTTCGTCTTTTTACTAAGATCTCAAGTTTTGTGTCTGCATTACAGTTTCTCTGGTCTTATTTCTGGTTGCACTTTCCTTCTGGATGCTTAAGGCCATACAGATAGCCCAGATTAATCAAGGCTTTATTTTGTTGAGATCAGTTGAGGATCTGGTCTTCAGGGGTCTCTCGGGGTTTTTTTTTTTTTTTTTTGGGTGTGGGGGAGGTTGGGAGCCTCTTCCTTTTTTTCAGCTCCTCATCCACCAGTTCCATCCACATGAGGACAAAATCAGGTCTTGCTAGACCAGGCTTCCTTTTCTGAAGGATGAGCAGAGTTTCTTCTTTATAGACTGGACACTGGCTGAAGTCTCCTTAGTGGCTCTCCAAGATCTCCCTGAAAAGGAAGAATGGTGACCCACTTCTGCAGTACTTTTCAAGAGATGCCCCCACATATAATCCCCTAAGACTTGGTTGACCTCTGAAGGCAAGGAATAAAGTTGTTCACCAGGTCCCTCGGCCAAATTGGTAGGGACTTCAGATATGGTCATTAAGCACCCAGAAAGGCTAAGTTGCACCAGCCTGTTACATTGCACCCATATTAACATTGTATCCTTTGGATACAAACTCTGTGTTATTTCCATAGCATATTTCTTGATTCACGTCTTTCCATTTTAATCCCATATTACTTTAAAAAATGCACACATACCCTCCATCATATGCAGTCCAAGGTCTGAAAATAAGTGTTAGGTCAGCTCTAGAACCTGTGTAGGGATTCCCAATACAAGAGCACAGTTGTCTTTAGATCATGAGGAATATAATATTAACGTTGCTCATGAATAATTTTTATCATTACAATCAAAAATAACTAAATACCATTAGCCTTTTGATAAATATGATTAAATTTTAAAATATTTTTTAATTTTTAAAAATTTTATTTATTTTTGTATGTGTATGAATGTACTGTCTGCATGTAGGTTTATGCACCCGTGTCGTGTGCAATGCCGCGGAGGTCCGAAGAGGGTCTCGGATTTCCCTGGAACTGGAGTTCTCCTGGAATTGGAGTTACAGACAGTTCTTAGCCGCCATGTGGGTGCTGGGGATCGAACCCGGGTCCTCTGCAAGAGCAGTCGGTGCTCTTAACCGCTAGGCTATCTCTCCAGCCCCTAAATATGAATAATTTTTAATTGATTATTATTTCTTAAGGGAGGAATGAGAAGAAGGAGGAAAGAAAATGACAAAGATATCTCCTGGGGCTGGAGAGATGGCTCAACAGTTAAGAGCACTGACTGTTCTTACAGAGGACCCAGGTTTGATTCCAGCACTCACATGGCCACTAAGAACCACCTTTGACTCCAGTTGCAGGGGAATCCAACACCCTCTTCTGACCTCCGCAGCATTGTACGACACAGGAGCACCAACCTACATGCAGACGGTACATTTATGCACATTAAAAAAAAATATCTCCTACAAGAGAGCACTGTTCTTGAAACATGTCCCTAAGTTTATGCAATGGACACATCATGTAGCAGTTTTAATAGCTGAAACATTTAAGAAGGGATTGGGCAATGGACTAGGGCTGATATTTGGGGTATGGGTTAAATATCACCATAATTGTTCCTGTTAAAATGGATGAGTTCAAGATTTCCTTTCTTTTTATGTTTTATCTTTATTATTTTTTGTTACTACTTTCATATATTCATATAATGTTTTGATCAAATCTACACCCCCCACTTCTTCCCCTACAACTTTTCCCAAGCTCTCACTACCATTTTTCTCTTGCAGCTTTGTATACATCTTATAGGCTCTCACTAGAAACTAGTGTGATGCTTCTTAACTTACCTACCTCATTCTATGTAGTCTATTAAAGCAACAGAAGATGGAGTGACAGAAAGAACTAATCAGGTCCCTAAAGACTTTCCATCTTAGAAATAGCACAGTGACAAAGAAACACATCTGAGAGTCTATAAGCCTGCAGTCAGAAAAGCAGAAAAACAAAACAAAACAAAAAACACAGAACACCTGTAACTCTTTATCTAATTTATTCCATAAACTGTGATGGTTATAAATATTGCAGATTTGGTAATATTTAAGAAGTTTTCCTGGTGCTAACAAACAAAATGCTAAAAATACTTGCTGTGCTTTTACAGGACCTACCACTGATTCCCATCACCCATATAAGATGACTTGCAAGCAGCTGTAACTCCAATTCTGGGGGATCCAGAAGGCTTTGCTAGCACAGAAGATATGTGGTCCATGTACAAAAAAGCAAGCATATAGCCAGGGGTGGTGGCGCACGCCTTTAATCCTAGCACTCTGGATGCAGAGGCAGGTGGATCTTTGTGAGTTCGAGGCCAGCCTGGTCTACAGAGTGAGTTCCAGGACAGCTGGGGCTACAGGGAGACCCTGTCTCCAAAAGACAAAAAAAAAAAAAAAAAAAAAAAAGAGAGAAAAAGAAAGAAGCAGTCATACACATAAGTAAATAACAAATGAAATATAAAGAAAGGAAGCTATCCATTATGTTTCAGTTTTATTGATTTCTTAAGAGTAATTTTCTTTTTTTGTCATCTTATTATGAAGATATCAGTCTCTCTGTAGTTTTTATTTATTTATTTATTTTTTTCATCAAATCTAGACCCATGTCCCCCACCCTATCCCCCCACCCCAAGAAGAGTCATTTTATTTTAATAAACAAGTGCTTTCATGTTTAAGAATGAAATTTCACTGGTTCTCATTCTTGGTGGGAAACATTTTAAGAACTCCCAGTGAGTATGTGAAACCTCAGATAACACTGAAAACTATACTGGCTGTGTTTCTTTCTTTCATTATATATATGATATATCTTAAGATATAAATTATAGTAAGAAATTAACAATAGTAGCTAACAGTGAAGTAGAACAATCTTAACTACATAGAAACACAATTGAAAATTTCTGAATAGTTGAATTTTTTTATTTTTACTTAAATATTTTATAAAATGTATTATTTTCAATTATTCTATATATGTGGGTTTTGCCTGCATGCATGTAAGTACACCTGGGTTGTGCAATGCCTCCATAGTTCAGAACAGGGCATTGGATTCCCTGGAACTTGAGTTATATACTGTTGTTAGCTGCCATGTGGTTCTTGGGAACTGAACCCACATCCTCTGTTAGAGCAGTCAGTTGTCTTAACCACTGAGCAATCTCTCCAGGGCTTAAATATATATTTAATTTAAATAACTTAAAATTTTAATTTGTATTTAAATATATATTTGAGCTGTAATTGATGTCATGTAACTGAAAATCTGGATAAAGAAATTACATTAAATCCTTTAGAATTCTAGTATTTTCCTTAAAATTACCCATTTTGATGATAAGAACAATTGGAGTTTAAATGTAGTGAAATCAATAAAGATCTGATAATAGAAAAATGCTAATTTGCAATAAATACTATCCATTTCAATATTTGAATATCTTTAATTAAAAGTGGAAGTTCTTTTCATTCAGTTTGTTGTCCTTTGAACCAGTTCTAGTGTTTGAGATTTTCAGAGGTAATTATTTTGATTAAGCACAGGCAATGGTTGGCTGAGTGGAAATTCATGGCTTACAGACATCAGTTGATATCAGCTCTTAAACCAAGGTGATTTTTCTTTAATTCTAGGATAAGACCTTCATTTACTTTCTGCTATATGAAATTGCTTCAGGAGGCTTTTATTATGCAGATTATGCCTCATAAACAAAATTGGGGGTCTTTGGTTAGGCCTCTTTTATTTCAATATTGAATGTGGCATTCATTTAAGTATAAACCAATAAAAGAAGGTAGGATGAGTAACATTTATCATTTCAAAAAGAGCATGATAAGCTTACGGGTCTGAATAGCTCATTTGTTGTTTAAACAAAAAATGGAGTAAATTTTGTAAGCCTTACCTGATTTGATTTTAATGTGAGATAATATTTTGTGCCTCACTATAAAATCACAAAGGATATCCCTAGGGTATTTGCTCAGTAGATATTTGACTCACATTGTTATGACACTTGATTAATTTTCCAAAATCCTGTGACTTCACCTGTTGAATTTTGGATAAAATTTAACTGAATAAGGATCAGTTTGTGGGGAGGAAAGGGAGAATAGAATGAGGGTGTAGTGGTTGTATCTCCCCTGTTAATTTTCATTCCCCTGGGGGGTAAATATGTGTGAAAATAAGTGCTATCATAGGACAAGAATTTTACAAAAACTTTCAGCATAATCACATAATATGTGTGAATAATGTAAAAAAATGAATCAAAGAATGTTAAGTAAGTAGTTGGGGAGGGCATGAAAGGTAGTCAATGAAGAGTTCTTAGAGTTGCAAGGTAGAAGATAGTATTATGTATTAAGTAAACATCTGTGTTTGTACAAGCTGTACTCAGAATAACAGTTATGAACCATTTAATTAAACTAAATGTGTTATAAACAAAACCAAAAGTCATGACCATGAGAAAGGGACTGCAAGGGCTGGAGGGTATTGAGCATAATCACATAATATGTGTGAATAATGTAAAAAAATGGATCAAAGAATGTTAAGTAAGTAGCTGGGGAGGTCATGAAAGGTAGTCAATGAAGAGTTCTTAGAGTGGTAAGGTAGAATATAGTATTATATATTAAGTAAACATCTGTGTTTGTACAAGCTGTACTCAGAATAACAGTTATGAACCATTTCATTAAACTAAATGTGTTATAAACAAAACCAAAAGTCATGACCATGAGAAAGGGACTGCAAGGGCTGGAGGGTAGTGTTTTGATGGGGCCTGGAAGGATATAAGAAAGGGTCTGTGGTAGAAAGCAATTAGACTACATCATGTGTATGCATGAAATTGACAGAGAACAATTTAATAAAACATAATAAAAGATAAAATTGAATCAAATTTTAAGTTCAAAAATAGTGGTGGTGCACACCTTTAATCCTAGCACTCGGGAGGCAGAGGCAGGCATCTCTGTGAGTTCAAGACCAGCCTGGTTTGCATAGTGAGTTCCAGGACAACTGGAGCTACAGGGAGACCCTGTCTCAAAAAGACCAAAAAGTAAAAATAAATAAAAAGATAAAAAAATAATTAGATCGGGCTGGAGAGATGGCCTAGCGGTTAAGAGCACCGACTGATCTTGCAGAGGACCCGGGTTCGATCCCCAGCACCCACATGGCGGCTGAGAACCGTCTGTAACTCCAATTCCAGGAGAACTCCAGTTCCAGGGGAATCCGACACCCTCTTCTGACCTCCGCGGCCTTGCACTACATGGGTGCACAAACCTACATGCAGACAATACATTCATACACATAAATAAATAAATAAAATTTTTAAAAAAATAATTAGATCAGAACTGGGCTGGGCGTGCTTGCAACACTTTTAGTCCTAGTCTGTGGAAGAGGCTGGTGAAGCTTGGCAAATTCCATGTCAGTCAGGGCTACACAGTGAGACTATCTCAACACACAAACAAACAAAAAGTAGGACTGACCAAAGCAAGGCTTTTGATGCATAAGCTCACTGATTCCTTTCCTCTATAATGCTTTTGAAGTTTGCTCTAAAAATATGTTTTAGCTGAATGAAGAAGTGAAGACATTTGGTATTTGTAGTAGTAACTAATCAACAGACCTAGGTATGATGATGACTTGACATCAGAAATTTATACCAGCTTGGGCAGCATAGCATAGAGACAGTGCTGAAATGGCATCTGGTTCAGTGAGAGACTCTGTCTCAAGGGAATAAGATGGTTAGCACTAGAGAAGACATTGCATTCTCTACTTCCTCTTAGATGTACATTGCCACACACACCTCTACACAAACACCTGCATGTATCACAGACGCAGAAATTGTAAGTTAATGCATATATTTTGCTTCTAGAATTCAGCTAGTGTCTCCAGAATATTGATGGAAAAATGTGTCTACTGGCAGCTAAAAGATGGAGGAAGCACAGACTGGCCAAAATCAGTTTAAAGTTCTGGACACTCCTGGTAACAAAAAGAAAGCACGAGCTTGGTGTACACATGCCCTATATATGCAAAGACAACATGGAAACAGCCTGTGCATACACCCAGTTCCTGGGATGGTTGATTTCATGATTACAGAGATACCTCATGGTAAAACTATTAAACATCTTCGAGTCTCTAAAGTACCACATCTTGTTAAAACAATACTCTATTTAAACTGAAGGACAGGTGCATGTGAAAATAACTAAAAGATATCTATCTTAGTAGTCTAAGAACTTTCAAGATTATTTTTAAAACCTATAGTGTGTATATAATATTGCCCATACATAGACATATAATTAAAATTATTAATTGCACTTTCCTTAGTGCAAAGCTAAATGATTACATCTTCACAGTCAATACAGCATTTGGAATTAAAGTATTAAAATTTAATTTTCCATAATTACTCTCCATTTATATGAATTATTTAAAAATAATATGTAATGATTCTGATCCTAATCTTTCTTTTTAGTTCTTTGGTACATTATTTAATCTCTTTAAATAGTCAGAAAATTCTGCATAGGAAGCAATCTTCTTTGAGAAAAGAATGGACTGTGTCAATACAGGCAAAATTTAAAAGAGGAAGAACTGAAAATGAGCAAAAGTACTAGCTGTAGAGCATTGATTATTCATATATCTGTTTAACAAATCTATACCTACTCAAGGATTCCATAAGTTCTGCTGTTCTTGAGTCCTTGTTTCTGAAACACATGTAAGCATTGGAAATTCAGAAAAAAAAATGTCAAGGGTGGTTAAGAACACTAGCTAATCTTGATGATACCTGGGTTCAGTTCCCAGCACCTACATGACAGCTAACAATTATCTGTAGCTCCAGTTCCAAGGGATCTAACACCTTCTTTCTTCTGACCTTCTCAGGCATTGCGTGACATGGGTGCTCCTACCTACATGCAGTCAATACACTCATACACATTAAATAAAAATAACAAAATATTTTTTAAAATAAAAAAGTAAACAGTGTCTGCAGTTTCTATCAGACTGTGTGACAGGACAATATGATTTCCTTTCTTGGTAGTGAATATGGGTAGCCAAAATTTAACAAAAAAACAAAATATAACTACATATGCCAAAGAATGATCTAATAGAGTCTGTAATTTCATTAATATATTTCAGTAAATGCATTTTTCTAGATGCGTTCAACACGTGCAATTCATACTGTAATAAATTCACTCAGTAAACTGTTCATATATGTCTTCAGAGAATCACACAAATTTATGTTATGGTTAATATTAATAAGAACCGATTTGTTACCCACAGAATTATTGCTGATAAGTTGCCTAGTGCAGCTGCTCCACACATTAATGGCTGTAAATCTGTAGCTGAATATATTTCTATTTCATTTGAAAAGTATCTGCATAGGAAGAAGGCATAGTAAAGTCAGTATCAATTTTGATACTTCCCATTGCTCAGTTCTATGTCATTGACTTTTAATATGTTGCTAAACATCAAATGATAGTCCACATATATTTTTTCATAATTCAACTTTGAAACATTATCTTCCTTCCTTTACTCTCTCCTTCCCATCTCTTTCTTCTTCCTATCACCTGATGGCCTTGAATTTATTTAATTTTGTTTTTCTTACTGTAGACTTAATGTCCCACCTTAGTGACTAACAGAAATGTACCAGTCTTGAGAGTAATATACCAAGTGTAACGTGAGGCTACATGACTAAAAACAAAACAAACCCAAAATGATTTTATCCCTCTTTCATCCCACTCCCACTTCTCCTGACCTCTTCTCTTCCCAGCTTGTCCCATTCTTACCATCAAGTCTCTCTCTCTCTCTCTCTCTCTCTCTCTCTCTCTCTCTCTCTCTCTCTCTCCTCTTTCTTCTCCCTTTCTCTCTTCTCCCTCTCCCCCTCTCTCCCCTCCCTCTTTTCTCCATCTCCCTCTTCTCCCTCTCTCTCCCTCTCTCTGTTTTTCTGTATGTGAGCTAAGGGGAAAGGAACTAAATACCATCAAAATAAAATGTATGAAAATCACAAAGACTCAGTAAAAAATTAAACAGAAGATGAAAAGCAAAACAAAACATAAACCCAATCTCACTCTCTTTATATAACTCAGGCTGGCCTGAACTCATTATTCTTCAACTTGAGTGTCAAGAATGAATGGCTGCATTATAGTTGTGTCCTAGCCTGTTCAATTTGGCTGTGTCTGAAACTGATTTTTCATTTTACTTGCTGATAAACAGTTAAAACATCTAGGTATTGGGGAGAAGGCTCAGTGGTTAAAAACATTGGCTGCTCTTGCAAAGGATCCAGGTTTTAGTTCCAGCATCAACATGGTAGCTAACAACAGTCCATAACTCCAGTTCCAGGGAATCCCGTCTTGTCTTCTGGGGCATTGGGCATTGCACAACATGGTTGGATTTACAAACAGGCAATATATTCATGCACATAAAAAAATAAAAATTATTTTTTAAAATGCATAGCAACATATAAGTATAATTGAGGCAAAGTACTCCAGAACTAAACAATATGCATTTTGGTTCTTGGATGAGAAAATGATCCACTTTATATTATGTAAAAGATAAGTTTCAAATGAGATATTCAGCTTTTTGTCTCATATAAGAGTCATCTGAAGAGTTGAAGAGATTGCTCAGTGGTTAAGAGCACAGGTTGCTCTTTGAGAAAACTAGGGTTCAATTCTCAGCACCCACATGGTGTCCAATAACCATCCTTATATCCAGTTCCAGGGGTCCCAACACCCTCTTTTCACCTCTTTCAGCATTGTACAACATGGGTGTACTTACATACATGCAGGGAATACACTCATACACACATAACAAGTCATATGAAACCTAATCCTGTAAGTGTGCTTTTAAGTCAATATTTTTTTTTCTAGGAAGGGCATCCACCAGATACAGTTAAATGTTTAGAAATTTGACTTATATTAATAACACTTATTTTATACCTATGAACAGAAAGATAAATTGGTGTACATTTTAGGTTGTGATATAATAGATTTACTCCCTCTCCATTCTAGTGATATTTAATATTGTGAATGAAAAAAATGGTTTTCTGGCACATTAGTAATAAAATGCATTTTGCTAAAGAGTTTTGGTTACCCCATATTTGGTATTTCCTGACTGAATAGACAAATGTAAGTTTCTGGAAATGTAGAAAGCTAAATATTAAAATATAAACATGAATATACATATTGAAATTACAATTTGATCATGTCAGTAAGTGTAATAAAGGAAAGTAATGAAATAAAATATTCATGAGATATTTATAAGAAAAAAAGTCACTGAGTTAAAACTTTTGACACTAAGATATTAGGGACAGAAAAAAACTTTCAGTGAGTAATATTGTAAGAAATACATTATGCTAAAAATATTCATTTATATCATTTTAGTCCTTCAGAAAAATTTTCTATTCCTCAAAATTTAATACACTGTAGCACTTTCTAGAATGTTGGACCATTGTGGATACTTACTATTATCGATAACAGAATTATCTTTTAATTTATTATCATATGCAGGGTGATATGTAGAATGTAATTAATAATGTTTAAAAGAAAATAGAACTGGCTGGGCATAATGGCACACAACCTTAATCCCAGCATACAATAAGCAGAGGCAGGTGGATCTCTCTGAGTTGAAGGTCAACTGGATCGACATTTCAAATTCCAGGAAGCTGGGGTTATAAGGGAGACCCTGTCTCAGAAAGAACAAAAAAAAAAAAAAAGAGAAACTAAAATAGAAGTTTGTTTTTCCTCTTTAAAGTTCTCATTTCAATGTATTAATTTAAACTGGGTGGTAATTATTTATTTGTCAAATAGAGAGGAATTTACTTAGCTATACTTTGTTTATTATTAACATAAACTACCTGGCAATTAAATTGTCACTCATAATTTAAATAAGAGAGCATATTATCTCAAAAATACAGTAATAAATTATATATTGGTGCTTTAAATTCTTTTTGTGACAGTGCAGGTATGAATACAATTTAATGATTCTAAAATTATTATTTGATTATTTATAAATATTTCACAGTTTAGGATGAATTAAAAATTTCAGTCAAATAAGATGTGACACTAAAATCATAATAAATGCTGCCTGAATTTATAGGCACACATCTGATTATGTCGGCAAGCCTACAAAGCTGCCATCCAAGAATAGCCTCTCTGTTTAGGCTTTCATTTTTCTGTGTACAGGATGTGCACTCCTCTTGAATCCTTCAAATATTTCCAGCTGTGGTGCGTGAAATATAATTTATATGTTTTGTGATTCCCACAGTGAGAGTCTAGACATCTTTTCCTGCTGTTCTGATTTTAAGTACTCTGCATCAGTTCAAAAGCTATACTTAAAAGGTGGTTAACTGAGACAAGTGTCCAGATGTTAGGGTAAATATTGATGTTAGCCAAGGCTTGTGGAAACCTTATCTCTGATTAAGATAAAGGAGAATGTTTCTCTGTAAAATCCCATCCACATTGCTTTTTTGCTGACTACCCAACAACTTAGAGACATTTAACTTCTAAACTCAACCACTTGGAGGATCCCAAGTCTTATTCACCAGAAAAATAAAGATCAAGGAAACAGGCTTTTGGGGATATAGAAAGAACTTTTCTTCTCAAAAGTACATGTGCCCATTTGATTCAATATCTCCTGTCAAAGGCATTTTTCTTTTAAAAGCTTACAGCTAAAAAGAAATTGCCTTTGGTTTCTGACTTTATTTGATATTGTCAGAAAAATAATATAGTAATGACAGCATGGAATAGCCGGGAAGATAGGCCTGTAGGACAAAAGAAAGCCTGTGGAGTTTCACGAACTCACGCCCCGCCCATCGAGCAAGGGAGGCTAGTTTCCACATACTAACATGATAATTAGGGAATATGCTAGGAAGGGAAGGGATTGGATTAATTAGGAACTTGTAAATTAAGCCTCCTAAAAGGACCAGTTGGGAAGAGACACATGCCCGAGTGGGGAAGCCAGCACGGCTTATAAACCTCTGTGAAACCTGCAATAAAGTGAGTTTTGAGCTGTAACACTTTGACTCGACTCTCTGCCGTGGTTGCTTTCGGTTCCGCAGTGCACTTACTCTCCCCAGCCCCACTCCATCACGGGCCGACAGAGTGAAGATTTTCGGCAGCAAGGAAGCTGGAGAGGGTGGTCTTTGCCAACCACCTCTCTACGACCCCCGCATAGTAAGATGTATCACCTCATCTGTGGCATTTTTCTATAAATTATCAAATTCATCCCTAGCAAAAGCTGTGAACACAAAAAGCTCCAAATTTTCAAATCTTTCCTTAGGTTAAAAAATTTATTACTTTAAGGAAGCTTCTTTTATAATAGTTAAAACAAACAACAGCACAAAAATATAATACCCTGGAGATTTGATTGCCACAGGTATTAGTACCCTGTGATAATCCATCCGGATTAAATTGGGTTTGGCAAATTGAAGTAAATCAAATGGGGTCTCATTCATGACCATGGTTCTATCATACAGCCTTTATCTTAGTAAATAAGATGCATTTCTTCCTAAAAGTAAACAAGGACTGAAGAGATGGCTCATCAGTTAAGAGCACTGGGTGCTCTTGCAGAGGACCTTGGTTCTGTTCCCAGTACCCAGATGGCAACTAGCAATAATCTGTAAATCCAGATCCAGGGCATTCAACACCTTCTTCTGACTTCCATGGGTGCTACATAATGCAGGTGCTCTTATCTACATACAGGCAATACACTCATACAAATAGTAAATAAAAATAATAAGCAAAATATCAAAAAAGGAAAAGAAAATTTAAACACCAGATTTTCTTAATTCAACATCACAGGCTTCATTTTGGTGTACTTTGGACAATATTCTATTTCATAATTAATATAGATGCAGAAATTCATTGAACTGGATAGAATATTTTAATAAAAATTGATATTCTAGGCATATAACAAAAACTTCAGATAGTCACATATTAACAGTAAAAACAAAATTCCATTTTCCTCAATGCAACATTCAATAAATTTATTTGAAATCTCTACCCTTTTTATTGATTAGATCTTGTGAAATTTCAATACCAGTTGAAACCACTGAGTATAATTTACAGGGAGCATAATGCTTCTTAATATAAATAAATGCTCAATTAATTACTCAATGAAATCATACATTATTTTAGAATTGGATGCAGTTATGAATAATGTACAAGGACATATTAACAAAACTGAAATTGAATTCCTAAAATGGAATTCCTGTTATTAGAGATTCTCAAAATAAAATTGGAAAGATTATTCACCTACACTGGATATTCTGAAAAAAAGAAAAAATCTGGAAGTTACTGAAAATTAAATTATGTTCATATATAGAGAAAACATTCAATAGAATGACCACTTGGTCAATCAACATTTGCAATTATTTTTAACTCCATGAAGAATTCAGAGTCAAATTTGGAAATCAGATGTGGTAAATGTGGTAATATCTTTAATTATCTCCATATAGAACTTTTTGTTTTTTGTCTTTTCCAGACAGGGTCTCCATGTAGTCCCAGCTGGCCTGGAACTCACTCTGTAGGCTGGCCTTGAACTCACAATGATCCGCCTGCCTCTGCCTCCCAAGTGCTAGGATTAAAGGTGTGCCCCACCACATCAGGGCAGGATATATAGCACTTTTTTATCACTCTAAATTCTCTTTAAACTACTACATCTTTTCTCTAAGACAAAGGGAAAATGATCAGGCCATATTTTAATACTGACATTACCCACCTTGGTAACACAAATTATGGCCAATTTTGCTTGAAACATTTTTTCCTGATATTAAGTTTATTGATAGTAGTATGACTTTTAGACCATGAAGGATACTCAGTTTTTAATTCAAACCTTTGTATATAAGGAGATAATTTGAATGTACACAATTTTTATATAGTCTTTAGAAACTTTAGAGTTTAGAAAACTTAACAGACATACATAATGCTTATTTAAGAGACATACATAATTGTTTACTCTTCTTCCAATTTATCCTCCCTCCCTCCCACCCCTCACAGTCCTATTCTTGTTCACTGAGCCTCTACCATAGCTGAATATTAGATGCCTGGGTTGTGTAGACTCAGTGCCACTGAGGAAAATTGCTGTGAGTTTGTGATTCTCATGACCATGTTGTGCTTAGAAGATGTCATAGCTCAGCTGTTCTTCCTGTCTTCTGTCTCTGATATTTTTTCTATCCCATCTTCCAAAATGTTATCTGAGCCATAGAGGGGTAGAGAGATGACAGACTCCTCAAAAACAGTACATCCTATTATCATTCTTCTTTGATGCCTACCAGAGATTGTTGCTAAGATTCTACTCTGGAAGACTCCATACACCTTGGGCATAAGATATAGGCAAATCAATTGTATTAGTTACTTTTCTGTTGCTATTACAAAACACCATTGTGGGGAAAAAGGAAGCCACCTGTGGCTTCTTTTGTGCTAAGTTACATATGTACGTGTCTGTTTACACAGAAACTTAGCCTTAGGCAGGATTCGCCTGTGCATCACTAAACACTGTGACACCTTGGGATCAAAGGCATTGACATGAAGCAGGGGGTCTGAAACCAGGCCCTGAGATATGCTGTCACTCTGGGTATAAAAACAGAATGCTGTGAATTAATAATGGAGTCATTCTTACTATCAGACAGGGACTACTGGCTGGTATTTTCAGCATTTAATCTTGGCCCATCATGCTGTATAGTTTTGGCCAGTGGGTTGGATGGCAGTCCAGCAGACCACCAATCTGGGAAGCTAGTGTGGGGCTGGAAGGAGACTTATCAGGTCACCAGCTGTAATGTCTGATGAGTGTCCAGGTATAGAGTACTTACCACCTCTATTGCCAAATAGGCTTAACCTGTTCTGTCACAGACTGTTCCAGCCAGGGGGTTCCCTCTGACTGCAGGAATCGGGGTCTTGGAAAGGAGGGCACAGGTTCGGCGATGACAGACAGAAACGACACTGGAAGGGCTTTGAATCTGCTGCGTTTTACTAAGAGCAAATCAGTTGTTTTTATACCACAGAGCAGGGAAAGCGGATAAGGATTAGCATGTCTCCCAGGAACAAAAGACCCATTACTAAAGGAACTCACACCTGGGTTTCCAAGGACAGCAAGCCAATTAAATTTACACATCAATCAGAAGCAGTTACACGTGGTATATTGCTCATGCAGTCTTGGCAGGGGAGATAAGCAACAAACAGCGCACAGACTTGCATGCAAACAATACATTCATACACATACAGAAATAAATAAAATTAAAAAAAAATTCATAAGGTATATTTAAAAAAAAATCACAAACTATGAACAGTTTGTTTTATGAGATGTGAGACTGTGTTTCTCTTTGAAGTTTCAATTTGGTTTCTTCCCATCTTCCCTGGCGTCCGATCTTCCATCCTTCCAAGGTCGCTTGTTATCTTTAGGCTGTAATTCAAGCCATGGCCTGGGAAAGCCTCTTAATTAGTTCTGTTTTCTTACATTACTTTTCTTTTTTTTTAATTTTTTTTTTAAATTTTATGGATTTCTGTGTGTATCAATGTACTGTCTGCATGCAGGTTTGTGCACCCGTGTCGTGCAATGCCGCGGAGGTCAGAAGAGGGTCTCGGATTCCCCTGGAACTGGAGTTCTCCTGGAATTGGAGTTTCAGACGGTTTCTCGGCCCCCATGTGGGTGCTGGGGATCGAACCCGGGTCCTCTATAAGAGCAGTCAGCGCTCCTAACCGCTAGACCACCTCTCCAGTCCCATACATTACTTTTCTTAAAGGAGAATCCTGCCACGTGCCTCTAACTAAGTATTACATTTTAACATGCATAACTGTAACTAAGACTTCTATTTTATTAATTCTATCAGGTGTAGCTCCTTGCTTAAGGGACTGAACTTTTATTTTTATTAAATCTGGAAAAACACTTTTATTATTTGTAACTGACCTATGATATCACTCAGTGTAATGTTTTTCATTAATAATATCTTTGTAGGGACTTTTAGGACAAAAGGGTCTTCAGATAATGTTTCTCTGTATGATTTTGCTTAGGTTCACAGATATCCATGCACATTGTGTATGTCAGACGTTAGTGGGTGGAAGCTTCTGTTCGCCTGATTTATTTCCAGACACATTTAACTGCCCCTTGTCTGGGACTGAGGTCGTGCTGTACTCAGGAAAAGAATCAAAAGACAATATGCAAAGTCCAATGCCCAGGAAGCATAACATCTTTGTAGCATGTCGTTATCTTGGAAGCTAAAGCCAAGCTTTCTGCCAGGGACCATCAGGGAGTTTAGCCTCGAAAGGCATGTATCTCCCGTCTGCTATTATGACTTTCGTCATTGCTCACACAGACAACACTGGAGTTGGTGTGGCCCTGTTCACAAACTTTTAATCCTAGCACTTGGGAGGCAGGCAGATCTGTTAATTCAAGGCCAGCCTGACCTACTGAGTGAGCCCCAGGCCAGCAGTGGTGGCACACACCTTTAATCCTAGTCCTTGGGATTAAAATCGGTCTGGGTGTGGTGGCACATGCCTTTAATCCCAGTCCTTGGGAGACAGAGGCAGACCTGGAAGCTAACCATGCCAACAGCTGAGTCAGTGACCTGGGCCATTCAGAATTCACCCAATCATATGCACGTCTGGCATGTCCAAGGTAGGAGTAGAGCAGACCACATATATAACTCTACCTTCCCCTAAATAAATGAGTCTGCAGCAGCTCGAAATCTGCTTGCTTTCACTGGACTCCCAGTGTCTATGTGTTGACTCTGCATCTCTCACCCCCACTCCTTCATGACCTGAACCCCTCCGGTTGGACTGAGAGGTTGCAACAGCCCAGTGGGAACTAGACTGTAGAGTGCCTATCAGGCAACAGTCTGGATTATTATACTGTAGAGCAACTATCAGGTGACAGTCTGGCATTAGGCTGTAGAGTGCCTAGCAGGCAGCAGCCTGGAGGATCTGGGAGTGCAGAAAGGGCATTGCCTGTTGTAGATGTTAGATGAGACAGGTGGGCAATGGAAAGGTTATCAGCCTTTGGCCCCAAGGTTTAGGATAACTGCTGGTATGTGTCTTGTGTTTTTCCTTTTCCCTGTAATATAGTGTATGAGGTTTGTACATCCACCTCCATGTGTGGCAGAGTGACACCACACACCATAACCAAGGGAACTTATAAAAGGAAGAATTTTTTTGAGCTTAGGGCTCCATGGGAATTAGAGTCCTGTAGAGTCCTGTAAGGCAGAGAGGCATGGTAGCATAGGAAACAGGAAGCAACTGGATATCTGAGAAGACTTAAGAATTCTCTAAACCCACCCCCAGTGACATGGTTCCTCTAGCAAAGCCACATTTTCTAAGACTTCCCGAAACAGCACAACCGGGGGATCAAAATGTTGGAATACTTGAGTTTATGGGGGACATTCTCATTCAAACCACCACAGCAAACTATAACTGACCTGGAAACCTCCTCCCCACAGCCTACTTTTCATAGTACATTATGGTGATTTGCAGTTTCTGGTGGAGTAAGATATCAATGGTCTTACCAACCTATGAACTGTATGAAATAAAATATCAAAATCTCAGGCAATGTGTGCCCACAATAGTGGCATGACATTGAAGGGAGGGGTAAAACAAGTACTCTGTGATTGATTTGAGAATTATTTCAATAGAAGGAACCCTTGACTAGAACTTAAAACTACCCCAAAACATATGCCTGAATAGGCCTTGGACTAGGGGCAAAATTACTGCTGCTTGCTTTCTACATATCTACATTCATACCCAGTATAAAGGCCACTCTCAGCCTTAATCAGAGAAGCTTCTCTTTATAGTGATTGAGATGAATTCAGAAGACCTGCAGTGGCACAGGATGCCGAGAATAAAGTACCCTTGAGGGCTTACCCCTAAACTAGAAATTTCTGATATCTTTGTGTGTGTGTGTGTGTGTGTGTGTGTGTGTGTGTGAGTTTGTGTGTGTGTGTATTTGAGATTTGCAGTAGTGATATATAGTTGACTTTTTCCAAGCTGGCATTCATGTTCTTAAATTCTCTGATCATTGATGTAAGGGAAATTCATTTTTGTAAAATAATTTATTGATGATTGTGTATTTCATACATTATCTTTCAGTCCAATTTAGACATATTCCCTTCCCCTTGCCCCCCACCTTAACCCAGTTCATGCCTTCTGCCATACATGTCATGCATCTTTCTCTTAGTCTTTCCAAAGTTTTTCATTGCAGAGGCTTACTGTGTTGGGCAAAATTTAACTGTATCATTCAGTTTTTTTACCTAGTTTTTTTTTTTCACACCGAATGCATAAAGTCCTTTATTGAAAATATTAGAATAGCACTGCATTACATATAGATGATATCCATAAATGAAGGGTCACATATTTTGCTTGGACAATACTGTTTTAAATAGAGAACACGGCATCTAGGTATGCTCTCAACAGTATATCATGGTATAAACTAGGCAAGAGTGATCTATAGGCAAACAACCACCTTGTTCATTAATAGCATGTGGTTACAAATGGCATAAATGTTGACCTACTTTTTATATTGTTGTTGTTACCTTCCCTTTGCATTGCTCCAACAATATGCTCATATAAACATCACATATGTATCAAATATGTATGCATACTGTAGAGTAATATAAAATTAAAGGGGAAAAAAGTGAATTCCAAAAATGGTTATCCTCATTTGTGGATGCTAACAACAAATCCATAGTTGAAAGGCAAGCTGAACAACATTATTGTTATATTTATTTTTATCTGAAAGAAACTGTGTTGGGTTTTTTTTTATTTTTTTTAATTCCAAAATATGGTTAGGAATTCACATTTTCCCCTTTAATTTTATATTACTCTAAAATATGAATACATATCTCCCACCCATATACAGTAATTACAGAGTGTGAAAATAAGTAGTAGTATCAATTCTAGAGCCTGTTAAGAGATTTACATTGTAACAACACAGTTGCCTTCAAACAAAAAGAAATATAACAATAATGCTTTGCAGATGGCTTTCAACTGAGGATTTGGTGTTAGCATCCACAAATGGGGGAAACCATTCACCATTTGTTTTTCTGGGACTGTTACGTCCCTTAAAATAATGGCTTCAGGTTCCATCCATTTACCTGCAAAGTTCATGATGTCATCTTTCTTTACCTCTGAATAGATGTACCACATTTATGTTATCCACTCCTCTGTTCAGGGGCATTTAGGCTGATTCCAGCTCTTTGCTATTGTGAAGAGTGCTGCCAATAAACATAGATGTGCATATATCTTCATGGTAGGATGAGTTTCGTGGGTATACACCCAGGAGTGGTATGGCTGAGTCAGGTGGTAGGCTCATTTTGAGCCTTTTAAGGGTTCTCCAAGCTGCTTTTCATAATGGTTTTATGAGTTTGCATTTCCACCAGCAGTAGATGAGTGTTCCCCTTTTCCCACAACCTCACCAGCATTTAGTGTCTTTTGGTTTCTTTTTTAAAATGAAACAAAAATTAAATTTATTTATCCATCCATTTCCATATGGAAGAGAAAATATATCCTCTGAAATTCTCTTAAGAAATGCATAACCCAAATTTGTACAATTCACTTGAATTTAGCCAATCTTATTGGACTGAGATGATATCTGAGAGTGGTTTTTATTTGCATTTTCTTAATTTTATTTATTTATTTATTTATTTGTCTTTTTGAGACAGGGTTTCTCTTTAATCCCAGCTGTCCTGGAGCTCTCTCTGTAGACCAGGCTGGCCTTGAACTCACAGAGATCTGCCTGCCTCTGCCTCCCCAGTGCTGAGACTAAAGACATGCGCCACCATGCCAGTCAACATTTCCTTAATTATCAACGAGGTTCAACACTTTTTAAGGTGTTTCTCCAGTCATCATGACTTCCTCACTGGTGACGTCTTTATTCCATCTTTTGAGTAGGTCATTTGTTTTCTTCTTTGTTTTGTGAATGATCTACATATTCTGGATGTTAATGCCCTGTCAGATGAATCACTGGTGAAGATTTCCACCCACTCTGTGGGTTTTCTCTTCACTTCCTTGATTGTTTCTTTTGTTGTACAGAAGCTTTTGAGCTTGATGAGGTCCCATTTGTCAATCGTTGACCTTATTTCTGCACAGCTGCTGTCTGATTTAGAAAGTCTTTTCCTGCACCTATGTCTTGTAGGTTGCTGTTTTCTTGTATCTCCTTCAGGGTTTCAGGTTTCACGTTAAGATCTTTGGTCCACTTGGAGTTGATTTTTGTACAAAGTGAGAGGTAGGGATTTAATTTTGTTCTTCTAAAAATGGTGATCCAGTTTTGCCAGCATCACTTGCTGAAGATGCTGTCCTTTGAGACTGTTTTTGCCCCTTTGTCAAATATGAGATGGCTGAAATTGTATGAGGTCCAGTTTGGATCTTCAATTTTGTTCCATTGGACAATGGGTCTGTGTTTGTGCCGGTACCAGGTGTCATTATGACTATAGCCCTGTAATATAACTTGAAGTATGGTAAAGCAACCCCCCCATTGCACTTTTTGCTTAGGGTTGCTTTAGCTATTTGGAGACTTTTATTTTTCCATATGAATTTAAGGATTTTTTTTTCCAAGTCTGTGAAAAAAGTCATGGGAATTTTGATTGGGATTGCATTGAATCTGTATATCAATTTGGGTGAAATGGACATTTTACTATATTATTTTTTCCAGTCCATTAGCATGGGTGGTCTTTCCATGTTTTGATGTTATCTTCAATCTTTTTCTTCAGGGGTTTAAAATTTTTGTTGTAGAGATCTTTGGTGTCTTTGGTTAGATTTGTTCCCAGGTATTTTATTTATTTTTGAGCCTATTTTGAGTGGAAGGTCTTCTTATATTCCTTCTTCAATTGTTTATTGTTGGTGTAAAGAAAAGCTACTGCTTTTTTTAGGTTAATTTTGTGCCCTGCCACTTTACTGAAACTCTTAATTGTTTCTAGGAGTTTTCTGGTGGAGTTTTTAAGCATCCCTTACTATCATATCATCTGCAAAAAGGGATAATTTCACTTCCTCTTTTCTGATTAGTACTCCTTTAATTTCCTTCTCTTGTCTTATTGCCTAGCAAGTGTTTCAAGCACTATGTTGAAGAGGAATATCAATAAGCAGCATCTTTGTTGGTTCCTCACTTTTAAGGGGAATGCTTCCAATTTCTCTCCATTTAGGATGATATTGGCAGTGAGTTTGTGATATATGGCTTTGATTGTGTTGAGGAATGTTCCCTTCATTCCAATTCCCTCTAGAACTTTAAACCTGAAGGAGTGTTGGATCTTAAAGGCTTTTTCTGCATTAATCGAGATGATCATGTGTTTTTTGTCTTTCAGTCCATTTATGTGTTTTATGACATTTATTGATTTACATATGTTGAACCATCCATGCATTTCTGGTATGAATCCAACTTGATCATGATGGCTGATCTCTTTGATGTGTGTCTGTATATGATTTGCAAATATTTTGTTGAGAATTTTTGCATCTATGTTCATTAATGAGATGGCTGTATAGTTTTCTTTTTTGGTTGTATGTTTGCCTGATTTTGGTATTAGAGTAATGCTGTCATCAGAGAAGGAATTTGGGAGAATTCCCTCTGTTTGTATCCTCCTGAACAATTTGATTAGTAATGGTTGTAAGACCTCTTTAAATGTTTTATAGAATTCTGCTGTGAAACCATCTGGGCCTGGGCTTTTTTTACTTGGGAGGTTTATTTTTTTATTACATCTTCAGTTTCCTCAAATATTATGGGTCTGTTTAAACTCTCAGTCTCTTCTTGATTAAGCTTTGTTGGTTCCCATGATTTCAGATATTCATACATTTGTCTTAGGTTTTCAAATTTAGTAGAGTATAGGTTTTTGAAGTATTTTCCTATGATTGTCTGAATATTGTCTTTATGTATTGTGACGTTTCCCCTTTCATCCTGAATACTATTGGTTTGGAGTTGCTATTTCTTTCTTTTGGTTAACTGGGCTAGAGTTCTGTCTATTTTGTTTATGTTTTCAAGGAACCAGCTTTTGGATTTGTATTGTTTTCTTTGTTTCTAATTCATTGACTTCAGCTCTGATTTTTGTTATTTCTTCCTGTCTGTTGGGTTTAGGGTTCATTTGTTGCTGTCTCTCAAGTGCTTTTAGCTGCAGCGTTAAGTCTTTTATTTATTACCTTCTGGTTTTGATGTGGGCATTTAGGGCTATAAATTTCCCTCTTAGGACTGCTTTTAAAGTATCCCACAGTTTTGTTGTGTTATATTGTCTTTTTCGTTCAGTTCCATGAATGCTTTTATTTCACACATTATGTCTTCCCCAACCCATTCATTATTCAGTGTTGTGTTGTTTAGTCTCCATGTGTTCTTATAGATACTCAGGCTTATTCTTGTGTTCATATTGAGCTTTATTGCACTGTGGTCTGATAGAATGCATGAAATAATTTCAATCCTTTTGTATTTGTTGAGATTTCTTTTGTGTCCCAGTATGTGGTTGATTTTGGAGAATGTTCCTGAGATGCTGAGTAGAAAGTATATTCTCTGGTGTTTGGGTGGAATATTCTATAGATGTCTGTGAGGTCCATTTGGTGTATTGCATTATTCAGTTCTAATGTCTCTCTGTTTATTTTTTGTCCTGTTGATCTAGCCAAGGGGCTCAATGGGGGTATTGAAGTCCACAACTATTCATGTGCTGGGATTAATCTGTGTCTTGAGGTCCTACAGAAAAGTGTTTATAAAGTTGGATGCACCATAGTTTTGTGCATAAACAGGATTGTGAAGTCTTCATGGTTAATTTTTCTTTTGATAAGGATGTAATGAGCCTCTATGTCTCTTATGATTAATTTTAGTCTGAGGTCTATTTTGTCTGATATTAGAATAACAACTCCTGGTTGCTTCTTCATACCATTTGCTTGGAATATTTTTTTCCATCCTTTCATTCTAAAGTGGTGTCTGTCCTTGAAGGTGAGATGGATTTTGTGTAAACAGTATATAGATAGATTCTGTTTTCTATTCTATTCTCCCAATATATATATTTTGTTTGGGGAGTTTAGACCATTAATATTTAAGGTTGTTATTGAGAGATGTGTTTTGTTTCCTTTCCATTTATTTTTTGTTTGCCTTCTTGGTCTAGGTTTGTATTTACTCTGTCACCCTTTTGTTAATTTCTCTCTTTAATTGCTTAGGGATAGTTGTTTCTTTCCTTTGTTCTTTGGATTGTTTATAATATTTTCTGAAGTGTTGGTTTTTGAGACATGTATTCTGTTATCTTGCTTATGTCATGAACAGCTTTTCTTTCTCTTTCAACTATAATTGACATTTTTGCTGGGCACAGTAATGTGGGTTGGCATCTAAAGTCATTAAGCATTGAGAATACTTTGGTCCACATTCTTGTTTCATACTTTACAAGGAGAAGTCAGCTATGATTCTTATGGGTTTCCCCTTATATGTAACTTGTTTTTCTCTTGTGGATTTCAATACTTTTTTCGGTCTTTTTTTTTTTTTTTTTTTTTTTGAGCATGTAGCATTTTACTATTATTCTGGTGTGGGGAATTTATTTTCTGGTCTTGTCTTTGGTGTTCTACGTGCTTTTTATATAAGTTTGTCTTTTTCAGTTTGAGGAAATTTTCTTCTATTATCCTGTTGAAGATCTGGTCAATAGTGTTGTCTCTGGACTCTTCTCCTTCCTCTGTCCCTATGATGTGGAGCTTTGATATTTTCATAGTGTCCTACATTTCCACTCTTTATTTTTTAATTTTTCATAATCTTTACTTGAGCTTTCTAGTTGTCCTGCATTATCCTGCAGGACTGATATTCTTTTTTCTGCTTCATCCATTCTGTTTTTGAGGCTTTTTCCCATCATTTCCTGTTGATTGGATGAATGTTCAATTTTCTTTTTCATTTCATCCTGTGATTTCTTTAGTATTTCCACTTTCTTCTGGAGCCAGTCAATTTCTTCTTGTAGCTACTGGCTTCATCGATCAGTTTCGTTTTTCATTTCAGCCTGGGGTCTTTTCAGCATTTCCACTTCCTTCTGGAGTTTGTTATTTTCTCCCTTTAGTTCTTTCAGAGGTTTGTCATTACCTCCCTCCAGGTCCTTCCTGAGTTTTTCATCCTCTCCCCTTAGTTCTCTGATTTGTTCTTTATATCCTTGAATTTCTTTGAATGTGTCTATAATTGTTCTTCTAAGTTCTGTGTCTTGGTTTCCTTCCAGGGAGATTTTGTTGTAGGAATCTTCTGTAGATTTGGTAGAGTTCAGTGTAGATTTACGATGAGCTTTTCCCATGTTGTTTTTTCTTTGTGTCTTTGTCATGTGGATTTGTTTTTTGTTTATTTGTTTCTTTGTTTGTTTGGATTCTGGTGCCTCAACATTGGCTTGCAGACTAGAATCACTAGCACTGTGCCTGCTAGATCTTCCAAACCACAGCTCCACCAGCTTGAGCGGGGGAGGGGGATTGGGGGAGCTGCTACTTTGGCTGGTACCAGTACCCAGTTGACCTGCTGGCCCTGTGTTTATGTCTGCATACACCATGCTGGTGGGAGGTTTCTGTGTGGTATTAAGCCTCAGTGGCGGGGGTGGGGGGGCACACTAAGGCCCAAGGCAGGTCCGCCTCTCCTGGGCACATGTTGGGTATTGGAGTTCTGCTGGCCGCGTGTCTACATCCATCCATGCCATGTTGGAACCCTAAGGTGGGAGATTTCCAGGTGGCACCAAACTTCCACGGGTGGGGGGGTGATTCACACAGCCCCAAGGTAGGTGTGCCTCACTTGGATGCACCCTTGTGTTCTGCTTAACTGTGCTGTTATAACGTGAATCTCTTAAAGGGCTCTAGAATTGACCTACCACTTATTTTCAGACTCTGTAATTACTAAATATAGGTTGAAGGTACATATTCTTATCTTAGAGTAATATAAAATTAAAGGGGAAAATGTGAAAGGTTAAACATATTCTGGGATTAACATACAGTTTATTCTCAGAGGTCATATTTTTTCATCATTTTGTTTTTATCAGATCCTTTTAACAGGCAGAGGTGTAGGATAGCCCCAGAACATACTCTGTGGTATCCACTTTGATAATGGAGACACATCAAATTTTTGGAGAAAGCAAATTCTTGAAGTGTAGGCTGTGCTCTCCTCAGCTCTTTCTCTTGGCTTTCTATCATAAGGAATTTCAAACAAGATCTTGTCTTTTGACTTTTCTGTGTTCAAAGCAATAAAGTATCAATAAGTGTCCTGAATTTCAGAAAGCAGGCAAGGATTTTCTCACAGCTGAAGTAACTGCATAGAGTCAGATTAGGATTTGGAAAGGACTCTGCATTCATCCCTTTCTTAGATATTGGTTTTCCTTCTGGGAAGACCTTGACATTCTGAAATAATTAGGTGCTAAGTGATATGCATGAGAATTATACCCACCATTTTCATCCCTGATCAAATATTTTTTTGCATCAATATTACCTACAATTTTGTACCACTTTTATCTTTAGAAATGTATTGAATACATCTTTACTTCAATAGATAAGCATGTAAAACAAATCTTCAGCTTTTATAAGTTAATTGGAATCTGGTTCTTCTTTACAGCCATGAAAGAATGCAATAAAACATAGATTGAACATAATGATTTGCCAAGAAAAAATCTGCAACATGACTTCTCCTCACATTAGGGGTGAATTTTTTATATAAGTGATACAGTTACTACTTTTGTAAAATGCATAAAATTGTTGACTTATAACTATTAGCAAAAAAAGAATATTTTCACAACTATGATCACGATAATTACATGGGTTTCTTGTCTGTGAATGTACTGAATTCAAAATGTTGTGTAGGAATGGATAGGAATCTCCACTAATATGCAATAAATAATTGTATGTGAAACTAAATTTGAGAGAAGATAGAGAGTATGTGTGCATGTGCAGTCTTGTGTGTGTGCATAAATGTGCATGTGTATGCACATGTGTATGTTTCCATGTATATGTAAGTATTTATGTTAACAGTTTATTTCATAAAATGTTTTATTGAGATTTTGTGCATTTCATAAACTTCTAAATCAACTCTAGATCCCTTCCTTCATCCATTTCCCCACAGCCTCCCCACTGTGCCTCATGTACACTGTCATACATGTTAAGACCCATCTGGTCAAGCATTTTACCCAGATGTCCTTTATGAAATTTCATCCTTTGGAGTCTATTCAGCCTATCTGGAGATATTAATTTAGGTCTGCTCTCCCATGCCGAGCTGTTTGCTGAAAAGACAAACTTCTTTAATCAAGGTTGAGGGTATAAACCTGAACATTTAGGAGGCAGTTTGACACCTTGTTTGTTTAGCAAAACAAAAGTAGTTGACTCACCCCTACCGCCTTTGATCTCCACAGTCATAGTCCTTTAAAGATCAGGTCCATGGAATTTTCCATGAACTCCTTCCTATGTAGAAACCAGTTGGTTACTATTGCAATAATAAGCACCTCTTGCCTGGACAGTTGATGATTAAGCTTGAAAGTTTTAAAGCAGAAGACCAAGGTTGTTGATTACTTTCTTCTTTCCACAGCAACTCTTGACCTGTAAAAGCTAGTCAGTGGGGAGGATAACATATGGTCTTTGAATAAGGTAATCCAGGCCCAGAAAGACAAATGCTGCATGTTCTCTTTCACATGGTGTCCCTAGTTTCTAATATCCTGTTTGTGTGTCTAATAAATTCTTGATGTGGCTACTAAGTTTTTGGAACTGGTTTTACTGATGTGGTCTTAGCTCCTCAATGGGCCCCTACAGTATCAATTCACTACAACAAAATTTAAGGTGGCACTTGTTCTACTATAATGAAGAACTTGTTTATCAATAGGTGCTGTACAAGTGTTGCTGGAGACATTAAATGGTACACTTGTACACAAGTGTATAATCATCCCTGCTGTTTATAAAAAAACTGCTTATGAAATAGATTCTCTTGGGGTAGCCAGCCCAAATAACACTTTTAAGCAACATGGCATGACTTAGAGCAGGGCATAGCTTGACCTCAATACCAAGGCTCACCTTTAATTCTCAATCCTTTCATCTCAATCTCCTGATGGGTTACTGGATAGTCAGCAAAATACCATTATGAATGCCTAAAATAGTACTTTTCCCAACTTTCTCCATTCTGTTTGTAGCTCATTTGAATTCCATCTCTTTGATGAGTGATGACTGGGATAATTAAATAGAAGGATTTGGTGATAAGATTCACAAATGAGGGAGAACATACATCCTTTGTTTTTTGTACTCTGTGCTACTTCATTTAGCATAGCACTTTATAGTTGCATCTGTTTGCCTGAAAATTTGATTTCATCTTTCTTTATAGCTGAGTAAGGAAGCTTTTGCAGCAGGCCAAGACTACTACAATGTGCCACAACTGGTCACTCACAGACATTGTCTGTGAATTGCCCAATCCTAAGTGGTACACCTACAATTTATCCTCTACATGTGAGGTCCATACAATATAGAACAAGAGATAAAGATGACACTAATGAAACTCTCCACCCTCACTAATGAAACCCCCTCATGTAACAGAGGGTTAGAAACACAAAGGGGGCACACACGGCCAAAGGATGGAAACTACAAGTCGACAAAGTGTGAGCCATAGGAGAGCATGCCTATAGTAAGCTTCACCCACCAGGGCTGAGGGAGCATTGTGGAAGAGGGGGTAGAACTATTGTAAGAACCAGGGAAGAAGAGCATGACCACATGGAAATAGAATCATACAAGCTCCAAGGACCCTTTCATATGATCCTACAGTGTTGATGTCAGCATGGCCAAGACCCATCCAAACCTAAGCAGACAAAACCCAGAATAGACCCATGGAAATGGGTAGAAGTTCCTAATTTTAGCTGATTACTGCTGGTGCTGAAGAACTGATATTTTCAAAGCAAGTGATGCTGAATGGGCTGATTAGACATCAGTAGATGAAGGTGCACGGAGGAATTTCTAGGGATGCTAACTTGACACAATGGGCTTCGGCACAAATAACAGAGTGTATTAATTCCAGTGCGGGGGGGGGTAGGGGTGGGGTGTGAGGAGGAAGGGTGCCAGTGGAGAAGGGCGTGAAAAGGGGAGTAAGTTTGATTGAGATGTGCTGTATAAAATACACAAATTTCAATAAAAATATAAATAAAAAAGGAATAATCCCATCACTTAATTCAAGTTATGAGCTTAGGCATATATGTCACCTTGGTTTTCTTCCTTCTGGTTTCTCTTCCCTTGGTTTCAATCTTGGCTCTCTCCTTCCCTTTATTCTTGGTTTCTCAGTATGAATTATGTTATACTTATTATTATAGCTGTAGTGGAGCGTACAGGAATATATGAAGCCAGCCATTTTTTTTTTTTTTTTTGGTCTTTTGGAACAGAGGTTTACTATGAATGACAAGCTGCCTTCTAATTCTCAATCCCTCTGCATCCTAAGTGATGGCATTACAAGAGTACTACCATGCCCAGTTATGACTTGCATTTTTATTTCAGATATTTTAAACTCAAGGTACAGACTACCTTTACATTTCCTCCATTCTTGGTAGATGATTTCATTGTACATACAAATGTATTTTTCTGTATTCAGTTTCTTTTTCTTACCTTTAAATATTTCACTTGACTCTCTGTCTCACCCACCTCCATGTGTGTGTGTGTGTGTGTGTGTGTGTGTGTATCTGTCTGTCTGTCTGTCTGTTTCTCTCTGCTAGAATCTCAGTAGGTAGTCACCACAAGCCTTGAAGACATAGAATCTCTACTCTCAGGCATTAGAATTATAGAGATGAACCATCCTCTCTCTCTCTCTCTATATATATATATATACATATATATATGTATATATATATATGTGTATAGAAATACACACACACACTATATATATACATATATATATATATGTATATATATATACATATATATATACATATATAGTGAGTCAGGCCAGGGCCTGGATCTTGTGCGCTTGAGTTCAAGGCCAGCCTCTCTACAGAGTCAGTTCCAGGTCAGCTGCTACAGAGGAAACCCTGTCTCGAAAAGACCAAAAAACAAAACAAAACAAAAACAAAAAACCGAAAATGACGGATATGGTTCAGTGGCAGAGTGCTTAAAAACACACGGGCTGGGCGTACCCCCACCAGAGTCAAATAAACTTCGTCAAATGCAATCTAGACGAGCCACCCTGTCAATCCGAGGATAGCTAGCGTGGCATTCCTTAATCCTAGCACGGGAGCAGAGCAGGTTTTGTGAGTTCAAGGCCACCTGTCTACAGAGTGAGTCCAGGAACACTGACAGGAGACCCTGTCTCGAAAAAACCAAAAAAAAAAAAAAAAAAACCACCGACAGAACCAGCCTCGTGCAGGAAGCCATCCGCTTATCCGCCTAGCCATTTCTCCAGCCCTGCCCTGGGATCTTAAGCGCAGGAGGAAGGCTGTTAAGAGTATGATGGATGTTCTTTTTCTCCTCCCTCTGTCCAAATTCAGCGTGGTTTTTGACACCCCCAGAAAGGCAGCTGGGTTCTCTATGAGCTCCACCCGACAGGCAGCTGGGTTCCCTATAGAGCTCCACCGGAAAGGCAGCTGGGTTCCCTATAGAGCTCCACCGGAAAGGCAGCTGGGTTCCCTATAGAGCTCCACCGGAAAGGCAGCTGGGTTCTCTATGAGCTCCACCGGAGAGGCAGCTGGGTTCTCTATGAGCTCCACCGGAAAGGCAGCTGGGTTCTCTATGAGCTCCACCGGAGAGGCAGCTGGGTTCTCTATAGAGCTCCACCGGAAAGGCAGGTGGGTTCTCTATGAGCTCCACCAGAGAGGCAGCTGGGTTCTCTATAGAGCTCCACCGGAAAGGCAGGTGGGTTCTCTATGAGCTCCACCAGAGAGGCAGCTTGGTTCTCTATAGAGCTCCACCGGAAAGGCAGGTGGGTTCTCTATGAGCTCCACCAGAGAGGCAGCTTGGTTCTCTATAGAGCTCCACCGGAAAGGCAGGTGGGTTCTCTATGAGCTCCACCAGAGAGGCAGCTTGGTTCTCTATAGAGCTCCACCGGAAAGGCAGGTGGGTTCTCTATGAGCTCCACCGGAAAGGCAGGTGGGTTCTCTATGAGCTCCACCGGAAAGGCAGGTGGGTTCTCTATGAGCTCCACCGGAAAGGCAGGTGGGTTCTCTATGAGCTCCACCGGAAAGGCAGGTGGGTTCTCTATGAGCTCCACCGGAAAGGCAGGTGGGTTCTCTATGAGCTCCACCGGAAAGGCAGGTGGGTTCTCTATGAGCTCCACCGGAAAGGCAGGTGGGTTCTCTATGAGCTCCACAGGAGAGGCAGCTGGGTTCTCTATGGGCTCCACCGGAGAGGCAGCTGGGTTCCCTATAGAGCTCCACCAGAGAGACAGCTGGGTTCTCTATAGAGCTCCACCGGAGAGGCAGCTGGGTTCTCTATAGAGCTCCACCAGAAAGGCAGCTGGGTTCTCTATAGAGCTCCACCAGAAAGGCAGCTGGGTTCTCTATAGAGCTCCACCAGAAAGGCAGCTGGGTTCTCTATAGAGCTCCACCAGAAAGGCAGCTGGGTTCTCTATAGAGCTCCACCAGAAAGGCAGCTGGGTTCTCTATAGAGCTCCACCAGAAAGGCAGCTGGGTTCTCTATAGAGCTCCACCAGAAAGGCAGCTGGGTTCTCTATAGAGCTCCACCAGAAAGGCAGCTGGGTTCTCTATAGAGCTCCACCAGAAAGGCAGCTGGGTTCTCTATAGAGCTCCACCAGAAAGGCAGCTGGGTTCTCTATAGAGCTCCACCAGAAAGGCAGCTGGGTTCTCTATAGAGCTCCACCGGAAAGGCAGCTGGGTTCTCTATAGAGCTCCACCAGAAAGGCAGCTGGGTTCTCTATAGAGCTCCACCGGAAAGGCAGCTGGGTTCTCTATGAGCTCCACCGGAAAGGCAGCTGGGTTCTCTATGAGCTCCACCGGAGAGGCAGCTGGGTTCTCTATAGAGCTCCACCGGAGAGGCAGCTGGGTTCTCTATAGAGCTCCACCGGAAAGGCAGCTGGGTTCTCTATGAGCTCCACCGGAAAGGCAGCTGGGTTCCCTATAGAGCTCCACCGGAAAGGCAGCTGGGTTCTCTATGAGCTCCACCGGAGAGGCAGCTGGGTTCTCTATGAGCTCCACCGGAGAGGCAGCTGGGTTCTCTATGAGCTCCACCGGAGAGGCAGCTGGGTTCTCTATGAGCTCCACCGGAGAGGCAGCAGGGTGCTCTATGAGCTCCACCAGAGAGGCAGCTGGGTTCTCTATAGAGCTCCACCGGAAAGGCAGCTGGGTTCTCTATAGAGCTCCACCAGAGAGGCAGCTGGGTTCTCTATAGAGCTCCACGGAGAGACAGCTTGGGTTCTTATGAGACGTTCCACCGAAAGCACTGGAGTGCGCTATGAAGCTTCCACCGGCAAAGCAGCTGGGTTTTCCCTAGTAAGCTCCACCGGAAAGCGAGCTGGACTTCTCTATGGCTCCACAGAGAGAGGCGGCTGGGTTCTCTATGAGCTCCACCGGACAGGCAGCTGGGTTCCCTATAGAGCTCCACCGGAAAGGCAGCTGGGTTCCCTATAGAGCTCCACCGGAGAGGCAGCTGGGTTCTCTATAGAGCTCCACCGGAAAGGCAGCTGGGTTCTCTATGAGCTCCACCGGAAAGGCAGCTGGGTTCTCTATGAGCTCCACCAGAGAGGCAGCTGGGTTCACTATAGAGCTCCACCGGAGAGGCAGCTGGGTTCTCTATAGAGCTCCACCGGAAAGGCAGCTGGGTTCCCTATAGAGCTCCACCTGAAAGGCAGCTGGTTCTCTATGAGGAGCTCCAACCGGAGAGGTCAGGCTGTTTCTCGTATGAGCTCCACCGGAAGGCAGCTGGGTTCTCTATGAGCTCCACCGGAAAGGCAGGTGGGTTCTCTATGAGCTCCACCGGAAAGGCAGGTGGGTTCTCTATGAGCTCCACCGGAAAGGCAGGTGGGTTCTCTATGAGCTCCACCGGGGAGGCAGCTGGGTGCTCTATGAGCTCCACCAGAGAGGCAGCTGGGTTCTCTATAGAGCTCCACCAGAAAGGCAGCTGGGTTCTCTATAGAGCTCCACCAGAAAGGCAGCTGGGTTCTCTATAGAGCTCCACCAGAAAGGCAGCTGGGTTCTCTATAGAGCTCCACCAGAAAGGCAGCTGGGTTCTCTATAGAGCTCCACCAGAAAGGCAGCTGGGTTCTCTATAGAGCTCCACCAGAAAGGCAGCTGGGTTCTCTATAGAGCTCCACCAGAAAGGCAGCTGGGTTCTCTATAGAGCTCCACCAGAGAGGCAGCTGGGTTCTCTATAGAGCTCCACCGGAGAGGCAGCTGGGTTCCCTATGAGCTCCACCGGAAAGGCAGCTGGGTTCTCTATGAGCTCCACCAGAGAGGCAGCTGGGTTCTCTATGAGCTCCACAGGAGAGGCAGCTGGGTTCTCAATGAGCTCCACCGGAGAGGCAGCAGGGTGCTCTATGAGCTCCACCAGAGAGGCAGCTTGGTTCTCTATAGAGCTCCACCAGAAAGGCAGCTGGGTTCTCTATAGAGCTCCACCAGAAAGGCAGCTGGGTTCTCTATAGAGCTCCACCAGAAAGGCAGCTGGGTTCTCTATAGAGCTCCACCAGAAAGGCAGCTGGGTTCTCTATAGAGCTCCACCAGAAAGGCAGCTGGGTTCTCTATAGAGCTCCACCAGAAAGGCAGCTGGGTTCTCTATAGAGCTCCACCAGAAAGGCAGCTGGGTTCTCTATAGAGCTCCACCAGAGAGGCAGCTGGGTTCCCTATAGAGCTCCACCGGAAAGGCAGCTGGGTTCCCTATAGAGATCCACCGGAAAGGCAGCTGGGTTCCCTATAGAGCTCCACCAGAGAGGCAGCGGGGTTCTCTATGAGCTCCACAGGAGAGGCAGCTGGGTTCTCAATGAGCTCCACCGGAGAGGCAGCAGGGTGCTCTATGAGCTCCACCAGAGAGGCAGCTTGGTTCTCTATAGAGCTCCACCAGAAAGGCAGCTGGGTTCTCTATAGAGCTCCACCAGAAAGGCAGCTGGGTTCTCTATAGAGCTCCACCAGAAAGGCAGCTGGGTTCTCTATAGAGCTCCACCAGAAAGGCAGCTGGGTTCTCTATAGAGCTCCACCAGAAAGGCAGCTGGGTTCTCTATAGAGCTCCACCAGAAAGGCAGCTGGGTTCTCTATAGAGCTCCACCAGAAAGGCAGCTGGGTTCTCTATAGAGCTCCACCAGAAAGGCAGCTGGGTTCTCTATAGAGCTCCACCAGAAAGGCAGCTGGGTTCTCTATAGAGCTCCACCAGAAAGGCAGCTGGGTTCTCTATAGAGCTCCACCAGAAAGGCAGCTGGGTTCTCTATAGAGCTCCACCAGAAAGGCAGCTGGGTTCTCTATAGAGCTCCACCAGAAAGGCAGCTGGGTTCTCTATAGAGCTCCACCAGAAAGGCAGCTGGGTTCTCTATAGAGCTCCACCAGAGAGGCAGCTGGGTTCTCTATAGAGCTCCACCGGAAAGGCAGGTGGGTTCTCTATGAGCTCCACCAGAGAGGCAGCTGGGTTCTCTATAGAGCTCCACCGGAAAGGCAGCTGGGTTCTCTATAGAGCTCCACCAGAAAGGCAGCTGGGTTCTCTATGAGCTCCACCGGACAGGCAGCTGGGTTCCCTATAGAACTCCACCGGAAAGGCAGCTGGGTTCTCTATGAGCTCCACCAGAAAAGCTCTGCTTTCCTTCCATCTCCATCCCTCGGGTTCCTCGTGTTCTCCTGCTTGAGGGACTCCTAACTCCTCATGCTCCTGGCTTCAGACAGCTGGCTTTATAGGCACAGGTGACCTTGCCTCTTGGGGGTGGGGGGAGGGAGGCAGCACAGAGCAACAGCTGGCCAGTCCAGCCTCCCCCCACAGGTGAGCTTCTCAGGTCACCTGACTTCCGAGTTCAGAATCAGAAATGATTCGTAGGGGGTACTAAACACCTAATTCAAGGGTGTCATAAACCTTAGCCAGAAAAATGTCTGCAAAGATGTCTGTGGATGGAGATGTCATTCTGTTTCAGTGGATTGCAATGAGATTTGCCTGGGTTACTCAAGGGAAACTAGTTGTGGCTGGGTTTTATTTGCTGGGCAAAAGGCATTTCCCTATTTAATTATCAAATACCTAATTCAGAAATGTATTTCCCCATCGAGTGCATCACCAGATTCCCAAAGGACCAACCCTGGAGACTAATAGTGCCCAGGGGGCATTGGCATGGTACTCTGGCTGCTGTCCCACCTCACAGGCCCTGTGGGACATTACCCAGAGAGGAGGAGGAGGAGAGGAGGAGGAGGAGAGGAGGAGGAGAGAGGAAGAGGAAAAGAAACGGTTTCTTCATCTAATCTCCTAGTCCACATTCAGTCACTTAGGGAGTCCAAAGTAGGAAATCAGTGCAGGAACCCAGGACACGAGCTGAAACCATGCGTGGAGGAATGCTGCTTTACTTGTTTGTTTGGTTTATCTTTCGTGTGTTGGTGTGTAGGTGTGTGGTGTGTGTGTTTGTGTGTCACATATGCACACACCCCACTGGAGGCAGTCTTCTTCCATCATGTGGGTCTCAGGATCAAACTCAGGTGAGGAAGCTTTCAGCAAGTGCCTTTACCTGCGCTGAGCTATCTCACTGGATCCAGACGTCACTTTGTATTACAAAAATCATGTTGTTGACTGCTTAAATACTCTGAGAAACTACACATACACCACACACCACCGCCACCACCACCACATTCAGAGAGAGAGAAGAGGAGAGTGAGAGAAAGAGAGAGAGAGAGAGAGAGAGAGAAAAGAGAAAGACGGAGAAAGAGAGGAGAAAGTACATCCTATTCCCCAGATGCTCTGCCTCTCAGTAGCAATTCGAACTTCCAGAGTTTCCATGAATTTAACAATGTGGATTCAGGCCACAGGCCCTTGCACAGAATCTGTTTCTACAACAAAACTATGGGCTCTGGGGTGGGCTTAGCATGTATCAGTCTTGGCATTTGCCATATACGCCCTACCTACTTTATACCTAATACAGAGTAGGAGTTCAATAAACTATTACAGAGCAAGTGGTGTCATGGGCTGGCTGTAGCTGATGACAGCCTCTCTCCCTCATTTGGCTGTGTAGGTTAATTCTAGTTTTCTGCTACCATCGACATGCTTGGATGAACAAGCCCATACTCCCAGTAGGGTAAGATCTTCATTCTCTCTATGCGTCCTAGAAGAAGATTAGTTAGGCCAATGATGTGTTAAGGTGTGATGGTCAGTTTTAGTTGCCAACTCGACACACTCTAGAATCACCTGGGAGGACAGCCTCAATGAGGGGATTGTGCATAATCAGGTTCGCCTGTGGGTGGCAGGGGGGTGTCGAATGTCTTTTTGTGTTAAACATTGGGTGGAAGGGGTGAAGCCATTCCTTGGCTTGGGGCCCTGGACTAGCGTAAAAGGAGAGAAAGCCAGCGGAGCACCAGAAGGCATGCGTTCGTTTCTCTTTGCTCTTGACATGAACGGTGGCGAGCTGCTCGCAAGCTCCCTGCCCGTGGTGCCGCTCCACGAGTGATGGACTGTAACCTGAAGGTGCGAGCTGAAACGAACCCCATCTCCCTAAGTTGCTTTTTGTCAAAGCAATTTTATTGCAGCAACAGAAAAGAAACTTGGACAATAAAGTAAAGGCCTTGGAAATCCTGCAGGCGTGTGGTCTTGAAATTTAATCCGCAGAATGATCTATGGCAGTGCAAAGCCTAGGGTTTTCTCCACAGAGATGAGTTTGTGAGTTACGGGAAGACGGGGGAATCTTTCAGCAGGTTTTTTTGTGAAGAACAGAGGGCTGGACTTGAAGTTGGCTCTGACAATACGGAGCAACCATGTACTATACTAGGCAGTACAAAGCACTCCATCAGCCTCCCCTGCCATCTTCTCTGTTGCAAAATACTGTGCAGCACCTAATATAGCCTTGAAGAGAATGACCAACCCTTCTAGGAAACAACCCCCTCCTCTCCGCGCCCCAGGAGGCTGATAGGTTCAGCACAGAAAATCAATCTTTTCCTACCAACACTGGCCCACACCAAATCTGTATCTTTCTGCCACCAAGTCTGTTTTGTCTGACTTGCCTGAATCTGTAGTTCAAAGTCAATGTCTATAGTGGGTTCCCCATGCCTTTTTAAATGCATGCACACATTAACGATACACCGTTCATCTCAAAACACAATGTGTTTTGCTTCTTAAAAAAGAATTGCTTCTTAGGCCATGTTTATTTCAGCTCTCTTCACCAATAGCAAAGAGAGCGAACGCAAACCCAAATGCCCCTCAACTGATTAGTGGGTAGAGAAATTCGGTAATCTACACAATGGAGTTTCTATGCAGCAGTAAAGAAAGGACGACCATCATGAGCTTTTGCAGGAAAATGGTGGAGCTAAGGGACATTATGCTAAGTGAAGTAACGTAGTGCCAGAAAAACAAACAACGAATGTATCCCTCATCTATGGATACCACCACAGATACCGCTAGTGCCAATACCTAGTTGTATTTCTCTGCATCCCCTTGAGCTTTTGTCCAAAGCATTTGGAAGTGATGCATATTGGGAGAACAACAAACAAACAGAAAGGACGCCATCAAAGAAACTGACTGAAACAGTGAAAAAAAAAAAAAAAAACAGTCAACTTCCACACGGAGAATCATTGAGAAAAGACTGAGAAATGAATGAAAAAGCATGTTTGGCAGAATGCATGAGCTCTTGGTGTGGTGCGGGGTGGGGACACGGGGCTAGATTTTATGAAAAAATTATATATATTAAATAAACTTAATTAAAAAAAGAATTACTTCTTATATTTGCTTCTTAAAAAAAGAATCGTCTCAGACTGCAGAGTTGGACCTACTGCCAGAGGACCTGGGGTTTGATCCCCAGCCCACGTGGGCGCGGCTGAAGAAACCATCCGCTAACAATCCAAATTCCAGTGTAAAAGAGAAATAATCCAAAGATACGTCCAAATGAAGAGAAATCTCATGTCCAGACTCCTTCTGACATGAGCGCAAAACCGCCAAATCCCTGGCACAATTAAGAAACACACAGGGAGAATGCACCAAACCCAATGCAGACAGTACAAATTTCCATCTCTTCTTTATTTCACCATTCAAAATAACATAAAATTAACAAAACATTAAAAAGATAGATGATCATTTTGTCCGAAACTTCTGAGCCAATGCAATAGTTTCATTTTATTTGTTGCGAATTGCAGATATTTGATGAGCACCAGATAAATCTGAATACCGGTCTTTTTGCTATTAGTGCATCCTGTTTTGCTCCACTTATAGGCCAAGGAGATCGTTTGTGGATGTGCAAAGGGGAGCCATGCAGAGCCCAATCCAGAAACATCCACACACTCGACGTGGCCAGGATCACGGGGGACCAAGAGAAGCAGCATCCACGTGCATGCTGTGTCCTTTGGAGCATCAACCACCGCCTGAGACACTTCATGATGCTGTGGAACATCCTTCCCTCAAAGTTCCCTCCTCTTTTTTCACAGACCACTGGCTTCTCTCCAAAGCTTGGTCAGGCAAAAACAAAAGGCTGCCAAAAGTATCCCTTTCTGTGCAAAAAGAAAGCGGCAAAACTACCTTTCTGCCCAAATGATCTTGTCAGGGTCACAGTCTGTGTGTCCATTTCTCAGTCTTCAAAATGCAGTGATTCCTATGCAAGGAAGGACATCCAACCCCTTCTGTGTTCCTTAAGAGGCAAAGCACCAAGCAAGATCGGCATCCTTCTTTGTTAGCTCACGTGCTTTCTCGTCTTATAGATCAGGTCTAGTTTTTCTATCCAGCTGTTCCCCAATGCCTCGGTTACTCATGACAATGTCATCTCAGAATGGTCCCTACCTTTGAACCCTGATAACCTTCAAAAATCCATACAGCTCTTCAAAATTAATATTAGTTCCTCTTGACTTTTTGTCCTTTTCCTAGATACATATACAGTACACAATATGGAGATCCATATTCTTTTCTTTGACTCAAAATAAACCCCATGTCTCTAATATTCAATGACTACAAATCTTCAAGTCCTTGTTCATAGTCATAGTATCCATGAAAGGACTTTGATAGTTCAACATGTCACCAGCAATTCAGTTAGAAGATGGAGAAATCGGGGCTTGGAGAAATGGCTCACAGGTTAGAGCAATGGACTGCTCTTTAATTTTTTTTTTGGTCTTATTGAGACAGGTTCTCCCTGTAAGCCCCAGCTGTCCTGGAACTCACTCTGTAGACCAGGCTGGCCTTGAACTCACAAAGAATCCACCTGCTCTGCCTCCATAGGGCTAGGAGTTAAGCGTGCGCCACCACGGCCAGCCAATAACTGCTCTTATAGAGGACAGGGTCCAATTCCCAGCACCCAATCATAGCTGGCTTAACAGCCATCCATAACTCCTATTCCAGGGGATCCGACGCCCCCTTCTGCCTTGTGCACTGCATGACATGGGTACCTACCTACATTAGGCAAATACTCATACACATAAAATAAATAATAATTAAAATATTATTTTATTTTTTTATTTTATTTTATGTGTTATTAATGTACTGGTCTGCATGTAGGTTGGGCACCCATGTCGTGCAAATGACGCGGAGGTCAGAAGAGCGATTTGCAGGTTCCCGTGGAACTGTAGTTAAGGACAGTTCGTTATGCCACCATGTTGGTCCTGGGAATCAAACCCGGGTCCTCTGCAGGAGCATGCTCAGTGCCTTACCACTAGGCCATCTCTCCAGGCCCCATAAAATATTTTTGTTAAAAAGATGGAAAAATCACATAGAAGTTTGGAAGTCCACAGTTTTCTTGTGACATGAGCAAGAGGAAATTTGAGAGGAAAATGCCAAGGTGACATTTGGAGTTGCCATGTTTGTGGGGGCAGAAGGCCAGCTTCTAGGACATTCTATGCTCTCCTTTGGAGAGGTGGCTGGGGAATCAGCCAGATCCACAGCCCCATACGCATGCAATTCAGCTAACCCACTTCCTGGGTCTGACAGGCCTGGTCCTTGGCCTTGGACCTTCCTGGGCAAATTAGAGCTCTTGACAAGAGCTTCTTGGAGAGGGGGGCTCAGAGGAGAACCGGATCACCTCCCAGGTGGCCTAAGGGTCAGATCAACACACTGTGGGGACAGAAGTGGAAGCCTGTGGTTTAGGAGGAAGACATGGCACAAACACATCCCTGTCACCCAAGTCAAAAGGCCCGTGCCCCTTCTTCCCAGCCACTGACCATGCTGTCTGGAAGCAGAGGCAATGGCCCCTGTCCACTCTGTCAGGGCAACCACACTGGATGCAGGCCAGGTGCTGGAGTCATTCCCCAATTCTTAACATTTTCCACTAGTGGATTCCTGAGCCAGGGAATTGGGAAGGGGCAAAAGACCCACTGTGCTGGGGCACTTGCCTCCCTCTGCTCCTACCAGCAGGGGTTCTGTGACTGGCTCATTGTAGCCTGTGCAGTCTGCCTCAGGACTCTGGGCCATTGTGTGAGTCCTAGAACTACTCTATCAAGGAGGGGGAGAGACAGTCTTTCCACAGGGCTTCCAGCTCAGAAAAATTCTCGCTTCTTAGAAGTCTTCTCCTTGGGCCTTAGAAGTAACGTTCAAGACTTGCTGGTTCCACTCATCTGGGATGTGGGTCATACCAGGGAAGTTTGCAATGGCTGGCCTGTGCTTCCTAGGCCTCCGTGGAACATGGCATAGGCTGGAAGCAGCACTCACCACCATCAAGCTTTACAGAATGACAAGCCTCAGTTTCCTGTCTACAATCAGTGAGCCCCACTGGGTGAATCTTTAGGTGTCTTTTACAATAAAGAGGGCTGGATTCTGTAAGCAGAGACCTCAGACTAACCCACAGGGGCTAGAAGAAGAAAGAAATGCCAGTGTTGGTTGAACTCCAGATCATACACAGAGTTGAAAAGCCAAAATCTTACATTCATACTGGAGTGTAAGTGACTGACAGCAGGTGCCTCTCCTTTTGTAGCGAAGACAAGGAGGAAGGCCGAGCCTGTAGGAGTGTGGGGCAAGTCATACAGTTCTCCATAACAAACCCTGCCCTGGGTGGCCTCTGACAGTGACTGCTTGCCACCAGGTAAGGCCAAAATGGTCTCATAATATGATATCCTGCCTCACTGTCAGGACATGTAATTCTCCAAACCAGGATCCTAGGCCTAAATAGGACTGCTAGACTGGGACATACCACCTAGAAGAACGCTGGGTATGGATAGAGTTGCAGACTGTGTTAAAATTGGACACGCTTCCCTGGCTGCCCTGAGTTGATATGTTTTCATTTCTTTGCTGTTAACCTGTCAATACTTGTCACCTTCAGTATTCACTGAGAACTTGGTCGGATGAATGGGATGCCTGCCAGCTCTGCGTCCGTGCTCGACTCATGTAGCAGGTGTGTGTGTGCTGTGTGTGTTGTGTGCTTGTGTGGGCTGTGTGACAAACCCACAAGTGACTGAAAAGACATGGGTTGGGAAGATGGCTCGATGAGTGAAGGAGCTTGCCATGCAGGCTAGGTGACCTGAGCTTGATCCAGCAACCCATTGGGAAAGGGGAGAACCTACTCCTAAAGACTTGTCCTCTGACCTCCACATAATGTCATGGCATGTGCTCCCTAATATTCCACCGCCCCCCACACAAATAAGACCTAATACTACTAATAGTAATTAACAAAATTTGTTTTGTTTACTTTATTATTTTTTATGTGTCATGAGTGTACTGTCTGCACTGAGGTGCCACTTCCGTGTGCTGCAGTATTTGCCAGCCAGAGAGGTCAGAACAGAGGGTGTAGATCCCCCTCGGCATTACTTAGCGGGACGTCTAACAGAGGACGGTCTCACATCAGAAGGTGGCTGCTAGGAATCGAACCCAGTTTGTCCTGTCTCTGCAAGAGCAGTCGTGCACTCTTAACGGCTGAGCCACTCGTGCTCTCCAGCCCAATAATATATATCCAACGATGAATGAATTTAAGAAATGCAATCCACTAGCATGTGGCTTGCGACTGCGAAATGGAGTGCGAAGGGACCGAAGGCGTGAGCCACCTAGCGGTGTACGCAGCCGCCCCGACCGCTCTGCAGAAGGAACCCGTTGTGTCCGTACTCCTTTCCTATGAACAACTTCCATCATGAGATGTCTAAGTAACCGGTTCTGAATAGCGTTTCCCGTATAGTTTCGCAGGAGATCTCTTCAGCGTCCAGGGGAATTCGACATCCCTCTTCTGACCTCCGCGCATTGCAGCAACTGACGGGCGCACACGACCTGCAGCAGAGCAGCCAACTATTATACACATGTAACAGGAAATAGAGAGGTTTATAGTAAACTTAAACTAGAGAAAGTCAATGATTAAATAAAAAAAACAAAGAGAAAGGGAGAGAGATACACCAAAAGAAAAAGAAGAAAGGAATCCCAAGGTATATGTTAGTAACTCTGTTAGTCCTTATCCCCCTGGCGGTTGGACTAATTCTGACTCCAGCGATAAGCCAGCCAGTTTGCTTCCTGCTCACCCCTCTAAATGTCTCCCATTTCCTGAGGTTTGTCACATGCTCCCAAATGATCATTGTACTAATAGCAATTCTGAAACAGACGAGAGAAGGAGCCAGCAGTTAGGACCTTTGCGCGATGCTGGAGCCGCCTGGGCAGTGTGTTGAGTCTTGGTGACACAAGGGCCGATGTATTTCTATATTGATTTCTGCTCGGTTATTTGTTATTTCTTCCTTTTTTTCGGTATTTTATTGAGAACACGGTGCTCCCTTTAGCATCCCCTAGGTGCCTGGAAGCGTTCTACATATGGCCTGACAGTGGCTGGCGGTGTGAACCGTCAACAAAAGATCGATACCGCCGTGCTCTGCTCCATGAAAGTTGATGGGAATTAAGGAGTGCGGTACCACCACCATAGCCTAAAGAAAAATTCGTGCATCAAAACAAATAAGCAACCAAAAAATAATGTCAAGTTAGTTAATAAAAGCGCAAGTATGCTGCAAGCTGTATGTGAAGGATGTCTAGAGACGACAACCATAAGTCTGTTTTTGCAAGGTATTATATTAGAGAAGGTAAGTGGGCTTATACTTACAAGATACAACACTAGAGGTCTAGCAATGGCGCGCTAGACTGTGGGACAACTTAAAATGTATCGCATACTAAGCAAATTCCACACAAGGCTGTGATTATGTGTTACTACTTGTTTTCGATAGGTGAAAACAAATAGCATTTCGTCAAGTCAGGTAAAACATATATGTCTTCCTGTCTATACTCCTTGCTTAACGTTCATACAGATCTCCAAACCTCATGGGCCACAAGTATCATATTTCATTTCTTTTACCCTGTAATGTAGCTGCAAGACAGCGTGGCGCCCAGCGATTCGACAAGTTCCATTAAAACAGGCTAGTTCTGGTTGTTGTGGGTGTTAATTCTATGAATTGCTTCACTTGACAAAGGGCTCTCAAAAAAATTCCCAAGCTCTCGTATGTGCGAGGTGGTGGTGGTCGCATGCCTAATCTCAGCACTGCGGTAAGGCAGAGCGAGGGTCGATGTCGTGAGTTCAGGGGCCAACGATAGTCTACATTAGTGAGCTTTCCAGGCCAGCTGGGGCTACAGGGGAAAAAAAAAAAAAAAAAAAAAAAAATAGACCAAAAAAAAAAGATAAATCCCAACATCTTCGTAAAATTTCCCATAAATTTGGAGCTATGGGTACTTTGTGCTTCAAAAGGTGCGCCTGGGTTCTGACTGGCAGCAATAGCAGAGACATAGTAGCTTCCAGCAGGAGCCATCTTTCGAGCAAAGCTTTCCCCCCAATTTGTTTGTCTTTCTCCATCCACAAGCCCCAGGCCGTTGAGGGTGGAAGCATTCCCGAAGTTGTTCACAGAGGGCCTCCTCACCTGTCTGCTAACAGTCCTTGCAGAAGAAGGGAACTTAATGTAGGACATTCCTGTCTTATGTATAATAAGAGATGATACAGGCCGGGCAACATTGCATCATGGCCAACGGTCTTAAATCGCATTATGTGAGGGATCAAACTGGCTCGTTACATAATTCCTGGGCATAGGTAGGTCATGTCGTGATCAAGTGACTCCGAAGGCAGCAAAGAATCAACGCATCAGTGTGGGTGTGTTTACACACCAGCTGAGTGTTCTCTTTAAAAGCCTTAGTGTTAGAGAGACTGACCAACTAAGAGCTACTAAATTTAGGTAACTCGTGAGGGAATGGATGTGGTGGATGGGTGGATCAGTAGGGAAATATTTGAAAGCACTCTCAAAGACAGGGTCCACAGTGGAGTACTGCAGAGGGTACCTACTAGTACATAACTAAACCTCCTTAAAGGGTCCTAATCTCTACATACTTGATTCAATGCTAACTACCAGAGAGGTTCTGGCCCTGCAAGTTCTAGGCTTTTGCATCCTCTCATGAACACCTTTTGACCTATTTTCTTTTTTTATTAAAAAAAAAAAAAAAAAAAAAGTCTCCCTGTAGCCCCAGCTGTGCTGGAACTCACCTTGTAGAACAGGCTTGCCTTGAAATCACCAAAGAGTCGCAACCTGTCATCTGCTGCCCAAGTTGCTAGGATTAAACGCTGCACCACCACGCCCGGCTTTGACCTATTTTCTTCAGCTAAGTCTACATCCCAGACTCTGGGATGCCACCATGGCATAAACTCCAGAAGACAGACTATGCCAACGTTATTCCCTGTGGCAATCCAGAAAGGAGAACAATTCCCGCCGCATATTAGGTGTTCAGTGGTTCTTGAATGAATGAATTAATGGCATGCTATGATGGAGACCGGCAAAGGATGAAAGCTAAGAAGACAGTAGAAGCTGGCCTGGGGTCTGCTATGCACGGGCAAAGGCATGGCAGTGTCAGTGTTGTTGGAGCCAATAGGGAATACATTATATAACTATATATAGTCTTTTGCGAACAGGGTAGTCTCCCTGTTAAGCACCAGCTGGTCCTGGAACTCAAACACTAGATAGACCAGGCTGCCTTGAACTCACAAGAGATTGCTGGCCAGCCTCTGCCTCTCCGAGTGCTAGGATTAAGCGCATGACTGCCCCTAACGCCCGGCGAGCCTTGGTTCTTAACCTAGGGAGTAGAGTAACAATGGCCACCTCTAGGACCGTGGGGAATATTGGGATAATATAGGAGAAACAGCCAGTGTGGGCTGCCTGGCCCAAGGTAGGCTCTTGGGGTGTCCATTATCAACAGTTCAAACTCATACTGCGGGCCATGTGCATCCAGTAATCCCAAGAATAGAACTGGGCATAATTGTGGCTCATGCCTGGCATCGTGACTAGGCGACTTGATTGCATAGGCAGGGCGAAGTCACTGCAGTCAATGCTAGCCCGTTTTACATAGGTGCATCCAGCCAGCCAGGGCTACAGTACAAGACGCCGGTGTGGACCTGCAACGACCAAGAACAATACCCCACAAAAAGGAGCAAAAGTATTCCTAAAGTGGCCCAGGTGCAGGTCCACTCTCCGCCCCTGAGCTATCCTACTGAACTTCAACAGCCGAACATTTGAACAAGCCTTCTTGTTTAGAACCCCAGCTATTGGCTGTGTTCTTTCCTTCCTAGCTGGCATAAAGGACTCTACCCTTTCAATTACTTGCTTGTTTCTTCTCTTGTGAATTTTGGATCCAGCCATCTCCTGAGATTTTCACCACTTTACTTACCTGTTATAGACATGCTCCAGATCAGCGTGCGCTGAAGACCTAGTCTATACCGTTGAAGCGGCACTGATTGTCAAACTTGTTCTGCCTTCAGCCCTTGGCCAAAGTTGTTTGTAGTTCTGTGGTCACTGACTCAGCCTTGCTTTGACACCTTTAGGATACCGTGGAAATCTCCTAGAAGAGTTAATAGGATCCAAAGCAACTAGAACCTGGTAGCACGCAGCTTGGCTTTTTTGGATGAGTGTCTGTGCTGCGCACTACTTATTTTGTGTTCATCGTGATTTGTGAGCCTTTCAGTGGTGACAAGACACCTTAAATACCCCAGTGCGTCCAGGCTGGTGACAGCATGAGAGTCAATGGTGGCATCCCTTCTTGTTTTTGGGGCGAGTCGCGAGGGAATACCAGATTGGTTCCTATCGCAGAAGCCCATCAGAAAGGATATGCTCTCCAAGGAGAGGATTTCCTATGTTTATTCCTAGTCATTTGGGAACAGCGGTGGAGAAGTGAAGTTGGCGATAGTGATCTCAGAGAAGCTGTACAGGACTAGTCAGGGCATGTGTCTTCTTCGTGAAGATTCTATGTTACACTTGATGTCGAGAAATGTAAGGGGAGATTTTGTGATCAGAGCGTCAGAGTCGAGTGAGGGTGGAGGCGTGGCGCGTCTGACACTCCCCTGCGGCCCAGCCTCGGGGGCTTTCTCCTTTATGAAAATAATCACGATTGTCCAAGTCGCCAGTCATCTGAATCATTTCCCTGGGCCTTTCCTGGGGCTCTGGGCCTGAGGGCTCAGTTCCTCTCCCCACATCCTTATATTCTTGTGTCATAGGGTTGGGTTTTCTGGTGAAGGACATTTTTTTTTTCATGNAAAGATCTGCCTGCCTCTGCCTCCCAAGTGCTAGGATTAAAGGCATGTGACACCACGCCCAGCTAAATCTCACATTCTTACATATCAATGAGATACTTTTTTTGGTCTTTTTGAAACAGGGTCTACCTATAGCCCCAGCTGTCCTGGAACTCACTCTGTAGACCAGGCTGGCTTTGAACTCAAAAAGATCCTCCTGCCTCTGCCTCCCAAGTTCTAGGATTAAACGTGTGCACCACCACGCCAGGCAGATGATCTAAAATACAACTTTAAGAAAAGATGTTATGAAATCATATTATACATTTAAAGATAAACAAATCTGATATTTGTTATTTTGATATCACAGTTTTGCTTCCTTATTTCCATATGTAACCTTTGTCACCATTGTGAATATGTGGGTTAATGGAGAAGACATCAAGATATCAAATATCGTTCTTATAGCCTAAAACACTTTTGAATGAAAAGATAACTATTGTAGGGCAAAAATGTACTTAAGTCTTGAACTTTTATAAATGTGCAGTAATTTAGACATAAGACAAGGAAGTTCTTTTGTAATTGTAATCAAGAGGTCAAATGTAGGTCTTTAAAAGAATTTCATTATGCTAAAAACACAAGATAGCCTAAGAAATCACTATTTGTTTTATCATGCAACAATCATGACATTTCTTGAAATTTATTAAGACCTTTCAAGTTATTATATTACTCATTAAATACATTGCACTGAAAATTATTTTGACTTTATGGAGTTATCCATGGTTTGCATGACTGTGTTCCTAAATTAAAGTGGTGTGAATATGATTCCATTCAAAGGTAGGGCCCCTAGCAGTACCAGGAGGAAGCCATTTGTATGAATAGAATTAGTGTTTTGATAAAAGACAATTCATGTAACATTTGGCTAAAGTGAGACTGCATGTTCTGCTATGTGAGGGTAAAGGAAGAGGAGGTTCATAAGAACCTAGATCTTAGACCTCTCCTTACTCTGTCTCACTACAGCACATGGCACCTCTAGTCTATAAAATTATTTATTAATAATTTTTGCTAAATTGCTAATAATAATTGCTAAAATGGTACAAAAAAGAATATGTGGTTTTTATATAACCTAAATATTTCAACAGGTGTAATCAAATTTATAGCATAAGATTGAAATTTCAGACAAAAATAAATTATCTGTGTGTATTTCCAGTTTAGTTCCAACTCCGCAAACTGCTAACAGCAATATCCTAAAGAATTATAGAAAAATCTTAGGTTCAATTGTTTTCAGTAACATGAATAAGTTAATACATTATTTACTCATTTTATTGAATGGGTACTTTATTTTGCATTGTGTGGCAAGGAAAAAAATCTTTCAATTTTTGAATTCTTGCTAGTAAAGTAATAAAACTTTAAGAATGATACTTACCTGGCAGGGGAGATACCATGATCACGAAGGTGGTTTTCCCAGGGAGAGGCTTATCCATTGCACTCCAGATGTGCTGACCCCTGCAATTTCCCCAAATGTGAGAAATAAACTGCATAATTTGTGGTAGTGGAGGACTGCGTTTCAGCTTTCCCCTAAAAAAAAAGATGATACCGTAAGATTTCTAAGTGACTTAAAGAATTAACTGTGAGTCTATTTACTCATATACAATCCAATTAAGAAAAGGACTATTGAGCTTAACTGTGTGCCAGGCATTGTCTTATGAGAAGTTAACAATAAATGCAACCCCCTAACACCCAGTTCACAACTGTTCATTAGGAATTGGAATTCTTCAAGTAAACTGGGTAATGTTCCATTACTGACACCATGAATGAGAGATGCAGTAGAGTCAATTTATATAGACCAAGTGGCTATTTCCTGTGGTCTCACTATTGGCTTATCTTCTAGCTCATAACTTCCAGACTTTGTTCCTGATGACCCTGGTTCATTAATTTTATTATAGATAACACTAAAGAAGCCCACATATTTGAATAATTTATCCCGGTGTCATGTGGGTCAATGTGATGTCTTTAAGCAAAGAGATAGTGAATCTTATGTTCTAAAAACTCTGAGATGAAGAAATATTAAAAAGATATACAGGAGAGCCAGACCAAGACCTCAAATATTTGAGCACAGAGAGATCCACAAATAGTTTTATTTTTTAATTTTATTTATTATTTATTTATTTATTTATTTATTTATTTATTTATTTATTTGTATGAATATACTATCTGCATGTAGGTTTGTGTACCGGTGTCGCGCAATGCCGCAAGAGGGTGTCAGATTCCCCTGGAACTGGAGTTCTCCTGGAATTGGAGTTACAGACGGTTCTCAGCCACCATGTGGGTGCTGGGGATCGAAGCCAGGTCCTCTGCAAGAGCAGTTGGTGCTCTTAACCGCTAGGCCATCGCTCTAGCCCCCACAAATAGATTTATATTACAATACTTAGCTGAACTAATCATCTATACATACACTTTTACCAAATGAATAGTTATATCAGTTATTACGCTCCCTTTTTACATTATATAACTGACTTTTACCTTGACCGTTCTTTATTATTCTGCACAGATTTAGCAAATACAAGAAAAGACATCCTATTGCATATCATTTTACATTTAATATGTCCAGGGGGAATTTTGTGCTTGTGTTTCTATTTTTTACAATCTAATTTACATATTCATGCAGTAAATTTAAATGTGTCATTACTGGATGAAATAGAAATAATAGATGTACAGTGACTACTATATGATGGCTTATTTTATTGCTGAGTGAAACGCAGGCTTATTGATAAAATTTTTATATTTGAGAAGGCTTCCTTATACACCCGGAAATCCGGTAAATGTATTACATATAAAGTTAATCCAAGTTGGGGATGGAGAGATAGCCTAGCAGTTAAGAGCACCGACTGCTCTTGCAGAGGACCCGAGTTCTATCCCCAGCACCCACACGGTGGCTGAGAACCGTCTGTAACACCAATTACAGGAGGACTCTTCTGACCTCTGAGGCATTGCACGACACGGGTGAACAAACCTACATGCAGACAGTACACTCATACACATACAAAATGAATAAAATAAAAAAAGAATAAAGTTAATCCATGTACATTTATGTTGCTGTTGCTATATATAATTTAATAAATGTATTTAGAAAAACTGTTGGGGCTGGAGAGATGGCTCAATGGTTAAGAGAGCTGACTGCTCTTGCAGAAGACCTGGGTTTGATTCCCAGCACCCACATGGTGGCTGAGGACCATCTTTAACTCCAGTTCCAGAGAATCCAGCACCCTCTTCTGACCTGTGCAGCATTGCACGACACGGGTGCACCTACTTCCATGTAGACAGTACACTCATACAAATAAAATAATAAATAAATATATAAATGAAAATGAAAAAAAGAAAAAAAATGTTGACATGTACCTGTTTATATCCTTTCCTTAATTTATAACTTTTCTTCAAAGACATTATTCTGTAGAAAGAATAATAAACACAGTATCAAAGAGTGAGTACAGGGGTTGCAGAGACTGCTCAGTGGTTAAGAGCACGGGCAGCTCAAGTTCCAGGGAATTCAATGACCTCTGTTCACTCCCCAGGCCATTGCAAGACATGGGCACACCTAACTATATGCAAGCAATGCACACATACACAAAAGGAAACAAAATAAATGAAATAATTTTGAGTACTAAACTTTATTTTTTGAAATTCCTTTTATTGGATTTTTGTTTATTTCATAGGAAGAAACCTACCTTAGTCACCTTACACCCCGTTCCCCACTGGCACCCTCCTGCAGCCAGCCCACTGGCATTCATACACTCTGTGATTTCAGCTGTACGTCAAGTTAGTGTCCCTGGATGTTCCTAACTTCAAGTTCATCCACTGAGATCTAGTCAGCCTATCCAGTCTCTCACTTTAGGAAGACCAGTTCTTCTTCACCCAGCAGTAATCAGCTGCTAATATGTCTTCAGTTAAGATTGGGATCTGTTGTTCATTTCCCTGGGTCCACCGTGGATTTTGTTTGGAAGAATTTGCATGGGTCTTGTGTACGTTTGCACATTTGTTGAAGGCTCATTTGATCAGGGTCCCAGGAGCTTGTAGAATTCTGTTTCCACATGGTCATGAACCTCCTCCTGGGCTCTTACAATCCATGTGCCTCCACTTCCTCAGTGGTCTCTGAACCCTTAGTAAGTGAACCTTAATATAGTATTCCTGCTCAAGGATCCACACTCTGCAGACACCTAATCTCTATGCTTTGGCCATTTGTGACCTTTTGTGTTCCTCACACTCTGTTACATGAAGGAGCTTCATTAATAAAAGCTGAGAATTTCATTTAGTGCCCTCTTTACACTTTAGCCCTTGTTTTATGTTCTGTGAGCTTTAGGTGTAGAGGTTGCGTTGTAGATATACTGCTTAGAATTCTGCAATTCATAGACAATATCTTTATGTGACCAGTTGTGGTACTCTGAAATAAATTCTTAGGAAGGCAACCATGCTTGCCTTTTCATCAAGAATTAAATACTCTTCTCTTTTTTTGCACTGAAATACTCCTTTCTTTAGGCCCTTTTTGGAGTAGCAGCGTAATTTCTCATAATATTGAATATTAGTTGCCATGAACCAGAAAATCTTCTTTTCACTGCTTTTAAGTAGCTGACCCAGTCACCATGAATGCATTATGACAAGATAGCAGTCTTAATTTCTAGTTTTCATGCATCTTGGCTGTATGTGCAAGTGGAAATTTCCCTCTTTTTGAAACTGTAGAGCAGCAGAGCATAAAATCATTATCAGAAGCAACAATTAGGTCCATGGGAAATTTTGTATAGAAGACATTCTTGTTCTCATGTCTTTGTTTCCATATCCAGGAATTCAAGCTCTGGGAAAGTAGAATAATATAGTTGCTGCTAGTCTATGTGGCATATTGCCCAACTTTGCCCCTGCCCAGCAATGTATCTCCACCAGCCTGGCACATAATTTAATGTCGAAGACTGTTGTACAATATTATTTAGCTGACAGCTTCTGCAAGATGGGGAATATGAAAATCCTTGTGAATTCCAGCAGTGTGGCTGGCTCTATTGCTGTGCTTAATTTGTAGTTACATGAATTTACGGATTAGAAGTTTGTCTGTAGTCAATACAGTGATGGTGCATGTGGTATCTGTAGCTTTTCAGATGTACTTCATGGAGAACGTGTAAGTATACATTAGAGTCTATGCTTCAGTGAGAAAATAATTCAGCCACAGCAGCTTTAATTAGGTAACATATACTGAGTCTAACTGTTCTTCAGCTGATACATACCATCTATTGTTGCTGTCAGGGATATTTTATTTATCAGTCTGATTGACAATGTAGGAAGAAGTAGAGGACCATATGATTACTCATCTTATAAATTTGATTATTATAATTCTTATCAGTTACATTTCTTTTGTTAAACCTCTTCATGACACCATGAAAGTCGTTGTACTTTGTGCTCCATTGGAGGTGTCTATATGTATAACTGTTTCCAAAATTCCTTGTGAAGATGTTTTCAATAATATCCTTTCAAAAGTATTGACACTCACAGAAGCCATTAACTGTAAGTCATCAGTGAATGTAGATACAAAGCAAGTAAAAGTTTTTTGTCCAGAGCAAGCAATTTGAAAAAAAAATATCTTCTCAAATTCTATTTTCAGTCATGGAGCTAAAGTAAAACTCTTTCCCCATGGATCTGTAAAGACACTACCCTGCACATGTCACTTATTGCTGATCATGGAAATCAGCCTCATCAGATTTCCTGTGATGACTGTTGATTTTATAATCTTCCTGAATTGTTGATTCAAACAAACTTGGTGCAGTTGGAATTTATTATCTCCTAATTAATGTTAGTGCAATATCATCATATAAACAGATACAAAGGCCAAGAGAAGATAATGAACTGGCCAGATATTATGCTATGCATTTATAGCCATTCGATTCTGAACCATGCCAAATACATATACTGGAGAAATGACAACTTCTTCAATAAGAGGCGACCAAAAAAGCTGCATATTCACATGCAGAAGAGTGAATCTTGACTTTTCTCACACACTTGGAAAAAAAATCAATGTAAAATTGTTTGAAAATGAAATGAATCTACAAAGTAAACATGTTGTATCAGATTTACTTTACCTAGCTCCAGAGCCAGTGTTCTTTCTGAGTATGATTCATTCTACTTAGAAAGATTGGAGTTTTAACAAGTAGCTGAATTTTCTCCTCCCATGAAGTGACTATTTCTACACCTGCACAGTTACTTTTAACAATGTCCTATTAAGCAACTTATAAACATTCTTAAATATTTGAAGTAGTATCTCCAGTACTGGAAGAATGTTAATAAAAATTTTTTTCATTCAATATTGGTATTTTTGGAAACCAGACTTTTAACAGTCCAATTATGCTATGATTACAAAAAAGTACACAATGCTTACAGACCTCGAAAGTACTTGAGCATAATGAGGAAAGTTGGTGCTGGTGGAGAAATTCACTAATTTACCAGTTTATTCTATGAACTACTCTCTAATTGTGTGAATGTACTCATCTAAATTTTAATGAAAAGGATTTATAAGATCCAATTTAGTGTTACTGTGGTTTCACTCTCTCGTATGCAGTTCATCATAATGAATCTGATATTCCATTGCGATGGAAAATTGTATTTCAAAATGTGGCTAATTGCACATCATAACTATAATATTGAGTTACTAATCTACTATAGGAATACTCACACAAACAAGATATATTAAGCCCATCTATGTGGGTGGTTAATAAATGTTGCTGCGTATTTTATTATGATTATATTTAATTGGCTTGGGGCCTTGTATTTGAGTTTTATATAAAAAAATGAAAGAAAATAAAAGGCCATACGAGTTACGCACTGCTAGCGTAATAATATATATGGAGATTTGACTTGTATAGGTTTCAGGCTTTCAATTTTGGTTATATATTGGAAGGTATAGTTCACTCTTTCCTTTCCGTTTCACAAGAACTGGGTGGGTAACAACCCAGATGACACCTTCTGAGCACTCCCTCTGCTGCCAGCCTGTTCCTCTAGGTTGGTTGTAAGGCTTACTGGAATCTCCCTCCAGTGTTCCAGTTGGTGGGGGCTGGGGAGGGTGGGGTTTTGTTTACGCTTTGCCTGTGTCCTAGTACCCTGAACCCCAGCTGCTGTGGCGTGCACCAGCAGCCTCTATGCAACAAAGACTAGGGGTTTGAACCTTATCTCCTAAGATGCTCCTGTCTGACATGCCTGCCCACCAGCCTGCACCTTGTGCCTCAGCTACTGTGGCGTGCCAATTTTCTTTCATTCATATATATTAATAATATATATATATATATATATATATATAGTTTTATTGTTATTAAAACTTTTTCCATAGTCATTACATCATTTCTCAGTCGAATCTAGAATTGTTTCCTTTTCCATGCCCCCCACCCCACCTGAGTCCTACACTCTGCCATACATGTCCTGCATCCTTTTCTGAGTTTTTCCAGAGTGTTTTTTTTTTTCAGTTCTTTTCTTGTTGTTCTCTCCAACTTGTATTGCTACAGTATATATACATATATACATAGTTATATATATATATATATATATATGAATAATACATACACACATACATACACGTATCACTTGAATTGGAGGATTTTTTTTTTCTTAAAAGATGTCATGTTGTCCTTAAGAAAGTGCTAGAAGGTTCATCTTGGCAATCCCAAACAACTATCAGTCCTGCGCTTTTGCTCCACATTGAGGACTGTCTCCACCATGGTCCCCCAAATGAAGTCAACTAAGCACACATCCTGTCTTGATCCCCCTGCACTGGCCTCCATGATACAGCCCAGGTAGTCCAACAATGTCAATCTATATTCTGATGAGGCTGACATGCCCTTAGCTGTTTAGTCCACAATCTGGGTATCTCAGTGGTCCCCATCTGGCATTGAAGGTTTGGAGGATTCTTGGAGAGACATAAGTCCTCAGTCCATATTGGAAGGTTAAAAGGCTGTGTCTCATGTCTTTGAGGAGTGCCAAAAGTTGTGGCAGTGTGGTATGCCAATTTTCAAGTCTTACATATGAGATATATACTCTTGCCACCTCTTTCACTGTATGTCTTATTATTGCTCTAGAACATTCTCCTTTTTTCTTTTATTTTTTCTAGTGTTTCAAATCTCAGATAAATGAATCACGTTTTCAATACTCTTGAGTTTTCCATTCACAAGTCAATATCTGAAAGTAGCTGTTCCTTCAATTTATAGAAAATAAAGATCTATTTTTTTACATTTTACTCTCATTTTAATCATAGCACATAATCTCCATATCTTTTATTTTATTCATATTCCCCAAGATGGAAGCTGGCCAGTACTGCCCAGGAACAGAGCAGAGAGTCAGTGGAGATGTGAGATAACAATTATTATTAAAAATGTAGGTTCTAGGGCTGGAGAGATAGCCTAGTGGTTAAGAGCACCGACTGCTCTTGCAGAGGACCCAGGTTCAATCCCCAGCACCCATATGGTGGCTGAGAACTGTTTGTAACTCCCATTACAGGAGAACTCCAGTTCCAGGGGAATCCGACACCCTCTTATGACCTCCGCAGCATTGAATGACACGGGTGCACAAACCTACATACAGACAGTACACTACACACATACAAAAGTAAATAAAATTTAAAATAAAATGTAGGTTCTACTTTAAAATTTTTATTTCAAGTAAATCCATTAATATAATTTTCTAATTACATATATTTTAAATGTTATAATACAATTTATTGACTACATTTAATTTCTAGTTTAAAATATTTAAGTTGCAGAACACAAAAGAGAAAGTAGTATTTATAAAAAGTGAATTTTGCCTGGAGAAAAAGTTAATATTAAATTTCCTCACATATTCAGTGTGGAAATTAAATTATTCTTCCATGTGGATTTACTTCAGAGTGTAAAATAAAATTTAAAAAACTTACTTTTATATGTATACTGTTTTTTGTATTTATTTTATGTATATGATATTGCTTGTTTGTAGGTAGATCTACCTATGTCATGGAGTGCTCCTAGCAACCAGAAGATGGTGTTGTATCCTTTGGAACTGAAATTATGGATGATGTTAGTCATGTGGGTGCTAGGAATTGAACCCAGGTCTTCTGCAAAAGCATTAAGTGTTCTAACTGATGAGCCATCTCTCCCATCTAAAAAAAATTCTTTAACATATTAAATTTTGTCAAATAAATATATTTTACACATTTTAAAAAGTACATATATTTTTCATGCCTTATGAAAAATACTTTTTGTTTATCTACATTAAATACTGAAAAATATTATTCATGAACTTTACAAAAATTAGAAATTAGCTTTTCAATCTCAGTGTAAAGTACTTTTAAGTTGCTGTGATCTTTTTACTATAGTATATGTTAAAGTAGCCCTGATTATATTGACTGCAAGTGTATATATCAGTGAAGTTATTTGCCTAAATGTAGCTTTGCATTGTTTATCATCATTCATTTCAATAACACACATATGGACCTAGATCTCTACCCATTTATGTATCATCTTACACACACACACACACACATGCACATACATACATACATACACAAAACATACATACATATATATATATATATATATATATATATATATATATATATATATCATGGGTAATATTTGTGCTAGAAAGTACATCTGTCAACCATGGTCCTCACTGAGTGACATTAAGGGGCTCCCCACACAAACATCTGTATTAAAATCCTGGAACCAGTAACTGTTATCTTATTAGGGAAAATGCTTTTGTATATGTTATTCAGGAAAAGTTTATTAAATTATCATCATGAATCATTGCTATGAGCTTAATGATTGAAATGTATTTGCTGAAATCTTATTGTTATTCAAAGATGAGCTCTTTGGCATGTAATTAGATTATAGGTCAGATAACTTATAAGGGGGATTAAGGACCTTATAGCAAGCAGGGCCATAGGGAGCTAGTTTTTCCCTATTACCATTTGAAGAAAGAGTGCAAGGTTGGCAAACTGCTACTGAGACAGAAGATATCATCAAAACCTAAGTGTTCTGAAACAATGACATTCTGTTCCCAAGGCCTCATAACTGAAAAACTCTTATCTCTGTTGAGTGTATGTTAACCTGTTTTATGTTATTTTTCATGTAGAAGTTTCAGTTTCCTAATACAGTGATTGAGGTAGTCTCCAAATCAAAAGGCAATTTTTTTTTCTTTTTCGAGACAGGGTCTCCCTGTAGCCCCAGCTGTCCTGGAACTCACTCCGTAGACCAGGCTGGCTTTGAACTCACAAAGATCTGCCTGCCTCTGCCTAAAATTGTTTTATGAGACACATGGGCATACAAAGAAAAGAGGGATTTGAGCCAGCAGTTGGAATCATGTGCCCACAGAGCCAAAGGTAGAAGCAACAAGAACTAGATGCTGCCCTAGACTGTAGATGGGTGTTACTTTCCAATGTCTTATTTTAGGCAGATCTATGAGTTAATAAATGCATTTTTTGAAGATAGTCAAGTTGAGAGCATTTTTTAAAGCATGCCCAAGAAAGCAATACAATTGTATTTAAGGTTTTCAAGGCTGAAGTAGACAAAATCAAAAGTAATAAGCTCAAATAGATGCCAGAGTAAACGAATGATCACTTGGGCATTCCGAAATGAAGACATTCATAAAATTAAACAAATTTAGCAAAGACATTTGAGAAGGTACCACCCCCAAAAGTATGAGTGAATGCAAAAGAGACTGCTGTTTTTTGCATCCAGTAAAAAAATGATGTACTTATGATTAATATGTCAACTTTGACAAATTCAGTTTAGTAAGAAGACATGAATATGTAGGATGATATATATGTTTGATGTACTGAAGTCACTGATAGTCTGTAAGTAAATGTTTAGTCTTCTGTAATAAGAGCATGCTGATTTTTTAATTCAGTAGCTATGAGCATGGTGGAAATGAAACTCATTGAATAAAAGTTGCTCTTTCACTGCATTGTTTTGGTTTAAATGGAGCCTCAAAGAAAGTGATAGGAGGCAGAATAGTAAAACAAGGCCTGTGGGTGTTTGTGCAAGTATATGCACTCTTGTGTGTGAATATATATATATATATATATATATATATATACACAAACATTTGTGCGTGTATGTGTATGCATGTACCTGTAGTTTCTGTACGTGTTTGTGTTTGTGTGTGTGTGTATATGTATAGATAGGATACAATGTTTTCTGTTGGCTCACTAGTGAGATGCCACCATTACACAAGAACTTATAAATTGTGAATAGCAGCAAATAATAAAATTTACTCAAACTGAATTTTGAAAATTGATATATTAAAAATTTAGAGAAATAAACCGATCCTGTTAGAATGAGCTTAACAGCAAGTGATTAAAGAAACAGGGACTTCCAGAAGTTCCATGACTCAATGCATTACAATTTAATTCCTCTTTCTAAGAAAATTAAATAAATTTACTACTTTAATTTTGTAAGTAGACAAACTAGTAGATATTTGATTTCATTTTATTCTTCAAATACCCAGTTTGGCTGATTATAGAAAAGAAAACAAGAGTAGACACTTTTTAGGTTGGCTATGAGTTGATGAATGAATAAAGTTCCAAGGTGGCAGCTAGGATTGTCTGCCTTGCTTTGGTAATAAAAATCTTTCTAAATCAGCTATTGGGCTTTCTTTTATTTCTTTTTATTTTTGTCATTGATCTGGCTAGACATATTTTTCTCTATTTTATTTTCCCATTGATTTCGGGTTGTTTCATAGAAAGCTGACTGCAATTTTTTTTTTTTTGTTCCTTTCTTTTTCAATAAAAAGAGCATGCAGGTGAATGCTAGATCAGCAAAAGATACTGGTTACAAGCTTTTCCTATTCTCTTTTCAAAGGTGAAAATTATTATCTTTTACGTATTACATTTACTGGTTTCATTGCTACCTAGGTTTGGAAACATTTTTCATCTCCCCTTTCCTTCCCTCTTATTTCTCCCTTCCTCTCCCTCCTTCACCCTTCACCTTTTTCTTCTTCCTCTTCCAACTACTTCTCTCCCATATCTTTCCCCACTTCATGGATTTTTCTTCCCTTTATTTCTATGTTATCTTAACAATTTAGGGAAAAATATAAACTATGAAAATCCATCTTTCTTGAAACTATATTTTCCATACAAAGTTAGAATATTTCTTTTTATATAATATTTTATTGATATTTTACATATTTCATACATAATTTCTCAGTCAATTGAGACACATTCCCCTTTCCCTGCCCCCCACCCCACCTCAGTTCATGCATTCTGCCATACATGTCTTGCATCTTTTTCTTAGTCTTTTTAAAGATTTCTCTGCCAAGGTTTATTGTTTGGGGCAGAAGTTAACTGTTTCAGTCAGTTCTTTGGCCCAGTCCTTTTGTCATTGTTGTTCCCTCATATTTGTATGGATCAAGATATGTCTATATATACACCACATATATACCAAAATTATGACTTCTGAGAAGAAACTGTATGTTAATTCCAAAATATGTTTAGGGAATTCATATTTTTCTCATTAATTTTATATTTCTCTAAAATATGAATACATACCTTCTACACATATACTGCAATTACAAAAGTCTGAAAATAAGTGATAAGTTAATTCTAGAGCCTGTTAAAGGATTCACATTATGACAAACATGCTATGAAAGCACAGTTGCTTTCAGATAAAAAGAAATATAACATTAACATTGCTTAGCTTGCCTTTCAACTCGGGATTTGGTGTTAGCATCCACAAATGAGGGATAGAATTCTTCGTTTGTTTTTCTGAGACTGTGCTATTTCACTTGGCACAATGGCTTCGAGTTCCATCTATTTACCTGCAAAGTTCATGATGTCATCTTTCTTTACTGCTGCATAGATCTCCATTGTGTAGATTTACCATATTTTCATTATCCACTCCTCAGTCGAGGGGCATTTGGGTTGGTTTCAGCTCTTTGCTATTGTGAAGAGAGCTGCAATAAATATAGATGCACATGTATCTGTGTGGTAGGATGAGTCTTGTGGGTATATACCCAGGAGTGGTATGTCTAGGTCAGGTGGTAGGCTCATTTTGAGTCTTTTAGGGGTTTTCCACACTGCTTTCTAAGGTGGTTGTACGAGTTTACATTCTCAACAGCAGTGGATGAGTGTTCCCCTTTCCCCACAACCTCTCTAGCATTTGGTATATTTTGTTTTCTTGATCTTAGCCAATCTGATCAAAGTGAGATGATATCTTAAAGTGCTTTTAATTTGCATTTCCTTAATTCTTAACAATGCTGAACACTCTTTAAGATGTTTCTCAGCCATCTTTATTTCCTTACTAGTGAAGGCTCTGTTCAGCTCTTTATTCCATCTTTTGAGTGGGTCATTTGTTTTCTTTCTTCTTCTGTTTTTTTGAGTAGTTTATATATTCTGGATGTTAATGCTGTGTGAGATGTAACACTGGTGAAAGTTTCTTCCCACATTTTCTGTTTTCTCTTCATTTCATTTATTGTTTCTTTCACTTTACAGAGGCTTTTGAGTTTGATGAGTTCCCACTTGTCACTTGTTGACCTCATTTCCTGCATGGCTGCGATTTGATTTAGAAAGTTTTTTCCTAAGCCTATGTCTTGTAGGTTGCTGCCACCATTTTCTTCTATTACCTTCAGAGTTGTGTAATATTTCTAAATGGTAGTTGTGTATTAATATCTTACTGTATATCCAGTTTGGAAGTGGTTATGACTGACAATGCAAATATCCATTAATGTTAGGTTCTGCACTAAACACTTGTACTTTGATTACATCACACTGTTAAAATATAGAAGCCAGATTTGTTTCAGGACAATGTTTAGTGCTAAACTTTTAATAATAACGTATTGCTTTCTCCTTGTTTCCATATGAATCTAATATTTCTAGTGATAAAAGTACCAGTCTTGTTCTAATTTCTAGAACCACTAGTGACAGTTTTTCAATATTAAAAAAAAAAGCCTGACATGTAATCAATATCTTGAGAACTCTTTGGCCTGAAATCTTGATCTTTCAACTATTTCCCAGAATATACTTATTTATGTATTTATTTATGTATTTATTTCTTTTATGCTTAGCATATTTTCTTTTTTATTGTTATAAAACTTTTTCCATACATCATACACCATTTCTCAATCCAATTTAGAGTTATTTCCCTTTCCGTGCCCCCCACCCCACCTGAGTTCATGCATCATTCTGCCATACATGCCCTGCATCTTTCTCTGAGACTTTCCAGAGTTTTCTTCAAAGCAGAGTCTTATTGTTTTGGGGAGAACTTCACTGGTTCAGTCTTTTTTCCCAGTTCTTTTGTTGTTTTTGTTCTCCCTAACTTGATTATAACCTGAATTGGAGGATTTTCTTTTCTTTTCTTGGCGAAAATATGTCATGTTTTCCTTCAAAATACATTTAATATGTTGTATTTGCCTTACTATTGAGTTAAAAACTAGATACCAGTTATGTAAGTGGTAATGGCCTCTTAATTGATAGATGCTTGAATTGTTTTTATTGTGAGAAAACGCATGGTCCTGAGACAAAATGAACAAGTAAAACAAAACATGAAAATGTTCCTGAATATTAGAAGAAATTAAGAAGAGAGTTATTTTTTCCTGATAGCTTAGAAATCAGATTCATTTTGTAATAGTTTGACGTAGAGAAAGAGAAAAGGAGATGGTAAGAAACAAAATTGGGGAGTACATAGAGCTTAGATTGGGGATTTCCCAGGACCACTTGAAGCACAGAGTAGCAGGGTAAACAGGCGTAACCCTCACACCCCGAGTCAACTGGAATTGCCTAGGAACTGTCCAAGTGGATTCTTTTTTTATTGATGTTTTATGTATTTCATACATCATTTTTCATTTCTGTTCAGGCATATTACCCTATCCCTCCCCCCCAACCCAAACCATCCCAGATCATGTACTCTATCATAACTGTCCTGCATCTTTCTCTCAGTCTTTTTTTATGCTTAGGAATTCACATTTTCCTCTGTTAATTTCATGTTATTCTAAAATATGGATACATACTCTCCACCCATATACAGTAATTACAGAGTCTGAGAATAAATGATGGGTGGATTCTAGAGACCATTGAGGGATTCACATTATTACAACATAGTTGTTTTCAGATAAACGAAAAATATAACCATACTTTCATTCAGCTTGCCTTTCATCTGGGGGATTTGGTGTTAGCATCCACAAATGAGGGAAAACGTTCTCCATTTGTCTTTCTGGGGCTGTGTCACTTCACTCGGCATAATGGCTTTGAGCTCCATTTACCTGCAAAGTTCATAATGGCATCCTTCTTTACCACTGAATAGTACTCCACTGTGTAGATGTACCACATTTTTGTCATCCACTCATCTGTTGAGGGGCATATGGGTTGGTTCCAGCACTTCACTACTGTGAAAAGAGCTGCAATAAACATGGATGTGCATATATCTTTGTGGTAGGATGAGTCTTTGGGGTATATACCCAGGACTGGTATGATTGGATCAAATGGCAGGCTCATTTTGAGTCTTCTAAGGGTTCTTCACACTGTTTTCCATAGTGGTTGTACAAGTTGACAATCCCACCAGCAGTGGATGAGTGTTCCCGTTTCCTCACAACCCCTCCATCATCTGTTGTCTTTTGTTTTCTTGATCTTAGCTAGCCGTACTGGAGTGAGATAATATCTGAGAGTGGTTTTAATTTGCATTTCCTTAATTATTAATGATGATGAACACTTTTTAAGATGTTTCTCAGCCATCTTTAATTCCTCAATGGTGAAGATTCTGTTCAGCTCTTTACTCCTTCTTTTGAGTAGGTCATTTGTCTTCTTACTTCTTTGTTTTTTGAGTAGTTTATATATTCTGGACGTTAATGCTTTTTCAGATGTGTCACTGCTAAAAATTTCTTCCCACTCTGTGGGTTTTCTCTTCACCTCCTTGATTGTTTCTTTCACTGTACAGAGGTTTTTGAGTTTTATGAGGTACCACTTGTCAACTGTTGACCTTACTTCCCATGAGGCTGCTGTCTGGTTTAGAAAGTCTTCTCCTACACCTATGTCTTGTACCTTGTTGCCAACTTTTTCTTTTATTACCTTCAGTGTTTCAGGCTTCATATTGAGATCTTTGATCCACTTGGAGTTGATTTTTGTACAGGGTGAGAGGTAGGGTTTTAAATTTGTTCTTCTACAAATGGTGATCCAGTTTTGCCAGCACCATTTGCTGAAGATGCTAACTTTCCTCCATTGAAATTTTTTGGCCCCTTTGTCAAATATGAGGTGGCTGAAGTTATATGAGCTCAAGTTTGGATCTTCAATTTTGTTCCATTGGTCAACTGGTCTTTTTTCTTCCAGTAGTAGGCCAACTTTATGATGATAACCCTGTAATATAGCTTGAAGTCTGGTAATGTAATCCCCCCAGTATTGCAATTTTCACTCAGGTAGATTCTTTAGGCAACCTTCAGAAAAGAAAGGGAAGAGTGAGTTAGACTTCCAATAGAAAGCCTAAAACTTATACAATTCAACACTCTATAAGCAAGGAGAAAACAACAACAAATCAATCAATCAAACAAACAAACAAACAAACAATGAAGGCATCTGAAGGAGGCAAGCAAAGCAAGCCTTCAACACCGTGAAGAGGCATTTGGGATTCACATTGGAATACAGGCAAAGAGAAACCCAAATGCCAGGGACACCAAGAATGCACAACATGGGAAAGGTGCAGGATAATTCCACACCAAGCTCTACCAACCCTGTGGGAGATTCCTACAGTGGGAATCCCTGGGGATGGCCCAGGACACAGATATTAGAAGAACAATTGTGGACATATTCAAAGAAATAAAAGAATATAAAGAACAAGTCAGAGAACTAAGGAGAGAAAATGAAAAACTCAAAAAGGACCTAGAGAGAGAGGGAGAATGACAAACTCTGGAAGGAAGTGGAAACACTGAAAAGATCCCATGTTGAAAAACAAAAGGAAACCAACCAGTGAAGCAAACAGCTATAGGAAGAGATTGAGAAGCTCCTTCATGTGTGAACATCTGGCAAAAAAGAAAAAGAGAAGCTCCAAAAGGAAGTTGAAATACTAAAGAAATCAGAAGAGGAAATGAAATAGGAAATAGAACACTCAACCAATCTAGAGGAAAGGCATGGAAAACAGCCTCAGAAGTAGAATGGAGAAAGCAGAACAAAGAATATCAGACATGGGAGATAATACAGAACAACTAAAAACCTCAAGTAAAGATTATGAAAAATTTAAAAATACACAAAAGTGGAACTACCAGGAATTGTGGGACACTATGAAAAGATCAAACATCCACATAATAGAAATAGATTAAGGAGTACCAGAAAGTCCCAGCATAAGGATTGACTCCTCTGGGCATTGAAGGGAAGAAATGCCTCAGATTGCTGCAGACACCAGGCCCCTCTCTGGATCCTACTGGTACAACAATTTTTAATGAATCCTAACAAAGCTTACCTTCTAGGTGCCACAAAGCTTTTAATACAAGAGACTTTCTTAACTCCCCCCTATAGAATAAGGAGAAATATGAGGAGGATGAGGTCGTTCTCCAGCTGTAGATTGGAGCCAGCTGTTATAGAGGTATTCTCTTGTAAAATCAGTAGAACTGCCTTCTTTGATTGACTAATGGACATAGAAACTGTGAGGGGGATTATTCTCTATTCAGAACCAAATACAATGCTAAAGTCTCCTTAAGCTATGCACTTAAGCAAAATATATTAATACAGGAGCTCTGACATCAACAATGGATTATTCTGCCAAGGAGATGTTGGCCAGGGGATCCAAGCCCCCACAAAAGGTAAAGGCTCCTTGCCTCCAAACTGGGATATCTGCAGGAAGAGAGGCGATAAGGCCCTGCTGTTGAAGACCTGATATAAACATGGGAAAGATGTATGGAGACCGCACTTGCAAGTATACAGATGGTCTCTGGAATGCCAGAGAGTGTTACCAAAGGCCACTAAAGCAAATATAGGTCTCCTTGAGTCAAGCAAGACTCCTCCGTCAGCACCAGCTACACCTCATCTGCCTGGAAAAGCGGTGCAGCAGTGGCAGCCATATGTCTGTATATCCCAAATCTAATTGGCTATTAGCTCTCTCCTTGGAGGAATAACCCACGGCTGATGCCACAAGCTTACATCCTCTAAAGGTTAGGAGACGTTATAAGCCACACGAAGACCCTGTCATACTTAACAGAAGAAAATGTAATTCATGGATTAACATACCATCCAAACATCTGTGTCTATAACAAGGTAACCTACCATAAAAATTAGTACTGTTTAAATCCTATATATCTAATTGCTTGTGCTTCATTTGTAGAATTTAAAGGCTATATATTATACTGTTTAAATACCTATATATCTAATTGCATGTGCTTCATTAGTAGGATTGAAAGGTTATGCCTGGACAAGCTGGCAGCCCATGAAAGAAAAAAGCCAGAATTGACTAAAGAACAAGACAACAGCTCCAGAGAAAGTAGACTGTTTTACTTCTCATCCACCAGTGCCCCTTTTCTAAGCCTAGGGAACAATCTGTGGAAGAGGGGGCGTGGTAGAATGTAAGGGCTACGATTGGGGTGATTGGTGAAACTACAACATATAGACTGGACACTCATTTGATCAACTTGATTGAACATACAAGCCCCCCCCCTGCTGGATGAGCTGTGTGGGTTTGGGCACAACTGCTCGGAAATTGATTTTACATGAAGGATGCTTGTACTCACAGACTATCACCTACTGTTTAAAAAAAAAAAACAAAAAACAGAAAGACGCAGAAAAGTTATAGCAGAATGCATGATCTGGTATGGGTAGGGGTGGGGTGGGGGGAAGGGAAGGGGATATATGCCTGAACTGAATTGGAAAATGATGTATGGAATACACAAATCATCAATAAAAAAAAAGAAATAGATTAAGGAGAAGAATCCCAAGTGGATGGAATTTATCAGATCTTCAACAGAATAATAGATGAAAATTTCCCTGAACTAAAAAAAGGCAAACCAATACAAATATAAGAAGCACATAGAACTCCAAACAGACAAGATCAGAAAAGTAACTCTCCACACCATATCATAGTTAAAATTCTAGACGGCAAAACAAAGAAAAAATTCTGAAAGCCACAAGAGAAAAGCAACAAGTTAGATATAAGGGGAAACCTATCAGAATTACAACTGACTTCTCAGTGCAAACTATGAAAGGAAGAAGAATATGCAGCAAAGCATTCCCAGTGTTAAAGGTCTATAGATGTCAACTCAGGCTACTATACCCAGCAAAAATATCGATTATAGTTGAAGGAGAGAGAAAAATCTCCCATGACATAAACAAGATGAAAGAATACATGTACAGAAAACTAACCCTTCAGAGAATACTTGAAGCAATTCAAATGACAGAAGAAAGGAGCAACTATCCCCAGGTACCTAGAAAGAGAAATTAATAAAAGCATAATTGCAGAAGTAGAAACCTAGATCAAAAATGCAAATGGATAATAAGGTGAAAGGAAGCAACATGCATCTTTCAGGTATAACATTAAATATTAATGGACTAAACTCCCCAATCAAAAGACATAGATTGAGAGATTATATTAGGAAACAGAACTCATCTCTATGCTGTCTACAAGAAATACATCTTATCTTTAAGGATAGGTACCACTTTAAAGTGAAAGGATGGAAAAAGGTATTCCAAGCAAATGGTACCAAAAAGAAAGCAGGTGTTGCTATTTTAATATCAGACAAAATAGACTCCAAAGTAAAAGAAATCAGAAGACACAAAGAAGGCCATTATATTTTTTTCAAAGGAACAATTGACCATGAAAACTTCACAATCATGAATATATATGCACCAAACTCTGGTGCACCAAACTTTATAAAGATAATTCTCCAGGAGCTCAGGGACAGATTAACCCCACTACACTCATATTAAGGGAATTCAGTACCCCACTGAGCCCATTGGACAGGTCAACCAGACAAAGAATAAGCAGAGAGATATCTGAATTGAATGATATGATACACCAAATGGATTTCACAGACAACTACTGATTATTCCACCCTAATAACAGGGAATACACTTTCTACTCAGCATCCCATGAAACATTCTACAAAATCGACCACATGCTGGGACACAGAAGAAATCTTCACAAATACAAAAAGTTTGAAATAATTTCTTTTTTAAATTTTTAAAATATTAATTAATTTATCTATTTATTTATTTATTTATTTATTATTTATGTGTATGAATATACTGTCTGTATGTAGGTCTGTGCACTCATGTCGTGCAATGCTGCGGAGGTCAGAAGAGGGTGTTGGATTCCCCTGGAACTGGAGTTCTCCTGGAATCGGAGTTACAAATGGTTCTCAGCCACCATGTGGGTGCTGGGGATCAAACCTGGTTCCTCTGCAAGAGTGGTTGGCGCTCTTAACCACTAGGCCATCCCTCCAGCCCCAAGATTGAAATAATTTCATGCATTCTATCAGACCACAGTGCAATAAAGCTCAATATCAACACCAGCATAAGTCCTACTAGTTACAAGAACACATGGTGACTAAACAACACACATGAATAATGAATGTGTCAAAGAAAAAAATGAAAGAAATAAAACATTCCGAGAACTAAATGACAAATGACAGTAATACACAACAAAAAACATATGGGATACTTTATTTTTTTTTATTTTTTTTAATTAAATTAAGTTTTAATTGATGCTTTGTGACATTTCATACATTTTTTCATATTCAGTTAGGCTTATTTCACCATTTCACCATCCCCCAACCCCCATCCCAGATCATGCATTCTGCATAACTGTCCTGCATCTTTCTCTCAGTTTTTTTTTTTCATTTTTACTAATAAGTGATAATCCATGAGTACAAGCATCCTTCATGCAAAACCTATCTGCAGGCTGTTGTGCCCAAACGCCTACAGCCCCACCATCCAGTGGGGGGTGACAGGTTGTTTGTTCAATCAAGTTGATCAAATGAGTGTCCAGATTACATTGCTGTAGTTTCACCATTCACCCCAATCGCAGTCCTTACATTCTACCACGCCCCCTCATACTTTAAAAGCAGGCTAAGAGGGAAGTTTATAGCCCTGAGTGCCTACATCAAATAAACAGAAAGAGCACAAGTGATTGATCTAACACTGCAACTTAAAGCACTTGAGAGACAACAGATGAACCCTAAATGCAACAGACAGGAAGAAATAACAAAAATCAGAGCAGAAATCAATGAAATAGAAACAAAGAAAACAATACAAAAAAATCAATGAATCCAAAAGTTGGTTCTTTGAGAGAATAAACAAGATAGACAGATCTCTAGCCCAGTTAACCAAAAGAAAGAAGGAACAACTCCAAATCAATAGAATCCATGATGAAAGGGGAACTATCACAACAGACAATGAAAAGATTCAGACAATCACATGGGAATACTTCAAAAACCTATACTCAAGTTGAAAACCTAGGAGAAATGGATGAATATTTGAAATCCTGGGAACCACCAAAGCTCAACCAAGAAGAGATCAACAACTGAAACAGACCCATAATATATGAAGGAATGGAAGATGTAATAAGAAACCTCCCTTGGGGCTGGAGAGATGGCCTAGTGGTTAAGAGCGCCAACTACTCTTGCAGAGGACCGGGGTTCAATCCTCAGCACCCACATAGTGGCCGAGAACCATCTTTAACTCCAGTTCCAGGGGAATCCGACACCTTCTTCTGACCTCCGATGCATTGCATGACACGGGTGCACAGACCTACATGCAGACTGTACATTCATACACATAAAAATAAATAAATAAATAAATAAATAAATAAATAAATAAATAAATAAATTTTAAAAAAGAAACCTCCCAACTAACAAAAGCCCAGGCCCAGATGGTTTCATGGCAGAATTTTATAAAATATTTCAAAAAGACTTACAACCATTATTACTCAAATTGTTTAGAAAGACACAGAGGGAATTCTCCCAAATTCCTTCTATGAAGCCAGCATCACTCTATTACCAAAACCAGGCAAAGATGCAACCAAAAATGAGAACTATAGACCTATCTCATTAATGAACACAGATGCTAAAATTCTAAACAGGATACTGGCAAATCGCATACAGACCCACATGGATTGGAGGGACCATTCCTCAATGTAATCAAAGCCAAATACAAGAAACCCACAGCCAATATCATCCTAAATGGGGAAACGCAAAAGCACCCATTTAAAGGAAGGAACTCTGCAAGGCTTCCCCCTGTCACCACTCCTCTTCAACATAGTGCTTGAGACACTTGCTAGGGCAATAAGGCAAGAAAAGGAAATTAAAGGAGTACTAATTCGAAAAGAGGTAGTCAAGCTATCCCTATTTGCTGATGATACAATTGTTTACATAAGGGATGCTAAAAACTCCACCAGAAAACTCCTAGACATGATAAAGAGCTTCAGTAAAGTGGCAGGACACATAATTAACCTAGAAAAATCAGTACCCTTTCTTTACACAAACAACAAGCAACTGAAGAGGGAATACAAGAAGACCTTCTGTATTAGTCACTTTTCTGTTGCTGTGATAAAACACCACGACCAAAGGAACTTATAAAAGGAAGAGTTTATTTGAGCTTACGATTGGTGATTCCAGGGAATTAGAGTCCATTGTGGTGGGAGACATGATGGCTGGATCTGGAGCAGCAAGCTGAGGGTCACATCTCACAAAGAGCACAGGAAGCAGAGAGAGAGAGAGCAACAGTAGACCATGAGTCTTGTTAAACTCACTAAGCCTGCCCCCAATAACGTACTTCCTCTAGCATGGCCACACCTTCTAAGACCTCCAAAACCAGTGCCACCAACTGGAGACAAATGTCTGAATACTTACAGCCTATGGGGGTCACTCATTCAAACCACCACACCTTCCCACTCACAACTGACTCAAAAACAATAAAATACCTAAGAACAAACCTAACCAAAGACACCCAAGATCTCTACAAAAAAATATTAAACTCCTGATGAAGGAAATTGAAGAAGACATCAGAAGATGGAAAAATCTCCCATGTTCATGGATTGGGAAAATTAATATAGTAAAAATGTCCATCCTACCCAAACTCTTGTACAGGTTTAATGCAATAATCCCTAAAAGTTTATTTCACTTGGAAAAAAAGTCCTTAATTTCATTTGGAAAAACAAAAGACCCTGACTAGCCAAAGCAACCCTGAGTGAAAAGAGCAGCACAGGGGATATCTTTATACCAGACTTCAAAGTATACTACAGGGCTATAGTCAGAAAAACAGCTTGGTTCTGGCACAAAAACAGACCTGTTGACCAACGGAACAAAACTGAAGATCCAAACTTGACCACATCCAATATCAGCCACCTCGTATTTGACAAGGGGGCCAAGAGGACACAATGGAGGAAAGCTAGCATCTTCAGCATGTGGTGTTGGCATAACTGGATCACCACTTGTAGAAGAATGATATTAAACCCCTATCTCTTGCCCTGTACAAAAGTTGACTCCAGATTGATCAAATACCTCAACGTGAAACCCCAAACTCTGAAGGCGATAGGAGAAAAAGTTGGCAGCAGACTACAAGACATAGGTGTAAGAAATGACTTCCTAAATCAGAAAGCAGCTGGACAAGAATTAAGGTCAACAATTGACAAATGGGACCTCATTAAACTCAAAAGATTCTGTACCTCAAAAGAAACAATCAAGAAAGTGAAGAGAAAACCCACAGAGTGGGAGGAAACCTTCACCACAGATACATCTGGCAAAGCATTGATTTCCAGAATATATAAACTACTCAAAAATCAAAGAAGAAAGAAAACAAATAACCCACTCATTAGATGGAACAAAAAACTGAACAGATACTTCACAAGTGAGGAATTAGAGATGGCTGAGAAACATGTTAAAAAGTGCTCAATATAAATAATTATTAAGGAAATGCAAATTAAAACCACTTTAAGATGTCATCTCACTCCAATAAGACTGGCTAGGATCAAGAAAACAAATGATACCAAGTGCTGGAGAAGTTGTGGGGAAAGGGGAATACTCACCCACTGCTGGTGAGAATGTAAACTCGTACAACCACTAGGGAAAGCAGTGTGGAGAACCCTTGGAAGACTTGGAATGAACTTGCCACCTGACTCAGCCATACCATTCCTGGGTATCTACCCACAAGACTCATCTTACCGTGGAGATACATGCACAGCCATGTTTATTGCAGCTCTCTTAACAATAGCAAGGAGCTGGAACCAACCCAAGTGACCCTCAACTGATAAAGTAGATAAAGAAAATGTGGTAGATCTACATAATGGAGATCTATGTAGTGGTAAAGAAAGATGACATCATGAACTTTACAGGTAAATGGATGGAGCTAGAAGATACCATGCTGAATTAAGAAACACAGTCCCAGAAAAACAAATAACTAATGGTATCCCTCATCTGTGGATGCTAGCACCAATTACCTAATTGTTCTGGAAACTGAGCAACGTTAATGTGATCTGAAAACAACTGTGCTCTTATATTGTAGAATCTCTTAAAAAACAAACAAACAAACAAAAGAAGCAAAACTGGGAAAAACAAATCTGTATGTTTTTCCTTGGATTATTTTGTCTAAGTAGGTATTTTACATTAAGTAAATGAACTTTTCTTATGTTGTCCTTCTTTACATTCCCAAAGGTGTGAGCAAAGTGAGCCTAAAGCTTAAATACGTTAAAAAATACTGGGGAGCATAGGGTTAATGTAGATAAAGAAGAGGTTTTTAGACTCTTCTCTAAACCTTGGCATATAGAACCAAGGGTGTAGTAGGCAGTCAGACAATTCCTATGATGTAGTAGAACCCCACATTTTAATTTCACGGTAAATATTGCAAATGTGCTGCTCAACTGTACAAAGAGAAATGGCTAATCAAGCAGATTATCTTTTTTAAGTAATTAGAAACAAGAAATGGATGTACTAGAATATTGATCTTGTAGCTTATTGCCAATGTTTTCTTCGAATATTTTCAGTTTCAGGTTTCACATTAAGGTCTTTGGTCCATTTAGAGTTGACTTGTATACAAGGTGAAAGGCAGGAGTTAAGTTTCATACTTCTACATGTGTTATTTTAATACTCTGTGTCCAAAAGGGAGGTATAATCATAAGTGTGGAGGCAGATGGCTTGAAATAGTTGACATGGATATTTACTGTTATATCTGGAATTGAATTCTACCTGGGGACTGAAAAATCAGTGTATTTTTAGGATTATATATTAGTTATTTTCCTTTTTTACTATGGTAATACACTTGATAAAAACAATTTAAGGAAAGAAGGGTTTATTTTGGTTCACACTTTAAGGATGCACCAACAGTGTCAGCAAGGCCTGGCAGGAGTTTGCCAGGCTGCCTCCATAGCGTACACACAAAGCAGGATGAGCTAATGCTGGTGCTTCAATCCTTGTTTTTTCTTTCTTATTCAGTACAAGACAATATCCTGTGGAACAGGGCTGGATACATTCAGGATGGGTCTTCCTTCCTCACTGAAATCTGTTTGGAAACCTCTTCAAAATATCCAGAGACATTCTTCCTACATGGTTTAAGAACCAGCCAAGTTTACCGTGAAAATTATCATCGATGATTATAATGTATGTGGGCAAGCTAAATGTGTTTAGGCAAATCTGTGCCTGAACTTTGAGTTACCTTTATTTTAATTCTTGCTTCCCTAACATCTGGTTCCTTAGGAAAAAAATACTTATTATTTTTTTCTTACACATTTCTTAAGTCTATATCAATAGGAGAATTAGGATGATTTCGGAAGACCAGACAACACTGCTTTCAACGTGAAGGTTTTATCTTCCCGTAACAAAAGAAAATCTTGCAGGAGCAATTTCAGCCACGACCCAAGGATGACTCTATGTATGATCTGCCTTCAAATCATATAAGTGACCTTTAATCTGTCATGTGAAAATTCACAAAATCCATCCTCTCAGAAGAGTGAGCATTGCTGATTTCCTTATATTTCCAGCATTCTCTGTATTGCTGTGTTCAGAGTTTAGGACAAGTCTTTTCCTCAGAAGTGGGATAATTATTGAAGTCACTTAGGAGGATGGATGATGAATTTCAGTGATTCAGCTTGTACTTACTTTCAAATAAAGAATTTGAATTATCACCAATACTATGGTATATTAAGCAACATCATTGTAGGTTACTAAGAAATGCTTTCTGAATATTGGGGGATTCAGTGCCATTGCTTGTAAGGCTTTAGGGAAAAAGATATATTTAGTTCTTAGCTGTGCTTGTTAAAACCACACAGTAAAGAGGCTGGATGATGCTTTCTACATGATTCAACATTTTTCTTTAAAAAGTTCTTGTATCATGGAGAGAGCTTTGATTGATATCATCATGAATTAAACACATGTGAATGCTAGATTGAAAATGACTTACATTTATTGCATGAAAATTTCCTTCGGTCATTATATATATATATATATATGTATATAATATATATATATATATATTCACTCTAGTATATGGAAAAACAAACCTAAAAGTATTGGGTATCCAAGTTTAAAAGCTATTTGATATAATTCTTATTTATTTTTTAAAAATGTACGGATTAAGAAAAACCTTCAAAATAGTAGAAAAGGAAAAAACAGATAAAGGAAAATGTCATTTAAAGATATCTGGGTCAAGTTGCAAATACTCTATATTTAAGGATTAGGTTGAAAGAGCATGATCACATTGAATCCTTTAAAATATTTTACTTATTTATTTTTAAATGTGTATGTGTATGAGTGTATTGTATGCATGTGTGTAAGTGCACCTGGTTTGTGCAATGCCTGTGGAGTTCAGAACAAGGCATCAGATCCCTGGAACTGGCATTATGGATAGTTGTTAGCCCCAACTTGGGTGCTAGGAATTAAATACTTGTCCTCTGTGAGAGCAGTCAGTTATCTTAACCACTGACCCATCTGTCCAGCCACTGCACTGCATTCTTTAAAGGATCGTCAGACAATAATATATACTACATTTATCCTAAATCACTCAATAATATGTGTACATATAATAGAAAAAATACTAAGAAACAAATCCTTTTAACTCATGTTAAATTTCAGAGCATAAAAGTAAATTGGACATAAAATGAAATAAAAGGAAAAAAATAAATGCACTAAAAAACAAAATCAGAAGGTTAGAATAGGCTATAACCAGAACACTGTATGGTAACAGAGCTATTGAGCAGGGACCTTTATCTTCTATGGTGACCCATACATTTAAATTTCTAAATAGATTGCTCTCTGTAATCCATTCAGAAACACATTTCTTGCTGTTTTAACCTCCCATGGATACTATTTTATACTGAAAGTGGTCCTTAGGAGACTATGAATAATTGAAAAGAAAAGATGAGGCATATAGTAAAAAAGAAAAGCAGGCCAGTATTCAGAAATGTTTTTACAATACCAAATAAGCACTTGAACGAACTTATGATGTTTTATTTTATTATTATTTCAGAGCAAGAGTTCTCCATATTTTGTAGTCTTGAAAACATCTCTCCAATCACAGCATTTCTCAGAAGCATAATAAAGAAAATATATAAAAAGTAAGAGCACACTGATCAAATGATACATTGTAGGACATAGTACAGGTCTATGTACTGAACACAGGGGCTCTGGGAAATTGCCTGGTTTGTTAACCATTGCCATTGCATTCAGTCAAAGACTTCCTGTTCAAGTTTTGTTTCATTTTTATTTTGTTTTGAATTCAGTGCTTAGAAGTTAAAAGAAAAAAAAGATTAACATTTATTATGTTCTTATCACAGAAGCAATAGAGAGAAAGAAGAGTTAGAGATGAAGTAGCTTAGGAATGATAAGAAGGTGTTCAGTGTTACATTGAATGTTCTTGCTCTTCCCAGGATTCATATGTTTATACACACAGTAGTATCTGGGCACTTTGTAGCTAATTAAATTATGAGAGTTGGCTCTCAAAAACTGTATTAATTCCCTTAAAGCAAGCAAGAGAGCAAGTTTGATGCTTACCAGAATTCCAGAACATAACAAAAAATAATTGTGACAGCAAGAAGAACTACCTCATCAGACTAGGCATACTCTAACTTCAGTTCCACACTCTACACTATTGTGGGAGATACTGTTGGTTATGTATAAGCTTCCCACTCTATGCTACTTTATTTTAAAATATTTTATTTATTTATTCATCTATTTATTTTATGTATTTGAGTGTATTGCCTCCATATACATAAGTGCACCTATGTCCTGCAATGCCCACAGAGGTCAGAAGAGGGTTTCTGATCCCCAGAGATGATTGTTACAGATGGTTATTAGCTTCCATGTGAGTGCTGGGAATTTAACCTGGCTCCTCTACAAGAGCAGCCAGTACTTTGAACCACTGAGCCATCTTTCCAGCCCTTCTGCTACTTTATTATAGGAACCTGAGCTGAGGGTCAGTGCATGTAGTTCAACATATATGCTATAGTAGCAAAGATTAAAGATGAGGCTTTAATCACATGATTCCTACTCTTGCCAAATGGTCACACTTAGAGTGGCTGGAGAGACTGCTCAGTGTTTAAATGCATTTGGTGTTCTTGATGAGGATCTGGGTTCAGTTCCCAGCACCAAGCAGTTGACAACAATCCATGACTTCAGTTTCAGGGAATCAGATGCCCTCTTTTGATCTCTGCAGACACTGCACATACATTGGATATTTAAATACATGGAGGGAAAGCACTGATAACAGGTAAAAAAATGTAAATAACATGAAAAAAATGTAAGTGTAACACTTTAAGCATTTTCTTTAGAATTTTTTTTTTTTTGGTCTTTTTGAGACAGGGTCTCCCTGTAGCCCCAGCTGTCCTTGAACTCACTCTGTAGACCAAGCTGGCCTTGAACTCATAAAGATCCGCCTGCCTCTGCCTCCCAAGTGCTAGGATTAGAATTCTTTAATTCCTGGTCATTAAGAAATACGTTTTTTGAAAACCAATTCACTGATGTTTATAAATAATTTTTAAAAATGCAACCAAAATCGGATTCATTGTTCTCATACATATTTTAAGTATATAGATTTATTGTTCTCATACAAATTTTAAGTATAGATTCAATTCATAATTTCCAATACCTATATTTAATGTGTTACTTCTCTCTGAACTAAATCTAGCTTTTAAAGTATTTACAAATACCAATTACCACTTTTTTGTTGAAAATTATCCAAAGTAAGAATAAGATTATTCTTTGGTAAGAAATTACCAGAAAACTGGTGTTTATTGATACAATTACTTCCTGTGGCATTTGCATGCAGTTTTCAAGTATGATCCAGGAAATACATAATTTCAGTTGTTCTATTTAAGAAGCTGTGAGTCACATAAGGATGGATAAAGAAAAAGAGGACAAAATTATATTTTTTCAAGTAATTTTTCAATAATATTAAATATCAGAAACAGAATATTATCATGCTGAAATGATCAATTACTTTTAGTAGTCCTATATATATCTCTAAGAACTTTTCATTTATAAATTCTAGAAAAGGCATTGCAATTGCAAACTAGCTCACCAAACAGCTTATCAAAGAACACAAAGAAACACAATTATATTTCCAGAAGCAATGACTATTTCCCTAAATTGCAGTCATCAGGAAATCCAGCTGCAATGATACTCCTCAGCTTTTGGCTGCAGGCGACTAAAGTGTTAGAACTACTTTTGGGAAAGGGATCTGGGAAAATGATTTGAGGCAACTAATTATTTAATTAAGGTCTTATAGCTCAGGGAAAAAGCCATTTGGGAATAAGGTATCTCCCACTAAAAGCCTGTGATATATAAATTTAAAACACATAAATCTATGTGCTTTCCTATTTTGTTTAAGAAAGTTTTTTTTTTAACTTCATTTCATTGTCCTGTGTTTATTATGAATGAGATTATCTATCATTTCACTCTGAGGCCTACTATGTCACCTTTCAAGAGTTTGAAACTTGGCTTTTTTTTCAAGGTTACTAGAAAAGCTTGTCAAAACTTAGTCCCAAGTCTCACTTGATAGGACCTAATTTGGCAATTCTGTATCTAACCAGTCTGGAAAGTCTTTTAAAAGAAATAAACAAGCTGGGCGTGGTGGCGCACGCCTTTAATCCTAGCACTTGGGAGGCAGAGGCAGGAGGATCTTTGTGAGTTCAAGGCCAGCCTGGTCTACAGAGTAAGTTCCAGGACAGCTGGGACTACAGGGAGACCCTGTCTCGAAAAGACCAAAAAAAAAAAAATAAATAAATAAATAAAAAAATAAAATAAAATAAAATAAAATAAAATAAATAAAATAAAATAAATAAACAACAGCAACAAAAATAAAAAATAAAGCCACCACAAGTGATTGCAATAGATATCCCACTGATTTCTCTGTGGAATCCTTATTCTGAAATTCTTCAGAATACATTTTGCCTTTAAAAGCAACAAATATAGTGATGTATTTCCAAAAAAAAATATCAGTAACCAATAGGAAGCAATGTAACTGTTTTGCTTCCCCTCATTTGGGCACCAGCAATCCCTCTGCCTCCTCTCCCCCGTCTACCCCCCCCCAAAGAACTGTTCTGTAGCACTCTATTTCTCAGATATTAGGTGAGTGCTTCAATATTCAAAAGAAGGTATCCATATTGTATTCTAAAATACCACGTATGCATCATTATATAAATTCTCATATCATTGAAAGCATTCGGCTCCCTCAGACATAAAACCTTTCAGTCTCAGTCAAAATGTGTTACTAGTTTAGTTTTCTATGTCATAATATTAATTCAGTATTAAAATTTGGGTCTGTGATAAAAACTTTATGAACTTTTAGATTCTTTTGATCTATTTATCGTGTTGGTTTATTGTTATTAGGATTTGAAAAACTATGTTTGTTTACACTATTTTATTTGTTTTGGCAGATATCATAAAATGATCAGAGAGAGTGAGCTTCACAAGAGTGTGCTTGGTAATGCATGTGAAAGAACTTCTCAAAATAATCCTCTTTTCCACAATTAAGTCATACAACTGTGCAAAGTACTCATTAAAGTTTGCATGAAGTAGAAAGTCTTGATATTTAATAGATACCATGTATCCCATTTATCTGTGTTAACTGGCTAAATCTTTTGTGTCTAGATAGTACATAATTAACATGTCACTATAAAAGTGTTCAGTATTTGGAAGAATGAATTCATATTCCATTAAATAAGGATCATCACCACTTTAATGGTTTGCATGTTGCATTTTAATAGCCATATAAGTAACCAGAAAATTAAATAGGTCTTTTATCTAATATGTATTTTCACATTTGAGAGTACTCCTGGCAAAAGATAACTGGGATTGCTGTAACGGATCAAGATCCATTAACAGGAGATTGCTTGTGAATTACTACATTTTCTAATATCTGGTGTGTGGAAATGTTATGCAAATTATTTGTAAATGTGAAAGCCTCAAGAGGAAAGCTACATTAACTGTTTCTATTGCAAAGGTATGCTCAATAATTTGTGACCCATCAATGACCGATCTGAAAATAGATTGTTTCTCTGCAGTTGAAGACTACAATATGAATGGAAACAGCACCATCTTCTGGATTCCTTGAATACATAATGCTTCATGAACCATAGTCACAGCTATCCTTAAACAAGTTTCCAACAAATACTAAATATTTCATGTGGATACTGTTCAAAATATTTTCCAGTCTTTGCTTTTAATTTAAAAAAAGGAAGATATAGTCTATAACTGAAATAGGCATGAATAAAATATAATGATTTTTTAATACATTTTAGTCCAAATTAATTCAACTTATGTTATAATAAATATAATATCTGAACTTGATTATCTTCATTCTCCATGGAAATTGCAAATTTGTAAATGAGTTAATATGCTGAAATATTTATTGAAATGATCATTTTGGAAAAAGTAAGATAAAATATAGCTAATATCCATGCATGCATTTAATGTGTTTCCCCTGTCGGTCAAACTTAGGTACTTAGCTAATGCTTTAATGGCTAGAAAAAGGTTATTTCATTCTTTATCTCACTAATTAGCTCCAAATTTGAAAACTTCGATAAAATTAGAAGTTTCTTGGAATCTCATCATGTTCCTAAGTGAAATATGATTTCAATGACCTTATTTATTTTCCAATCCAAATAGTACATTCGAGATGCTTTTATTTTTCATCTCTGAGAAAAATGTGAAAAGTAAACAAGAACAGCAGAAATAAATGAAGCTAGAATGTTTAGAAAGCCAGGTGAGAAGGAAAGTTAAAGACATGTTATGAAATTATATCCCATGTCTTTCACACAGATCTCCTTTGACTACGTTCAGTATTTGCTGACTGGGCACTCTACATTTTTCTAGTCAACATTTTTTTTCTATCATCACTTTATTTGCAGCTTAGTCTAGATAGCCTTCCTCTGTAAAGAACCACTATGTTCTCTCTCAGTGACTCTTGAGTCTCCACAGCTATCTCAGTTAAAACAAAGAAACAAACAAAACCTAACCTTAGACCAATCTAAATTCTGCCTTGTCTGTGAGCTAAACAACTCACAATAATAGTTGCCAAATTGCTGATAGATTGACACAAGGTCCTCAACATGTTGTTTTTTTCTATATATACTTTTATTGAATTGTGGATTTCATACATCTTAATAATATTGAGACACTCTCCTTTATCTGGACCACCCTATAGTATCCCCTCTGGATTTCATGCATTCTGTCATAAATAAGGCCATGGTTCTTAATCTCTCCCATGAACCCTAATGTTTAGTTTTTGTCCTGGTTGTGTCCATAGACAACACAAAACCACTACATCAGAACAAAAGTTGTTTCTGACTTTAACTTCCCTTTCTATTTCATAAAGAAATTTGCTTTATTGTAAATTGTAAAAAAATGAAAACAAAACAAAATAAAAAAGCAGAGAAAGATGCAGAAAACTTACGGCAGAATGCATGATCTGGGGTGGGGGGAAGGGAAGGGGATATATGCCTGAACTGAATTGGAAAATGATGTATGAAATACACAAAGCATCAATAAAAAAATAATAAAATAAAACATCATTGGAATATAAAAAAATACCAGCTGTAAATTCCTCTAAAAGAAATATTATTTTTAAACTGCTTGCACTTGAACCCATTATTTCCTTATGTTCTTCTCAGGGTGGAACAGTGCTCTCCAAATCTTGCTGCAATGACTTTACCATGAGTTTAACTTAGCTCTCTTCAATATTTTCTCCTTTCTACTGTTCTTTCTTTCTCCCTTGTTCTCTCTTGCTTTTCTACCCTTCCTCCATTTCTTCTCTCCATATGCATGTATTTCCAATGGGTGCCTATGGATTTTAAGTTACTTTCCCAGGTTAGGTGGTACACTCCTTTAATCCAAACACTGGGGAGGCAGAGTAGGGTAAGATGGAGGCCAACCTGGCTTACATAGTGAGTTCCACACCAACAAATAAATAAATAAATAAATAAATATATAAATTTTTTACATTACTTCCACTAAAGCGAAATAAAATTTTATTTACCCCATATCTTTCAACTTACTTGTACTATCCATTTTCTTAGAAATATAAAAAGCAAACTTGCTATATTAATTCATCCCCATTCTATTAAGAGTGAGCAATTGAACATTAAATCATATTTCCAAGATGAGTGATCCTTGGCATCTCTGTGAACAATGAATAAAACAAAAAAGGTACAATGCAGACTATAGGCAGAATTTTTGTGCTTGCCAGCCTGCAACTAATATGTTAAATCTAACTTTAGAACATTGTAAAAATATTTTTTCAGGTCTCTTGATGTATTCTCTACAGACATAACACATTTTTAAATTTAATGAGTATTATCTGCATTTTCTCATTCACACTTATGGTGATTTAACAAAACAGTAAGTCATGTTCTGATTTGTACTATTTTGCAGTTCTACATTTGTGTGAATTAACTATGCTCACTGTTGTGACTTATTTGTGGCTTGTTCCGTCATGCAATTTTGTTGAGAGTTAGTAAGACTTTTAATAAATCATAGGAACTTTTACAAACTAATACTTTTCCCATGGCAGATGTGTATACTTCGGTTTGAATAAATTATATTTTTATATTTGATTAATGGGGAGCATGTAACATAGCTCACTGAAGTCTCCCCCATATGAGACTCTCTCTTCCAGCTATGCTTTTTATCCTTCCACTATGAACTAATGAGATTCTAAATGGATGCTGGTGTCATGCTTTGTGCCCCCAAACTGTCATAAATAATCATCTCATGTTTTGTTTGTAAGTTGCTCAGTCTAAGGCATCTTGTGATAAGAACAGATAATAGTCTAAGAGCTTCACCATTATCATTTTTAACCTACCAGTCTAATGGACCTGCATACAAAGTTATAGATTTTCAGCTAGAAAATATGATGCAGTGTTTCTACCACATAGATAGAATAAATAATTTAAGAAAGAACAATAGTGAACATAGACCAAGGAATTTAGAAACTGCAGATTTTCAATATTCACCATAACATTAAGTTGTTACATTCATATAACCTGACTGGTACTGTTATCTGCCTATAATTATCAAGTATCAATATTCCTAAACTATAGCAACTGACTTGATGGAGGTAGTACAAATTGTCCTGTCATTAATGTAATGCTTCTTCAAACCACATTGAACTTCAACAGTGGGAACATTACAAAAGCTAGAAGAAATACCAAACACCTTCCCCTGTAGGACTTCTCAACAAGTGAGGTTAGTTAAAATTTTTATAGGAGAGTCTTTAAAATTATTTGTTATTTTAATCAGCACACAGTTTATATGCGTCCTATCAATGCTGTCATGCCTTTTTGCTTTCATTAGTCTTTCTTTTCTGATTCTTTCCCACCTTTCCCTGCTCCCTGTATATTTCAACCCACATTTCCCTTCTTTCTTATTTCATCCATATAGATCATAGACCACCGTTGCTTACTTAAAATCTTCTTCCATTTCATGGGAAAAATGTACATGTCCTAGGCCCATACTCATACTCACTCCTACATAAATGCATATATCTAAAAATTAGAACCTAGAAGTATATATGAGACACAACATGTGATACTTGTATTTCTAACTCTGGTTGTCTCAATATAATAACTTCTGGATTCTTCTACTTTTTAAAAAAGATTTTGTTTCTTTTTCTGATTGAATAGTATTGAATATATATACATAATTATACCATATTTTAATTCTCATTTCAATTGTTGATGGAGGTCTAGGTGGATTGAATTTCTTTGCCATTGTCAACAAATCATTAATAAATGTTAGTGAACAATTATCTCTCTGTTGAGATCTCCAATCATTTGGGTATATGCCTGGGTATGTTGTAGATGGATCATATGTCAATCTATTTTTAGATTATATTGGAAGCTTCATGCCAATTTCCATAGTAGCTTTAACAGTTTATACTCCCACCCACTGTGAATAAGGTTTTCAATTTCACCATGCCCGTATTGGCATTTATTATCATTTGTTTCTTGGATAATATCCTATCTGACTGGCATAAGATGGAATCACATAGTTGTAACTCAAAATACTCCAATGGATAACTGTGTGGAATACTTTAAATATATTTATTTATTATAAGTATTTTCAAGTACTGTCTGTTAGATTTATTAGAATGTTTACTAACTGGAAATGTTTTATTCTTTAATTTATGTACTTTATATATATTACTTATATATATTCCATGTATTAACCCTTGTCTAATGTAAAAGTGTCAGATTTTATTCTAATTGTGGGATGTCTGCTGACTCTGTTGACAGCTTTCTTTGCCATGCAGAGACTATTTTTAATAAAATATTTTATTGATGTTTTGTGTACTTATACATCATTTTTCAGTCCAATTTAGACATGTTCCCCTTTCCCTGTCCCCCCACCCCACCCCAGTTCATGAATTCTACCATACTTCTCTTGCATCTTTTTCTCAGTCTCTTTAAATTTTTCTCTGCAGGGCTTATTGTTTGGGGCAGAATTTAACTTTTTCAATCAGTTCTTTGACCCAATCCATATGTTGTGGTTCCCTTCCATTTGTATTGCTCCAAAATATGCCTATATAAATATCACAAATGTCACAAGTATGACCTCTGAAAATAAACTGTATGTTAATTCCAAAATATGTTTAAGAATTCACATTTTCCCTTTAATATTATATTATTCTAATATAGGAATACATCCCGGTTGTGGTGGCAGAGACTATAACTTGTAAATTCTTTTGTAAATTTGAAAAAATTTGGGATATTTCCTGTGCTACTGGTGTCCTGTGTTTGTCCAGTGTGTTCCTTAAGCAGTTTCAGAATTTCTGCTTCAAAAATAATGTCTTTGCTCCATTTGTGATTGATTTGGAGGCAGTGTGAGATATCTTGCTCAAATTTCATTCTTCTGAATGTTGCTATCTAGTTTTGCAAGCACCATTTGTTGATATAGCTGTGTGAATTAATTTCTAGAGCTTGTCTTCTCTTCTCTTCATTTATACGTCTGTTTTGTGAGAATATCATCCTGTCTTCATCACTTTCACAATCTAGTATAGTTTGAGGTATTGTGATACATGCAGCAGTGACCTTTCTGCTTAGTGTTGCTTTGACTATAGGCTTTTGTTGTTCAATTTGAATTTTTTTAAATTATGTTTTTGCTTTTTATGTGAAGGATGACATTGAATTTCAATGCAGAATGTATTAAAACAGTACATTATCTTTGATGACACACTCATTTTCACAATGTTTTTCCTGCCAATCCAGAAGCATGGAAGGTTTTCCCAATGTATAGTGTCTCTTATTTCCTTATTAAGAGCCTTCCAATTTTCACTGCAGATATCTTACCCTTTTTGGTTAGATTTATTCCTAGGCATTTTATAATTTTTGAAGCTATTAGGTTGGAATGTTTCATAGTTTCCTTCTCAAAATTTCATTATACACTCACACACACACACATATCCATAACCGATTTTATATTGACTTCATATCCTGCAAGTTTATTGAAAATATAAGATCTGAAAGTTTTCTTGTACACTTTTAAGGGTCTTTATTTGAAAAATAATTTTATTTATTATTTTTATTTTATGCGTATGAGTGTGTTGCTATGCCATGCAATGCCTGAAGATGTCCTAAGAGGGCTTCGGATCTCCCAGAACGGGAGTTATACACGGTTGTAGCTACCATATTTCTCCCAGCTGCAATGTCACATACCGTAATGAAATGAGTAGAAAGATTTATCATAATTGTTTCATTATAAATTTTGTAGGAATTTTTTCATGTTTTTTACATTTAGCTTATTGCTCTCTCTCTCTCTCTCTCTCTATATATATATATATACATATATATATATACATATATATATACATATATATAGTATTTATGTGAGGTAAATTTCATTTTTTGTCTGCTGCTAGTTTCTTCAAAACTTTTATTATGAAGCTTTGTTGAACTTTGTGAATTAACTTTGCTACATGTATAGAAATGATCATGTTATTTCTCAGATCATGTTATTTCTCATGTCCATTTATATGGTATATAACATTTGTTGGAGCACATTTGCATTCCTAGTACTAAACCAACTTTTTCAGATTTGCTTAGTGAGTTCATGATTTTGATTTGGTGCCCAGAATCACACTGGTTTCTAGGGATAGTTTGATAGTGATCCTTTCCCTTCTATGTTGCGAAAGTTTGAGAAATGCTGGCATTAGATCTTATGTAAGTATCCAGGAGAATTAATGAATAAATGTAGTCCTAGGCTTTTCTTGGAGGAGAGATTTTAAATTACTGATTCAATATATTAAATTGTTTTGGTTCTACTAACATTGTTTATATATTCTAAATCTAATTATGGTGGTTAATATGTACTTTTTGTTTTCCAGATTTAAGGAATATAAATTTCAAAGCACTTAACAATGATCTTATGGATGTCATTGGAGTTCTTTATTCCTTTTATTATTTTTTGAAAGACTTATCAAGTCTAATTCTGTTAAATCTCTGATGTGGCTAGGTAACTCCTGATTATATGATCAGACCTCCAACAGTTCCATTAAACTCCATAACTTTATTGGATCTAATTTACACACAAACACTCATTCTTAACCAGATCTTGAAGAATGCTTCCCTTTATATGTAAAATTTAATGTGGATACGTTTTAAAACTAAAGCAGCTCCCAGGATCTGCTAACTTATTCCTTTCCTGCTTAACTGTCCTCTAAAATTTAAGGATGCTAGGGATCCTTAACAGAGTCTCTTGGTCTTTTCACAGGAACACTGCTACTTTGTATGGACTTCTTCCTGTGTTCACTTTCAAAACCATTCCTACATGGAGCTGTAACTTACCTGGAAGCTTCCTTCCTAAAGACGTGGTTTTAGAGAATACTATGCAAGCTGCTAAGGAAGAAAATCAATGAATGATTCAAACAGATTTAAAGCCTAATAACCACAACAATGACTGGCACAACAATGTATATTTTTGCAATAGTGGCCCTTTTATTTAAGTACAGTTAACTAATTGTACTTAAAGCCCTCTCAATGGGCAGAACTCCTGTGTGGGACTATAAACAAAGTCAAATGCTCATGGTTAGAGAGCTCATAGATCTCAGAGAAAGCTCTAAGCCTGTCACATCCATAGAGAAATATAACTTCTTATATATACTAAGTACGGATCCTTACATACACAGACACGTAGGCTAGTCTCCACAACTCAAAGAATAGTCAGAGTTTATTTTAGAGTTTCATAACTGGTCACACACAAAGAATAATCATATTTGAGATGCCCAACCCTGAGTGTCACATATAAAATTGAACCTCTACACCTAAGGCCCACAGACCATAGTGGAACAGGGATAGAAGGTGCATCTCTTCACTCTCATCAGCAAAACTTCCTTATCCTACAGAGGATGATGAACACAAAAGGCCACAATTGGCTAAAGTGTAGGTAAAAAAAATTGCAGAGTGTGGTTCCATAGACAGGACTCATATATTAAACTTCACCCATCCAGGGTTCAGGGATCATTGTGGAGGAAGGGATATAAATATTAGAAGAGCCAGAGGAGGAAGTTCATTAGCATAAAGAAAAAGAATCTAACCCACTCATGGGACCTTGATCATATGAACCTTACAGCAATGGTTAGAGCATGCACAAGACCCACATGAACTTAATTAGATAAAAACACCACAGAACTGGGGCAATGACCCATTTGTTGAGTAACACTAATATTCTAGCCCTCATAAACCATCAGGCAGGTAAATTCATGTTATTACAGAGCTCTATTGCTGAAATACTTTGAGTTCTTAAAAAGCCATGATGATACTGAAGTAGAAAAAACATCACTGTATTCAACATATAAGAAAAGAATTAGCCCTGAACCAATTGAGTAAAGAGGAATTCCCCTGAGTAAGAAAGTATCCTTGCCCACTACACATCTGTTAGAGGATTAATTTCCAAACATCCAAATAACTGAAAAAGAAAGACTCAAGAAAACCTATGACCCACATAAAAAATGGGCTGATCTGAACACAGAATTTTCAAAAGAACAAATACCTTAAAGAGTGTTCAACACTGCTGGGTGAGGTTGTTCAAAAATATTATTGTAAATATTACAAAATAATAAAAAAAGGGCAAGGAAATTTGGGACTATAGAGTGAAGTTTGGGTCCACGTGTTCATAAGCTTAAGTTCTGGTAACTGTGAATATCTACCTGCTATATAAGCACAAATGAAAATATGAGCAGATATGTTTGCTTGTACTGTAGCTTGGGTGCTTAAATTTTCCTTAAAGGCCCATTTATTAAAGTCCTATAATGATTTGGAAGGCATAGACTGTTAGAAGTTGGGCAATAGTAGAAGGAAGTTAGTTTAATGAAGATGTGTACTTAAAGTCCTTAAAATTCTAGCTTCACCTATTCTTTGCTTTATATCCTGGTGGCCTGTGGGTGGGCAATTATAATGCATGCATTATGTACCTATAATGCTACAACAGGTTCTAGAAAATGGGGAAAGTAGGCATGAATAGAAACTTCTGAAAATAATAAAAAGAGGCCTTCTTTTTATAACCACCTTCCATACCACAGTTCCCCCTCATGCCCCCAGAATATATATATATATATATATATATATATATATATATATATATTTGGAACTCGGCTTTTCTCCCAAAATTCAGCCATCAATTTCCAAAAGTTCAAGTTGTGTTCGGATTTCTTACATACTGTCCCCCATTTATGGTGGGGATTTTTTCTGATTTGAGCTTGCATAGCGCTTGTGCATGCTGTCACTATTGCTGCGAGTCCATATTAGTAAATGATCAGCTGTCTAGAGGTCTCTGTTTCCTTGTGGTCATTTCCTCCTGCTTCTGGATCTTAGAATTTAGGATTAAAAAAAAATTTTTTTATTAATTTTTTATTTATTTCTGTATGTGTATGAATGTACTGTCTGCATGCAAGTTTGTGCACCCGTGTCGTGCAATGCCACGGAGGTCAGAAGAGGGTCTCGGATTCCCCTGGAACTGGAGTTCTCCTGGAATTGGAGTTTCGGACGGTTCTTGGTTGCCATGTGGGTGCTGGGGATCGAACCCGGGTCCTCTGTAAGAGCGGTCGGTGCTCTTAACCGCTAGGCCATCTCTCCAGCCCAGAATTTAGGATTTTTTCCTGCTTCTATTCTGCAATGATCCAGAGCCTCGAGTGCAGAATTTTAAAATAACTGTCCTATTCAGGGATAAGCGTCTTGTTATCTGCATATTGGCCATTTGTGGATTTTTTTATTATTCACCATCTGCTGTGTAAGGAAACTTCACTGTTGATGGTTAAGAGATGCATTCATTCTATGTGTAGAGGTTTCATTGAGGATGGGTCATTTAAGTTAATTTTCTCATGGTCATTTATTCTCTGTGTGGCCATTTCTGGAACTCTGTAATGGTCTTGATCGGTTTCAAAGTATGCTTCTTTGATGAGAGGTGAGAGGTATACTTGTCTGCTTATTTAATGATGCATATTTAGAATAAAGTAAGAAATTACATTCGTTGGTCTAGGGATGTGGCAATATTAGTTTTGTCTCTAGGATCTGTAACGTCTTCAGCCATGTTTATTTGATTATGCTTATAGTAGGACACATGGATTTTCTCTGAATTCCAAATAGACCACGGTTGATTACCACTAACATAAAAATGTCATTACTGTACCAATATTGATAGTTTGCTGGACCAGTTATTATTGTTTTCAGGCTTTATACCTGGGTAGGATCATTGATTCGCTTTTTCCCTTGACAGTTTGTATAGTATCCTCTGATAACATGTTTTCTGGAAGGAGGCTTCCTGGTCAGTTCCAGCTGGATTGCTTCAAATCCTGTGTTCAAAGTATAGCAAGTCTTCAGTAGTAAGGTCTTACCTTCAATTCTGGGAGTAAATCAAGGACATGCATTATTTGGGGAATTGGTTGGACTACCCTGCCCTAACATTATGTGAGTTGATATTTCTACTAGTTTGTTTTAATGCTTAAAAATGGAATAACAGAATCGCTCGAGGCAGGTAGATTTTGGGGTGGATTGTCTCCTGGGCTGCTGGAAAGGGGTCTGTGGTGGTTTGAATGAGTGTCCCCCATAGGCTCTAGGTATTCAGACGTTTGTCTCCAGTTGGTGGCACTGTTTTTGGAGGTCTTGGGGGTTGTGGCCATGCTGGAGGAAGTGTGTCACTGGGGGCCGGCTTAGTGAGTTTGGCAAGCCTTGTGGTCTACAGGTGCTCTCTCTCTGCTTCCTGTGCTCTTTGTGAGATGTGACCCTCGGCTTGCTGCTCCAGCTCCAGCCACCATGCCTCCCGCCACAATGGACTCTAATTCTCTGGAACCATCAATCGTAAGCTCAAATAAACACTTCATTTTATAAGTTCCTTGGTCATGGTGCTTTATCACAGCAACAGAAAAGTGACTAATACAGTAATTTGGTACCAGAGAGTGGGCTGTTGGCTGTGAAGAACCTGACCATGTGGATGTTTGGAGAAATGTGGAAGACTTTGCAACTTTGGGCTAAAAAGGCTGTTGACTACTGTAAGCAGAGTTTAAAGGGCCATTCTAGTGGAGGCCTGGAAGAAAGCATGGCTGTAAAAGATGTGGTTCCAGTGGAAAATAAAGACTTAGGCAGCAACTGGGATATTTTGATAAAGAGTTGGGCAGCAGTTTGCCCACAGCCCAAATGCTTGCCTGATTCTAAGTTGAAAAGCAATGGACTGATGTCTTTGGCAGAGGATATTTCAAGACAGCCTAATGTAAAAATGGTGGCGTGGCTTTTAATGGTGAATATCGTGCAGATCTACAGTGAAGAAGAGCAGATGGGGCAGAAAGAAAGGCAGAATGTACAGTTTGGATCTGAAAAGTACATTACGAAGATTAAAGGTGTGGCCAAGGCATGTGAAGGAGAGCTCCCTTTCATAAGGAGACTAAAGTGATTAAGGAGAGGCCTGGAGATTTACAAGTAAACAAAAGAAGCAGTACCTTCAGGGCAAGACCACACCCAGCTAATCCTCCAACAAGTCCAGGGCAGAAAAAAGTTGCAAATGTGGTTGATATAGGCCAGGGTCCATCCCAAAATTGCAAACTAGGCAGTTTCATTCACATGGAGCTGGCTTTAGAGGCATGAAGTTTGCAAGAGTGAAGGGGTCATCAGTTCTTCCTTCACGGTTTCAGAGAGCTGCCAAGGTCAGGCAAAGTGCAGCAGGGGTGTCCCTGCATAAAGTAGGCCCTGATAGGCCATTGCATGAATGTGAAGCCAGCTTGGTAGTGGAGACCCCAAGAAGACATTCAAGATGCCAGACCTGTGAGATATTTGCCAAGGAGAGCTGCATACAGGGAGTGGTACTAGCCTAAGAAAGAGATGTATGTTGCAAGCAAAGCTTGAAGAGCTGAGCCGTCTAAGCCCTTTGGAAGTCAAGTCCCAGAAGTTGCATGTGGAGCTACTGGACTTGGTGTTTACCCTGCAGGTTTTCGGTCTTGTTTTGGTCCAGTATTTCCTCACTATGCCTCTATTCCTCCCTTTTGGAATGGGAATGTGTATTCGGTTCCACTGTACATTGGGAGTATGCAATTTGTCTTTTGATTTTACAGGAGCTTACAGTTAAGAAATTGGCCTGAGTCTCAGAAGAGACTTGGACTGTAGATTTTTGAATGGCATTGAAACTGGTAAAGACTATGGGGACTTTAAAGGTTGGACTAAATGCATTTTGCATTTTATATGGTCAGGAGCCTATGGGGGCCAGGGAGTGGAATGTGGTGGCTTGAATGAGTGTCCCCCATAGGTTCTAGGTATTCAGACGTTTGTCTCCAGTTGGTGGTGCTGTTTTTGGAGGTCTTGGGGTGTGTGACCATGCTGGAGGAAGTGTGTCACGGGCGGCGGCAGGCTTAGTGAGTTTAACAAGCCTTGTGGTCTACAGTTGCTCTCTCTCTGCTTCCTGTACTCATTGTGAGATGTGACCCTCAGTTTGCTGCTCCAGTCTCCAGCTGCCACGCCTCCCACCACAATGGACTCTAATTCCCTGGAACCGCCAATCAGAAGCTCAATTAAACTCTTCCTTTTATAAGTTCCTTGGTCATGGTGCTTTATCACAGCAACAGAAAAGTGACTAATACAGGGTCCCAAATCTGAACCCTTTTGTAGGGGGTGGCTGTCTGGGTGGGAGCCACCCTTCACCTTTGCAGCCAGTAACTGGTGGTTTGGGTTTGGTGCCTCTGTGGCTTTGTGCAGGCCGGCTCCTGAGGCACAGGAACCTGGAAGTCGCTCCAGGCAGGTAGATTTCGGGGTGGATTGTCTTCTGGGCTGCTGGAAAAGGGTCCCAACTCTGAACCCTTTTGTAGGGGGTGGCTGTCTGGGCAGGAGCTGCCCTTTGCCTTTGCAGCCCGTGACTGGCAGGTTGGGTTTGGCGCCTCTGTGGCTTTGTGTGGGCTGGCTCCTGAGGCACAGGAACCCAGAAGTTACTCCAGGCACGTACCAGGGCGCAAGCTAAGTCAGGCATATATCCCCCCCACCCTGCCACACCAACTGGAGCTGGTGAGAGAGTATCCAAGTGGAGTTATTTTTGGGAAACTTCAGAACAGTAAGAGAAGAGTGACTTAGGCTTCCAATATTCAATATATAAACAAAATTGAAAGCCTGAAACCTAGACAAGTCAACACTCCATAAACAAGGAGGAGGAAAGGGAAAAAAGAAAAGCATCAGAATGAGGCACGCGAAACCATCCGCTAACATGGTGAAAAGATATTTGTGATTTGAATCACAAAAGGGAAACCCAGATGGCAGGGACATGACGAAGGGACAACATGGGAAAGGCACAGGATAATCCCATACCAGGCTCTACCAAACCTGTAGGAGATAGCTACAATGGAATCCCCCTGGAGGTGACCCAAGGAACAGATCTTAGAGGAATAATTGCAGACCTATACAGAGAAATTAAAGAAAATAAAGAAGAATTCAGAGAACTAAAGAGAGATAATGAAAAACTCAAAAAGGACCTAAAGGATACAATGAGAAACTTCGGAAAGAACTAAAGGAACAGATTGACAAACTCCAGAAAGAACTAGAGGGAGAAAAAAACAAATTCCGAAAGGAAGTAGAAACACTGAAAAAGGAAGAAAACCAATGAAGTAAGGAGCACCAAGAAGAGATTACAAGCTCAAAAAGGAAGTGGAAATACTAAAGAAAACACAGGATGAAATGAAAAAGGTATTAGCATACTCATCCAATCAAGAAGAAAGGAAAAAGCCTCAGAAGTAGAATGGAGGAAGCAAAATAAAGAATATCAGATCTGGAAGATAACACAGAGCAATTAAAAAGCTCAAATAAAGAATAGGAAAAAATTTAAAAAAACACAGAAGTGAAACAACCAGGATATATGGGACACTACGAAAAAATCAAACCTCTGCATCATAAGAATAGAGGAAGGAGAAGAATCTCAAGAGAATAGTATTGATCAGATCTTCAACAGAATAATAGATGAAAATTTCCCCAAACTAAAAATAGACAAACCCATACAAATACAAGAAGCACATAAGACTCCAAATAGACAAGTTCAGAAAAGAAACTCCCCACACCATATCATAGTTAAAAATGCTAGACGGCCAAAACAACGACAAAATTCTGAAGACTACAAAAGAAAAACAAGTCATATACAAAGGGAAACCCATCAGAATTACAACTGACTTCTCGGTACAAACCATGAAAGCAAGAAGAACATGGAGAAAAGCATTCCCAGTGTTAAAGGACTATGGATGCCAACTCAGAATACTTTACCCAGAAAAAATGTTGATTATAGTTGAAGGAGAGAGAAAAATCTTCCATGACATAAACAAGATGATGGAATGTATGTCTGGAAAACCAACTCTTCATAAAATACTTGAAGCAATTCAAAGGGCAGAAGAGAGGAGCAACAATCCTCAAACACCTAGGAAAAGAAACTAATAAAAAAAAAACCATAGGAGCAAAATCAGAGGCTAGAAGTCCAAATGGATAATAAAGTGAAAGGAAGCAACATCCATCTTTCAATTATAACCTTAAATATTAATGGGCTAAACTCCCCAATCAAAAGGCATAGACTGGGAGAATGGATTAGGAAACAAAACCCATCTATATGCTGTCTACAAGAAACCCATCTCAATTTCAAGGATAGGCACCAACTTAAGGTGAAGGGATGGAAGAAAGTATTCCAAGCAAATGGTACCAAAAAGAAAGCGGGTGTGGCTATTCTAATATCAGACAAAATAGACTTCAAAGCAAAAGAAATCAAAAGAGACAAAGAGGGCCATTACATCTTTATTAAAGGAACAATTGACGATGAAGATTTCACAATCATAAATATATATGCACCAAACATCAGTGCACCAAACTTTATAAAGACAATTCTTCAGGATCTCAAGGCACAGATTAACCCCAGCACACTAATACTAGGGGACTTCAATACCCCATTAAGTCCTCTAGACAGATCAACAGGACAAAGGATAAACAGAGAGACATCTGAACTAAATGACACAATACACCAAATGGACCTCACAGACATCTACCGAATATTTCACCCAAACACCAGAGAATACACTTTCTACTCAGCACCTCATGGAACATTCTCCAAAATAGACCATATACTGGGACACAGGGAAAAACTCAACAAATATAAAAAGATTGAAATAATCTCATGCATTCTATCAGACCACAGTGCAATAAAACTCAATATCAACACCAGAATAAACCCTACAACCTACAGGAACACATGGAGACTAAACAACACTCTCCTGAATAATGAGTGGGTCAAGGAAGAAATAAAAAAAGAAATAAAAACATTCCTGGAACTGAATGACAATGATAAAACAACACAGCAAAATCTATGGGACACTCTTAAAGCAATCCTAAGAGGGAAGTTTATAGCTCTAAGTGCCCACATTAAAAAAACAGAAAGAGCACAAGTGAACGATCTAACACTGCAGCTAAAAATACTTGAGAGACAACAACAAATGAACCCTAAACGGAGCAGACAAGAAGAAATAACAAAAATCAGAGCAGAGATCAATGAAATAGAAACAAAGAAAACCATACAAAAAATCAATGAATCCAAAAGTTGGTTCTTTGAGAGAATAAACAAGATAGACAGACCTCTAGCCCAGTTAACCAAAAGAAAGAGGGAACAACTCCAAATCAATAGAATCTGTGATGAAAGGGGAATATTACAACAGACAATGAAAAGATCCAGACAATCATATGGGAATACTTCAAAAACCTATACTCTACTAAATTTGAAAACCTAGAAGAAATGGATGAATATCTGAAATTCTGGGAATCACCAAAGCTCAAACAAGAAGAGATTGGCAGCCTAAATAGACCAATATTACATGAAGAAATTGAAGATATAAGAAGTAGCCTCCCAAACAAAAAAATGCCCAGGACCAGACGGTTTCATGGCAGAATTCTATAAAATATTTCAAAAAGACTACAATCATTACTACTCAAGTTGTTTAGAAGGATACAAATTGAGGGAGTTCTCCCAGATTTCTTCTATGAAGCCAGCATCACCATGCTATTAACAGAACCAGGTAAAGTTACAACCAAAAAGTAGAACTATAGACCCTTCTCCCTAATGAACACAGATGCCAAAATTCTAAACAGGATACTGGAAAAACGCATACAGACCCACATCAAGAAGATCACCCATCATGACCAAGTTGGATTCATACCAGAGATGCAGGGATGGTTCAACATACAAATATCAATAAATATCATCAAACATATAAATGGACTCAAAGAAAAAAACCACACCATCATCTCAATTGATATGGAGAAAGACTTTGACAAAATCCAGCATCCCTTCATCTGTAAAGTCCTAGAGAGAATTGGACTGGAGGGATCATTCCTCAATGTAATTAAAGCCATATGCAGGAAACCCACAGCCAATATCATCCTAAATGGGGAAATGACAGAAGCATTCCCGTTAAAGGTAGGAACTCAGCAAGGCTGCCCCCTGTCATCACTCCTTTTCAATATAGTGCTTGAGACCATTGCTAGGGCAATAAGTCAAGAAAAGGAAATTAAAGGAGTTCTAATTGGAAAAGAGTAAGTCACACTATCCATTTTTGCTGACAATATGATTGTCTACCTAAGGGATGTTAAGAACTTCACCAGAAAACTCCTAGAAAAGATTAAGAGCTTCAGTAAAGTGGCAGGATACAAAATAAATCTAGAAAAATCAGTAGCCTTTCTTTACACCAACAACAAGCAACTGAAGAAGGACTACAGGGAGACCTTCCCACTAACAGTAGCCTCAAAAACAATAAAATACCTAGGAACAAACCTAATGAAAGACACCAAGGATCTCTACACCAAAAATTTTAAACCCCTGAAGAAGGAAATTGAGGAAGACATCAGAAGATGGACAAACCTCCCATGCTTATGAACTGGGAAAATAAATATAGTAAAAATGTCCCTTCTACCCAAATTCATGTACAGATTTAATGCAATCCCAATCAAAATCCCAGGAGCTTCTTCACAGGCTTGGAAAACAAACAAACAAACAAACAAAAACAAAAACAAAAACAAAACCTCAATTTCATTTGGAAAAGAAAAGACAGAATAGCCAAAGCAACCCTGACCTAAAAGAACAATACAGGGGGGATCACTCTACCAGACATCAAACTATACTACAGGGCTATAGTCATAAAAACAGCTTGGTATTGGCACCACAACAGACCAGTTTACCAGTGGAATAAAACTGAAGATCCAAACCTAAGCACATATAATTTCAGGCACGTCATATTTGACAAGGGCTCCAAGAGGACACCATGGAGGAAAAATAGCATTTTCAGTAAGTGGTGTCGGCAAAACTGGATCACACTTGTAGAAAAATGAAATTAAACCCCTACCTCTCACCCTGTACAAAAGTCAATTCCAGATGGGTCAAAAACCTCAACATGAAACCCCAAAATCTGGAGGTGATAGAAGAGAAACTTGGCAGCAGACTACAAGATACAGGCATAGGAAAAGACTTCCTAAATCAGACAGCAGCTGCACAAGAAATAAGATTGACAATTGACAAATGGGACATCATTAAACTCAAAAGCTTCTGTACATCAAAAGAAACAATAAAGGAACTGAAGAGAAAACCCACAGAGTGGGAGGAAACCTTCACTGCAAGTACATCTGACAAAGCATTAATTTCCAGAGTATACAAGCTACTCAAAAAACAAAGAAGAAAGAAAACAAATGAATCACTCAAAAGATGGAGCAAAGAACTGAATAGAGACTTCACAGAGGAGGAATTAGAGATGGCTGAGAAACATCTTAAAAACTGTTCAACGTCACTAATAATTAGGGAAATGCAAATTAAGACCACTCTAAGATATCATCTCACTCCAATAAGACTGGCCAGGATCAAGAAAACAAATGATATCAAGTGCTGGAGAGGTTGTGGGGAAAGGGGAACACTCATCCATTGCTGGTGGGAATGTAAACTTGTACAGCCACTATGGAAAGCAGTGTGGAGAAGCCTTGGAAGACTCAAAATGAGCTTGCCATTTGATCCAGTCATACCACTCCTGGCTAGATACCCACAAGACTCATCTTACTGCAGAAATACATGCACAGCTATATTTATTGCAGCTCTGTTCACAATAGCAAAAAGCTGGAACCAACCCAATGCCCCTCAACTGAAGTGTGGATAGAGAAAATGTGGTACATGTACACAATGGAGTTCTGTGCAGCAGTAAAGAAAGACAACATCATGAAATTTGCAGGTAAATGGATGGAGCTAGAAGATATTATATTAAGTGAAGTAACACAGTCCCAGAAAAACAAACAATGAATGGTATCCCTCATATGTGGGTGCTAGCGCCAATAACCCAGTTATAAATATTTCTTGTGGAGAGGGATGCATATTAAAAGAACAACAACAGAGGCTGGGCGTGGTGGCGCACACCTTTAATCCTAGCACTTAGGAGACAGAGGCAGGCGAATCTTTGTGAGTTCAAGGCCAGCCTGGTCTACAGAGTGAGTTCCAGGACAGCTGGGGCTACAGGGAAACGCTGTCCCAAAAAGACAAAAAAAAAGAACAACAGAAAGACTACATCAGAAAACTGACTGAAATGGTGAATTGGGAGGGGTGGGAGGGGCAAGAGAGGGACATGGGTGTATATTCAATTAATGTATATTTAATTGATGTGAGTTCAATGAGAATCCAATTTTGCCTAGACTCTGTCTACAGGTTACATGGTATTTTAGGACTTATTCAAAGTAAATATGTGTATATTAAACAACATTGGTTTGAAGGTTCTGATAAAAACGGTAATGCACCTGAGTCAACTCGAAATATAAATTGTTGTTGTCCACATTTGTTTTACATAAAATCTGTATAACAATAACTTTGGGATTGACACATACAAATGTTCTCTATAATTTTTCTGCTATACAGTATCATCTTGTAGCATTCTCTTTTACCTGTAGGATAATTTAACTTAAAAAATTAAGTTTGCTTCCCAAGCTAACAACATACAGTCACACAAAACAGCTTGGGTGAATTTGATTCCAGCCTATAGGTATGTGTAATACAACTGCCCTTTTTGAGATTCATGGGTCAAAAAACAAAAACCTAAAATAAAAAGGGGGTTACAGGTATATATAAAACCATTTTGTCAAAAACTTTGCAATTCAAATCTTGAATTTAACTATAGGAAAAGATTTGCATGTTCCAACAGGTCAAAATATCACCAACTTAAGGGCTGAGAAAGAAAAAGATACAGCTTTGCCATTTTGTAGGATGTACCAGGAAGGGCCAGCAGAAAGATTGGCCCATCTGAACTAGAGTTCCAGGGGATCTGATGCCTCCTTTTGATTTCCATGGACACTGCATGACAAGGGTGCACTTGCATACAAGCAGGCAATACACTCATACACAAAATAAAAAAATGATACTTTTTAGATTTGTATTTATTTTATGTGTATGAATGTACTGTCTGCATCTAGGTCTATGCACCCATGTTGTGCAATGCTGCAGAGGTCAGAAGAGGGTGTCAGATTCCCCTGGAACTGGAGTTAAAAGTCAGTTTTCAGCCACTATGTGGGTACTGGGGATCAAACCTGGGTCCTCTGTAAGAGCAGTCGGAGCTCTTAGCTGCTAGGCCGTCTCTCCAGCCTGAATAATAAATATTTTTAAAAATGCAAAATGCACTTAGTTCAACCTTAAAAGCCTCGAAGTTTTTACCAGTCTCAATACTGCTCAAAAGTCTAGAGTGCAAATTGTCTCCTGAGACTTTAGGCAATTTCTTAATGGTAAGATCCTGTAAAATCAATAGACAAGTTACATACCTTCACTTCTGTTCTATTTACTATTGCTGTGAGAAAAGCACTAAGCAAAACCAACTAGAGTATGAAAGTGCTGATTTTATCTTACATTTCCCATATCACAGTTCATTACTGAGGGAAGTCAGGGTAGGAACTCAGGGCAGGAAACTGGAGGTAGGGGCTGAAGCACAGAGTGTGGAGGACCATACAGCTTTCTTCCTTGGCCCAAGCTCAGCATGCTTTTGTAAACAATACAGAAGCACCTGCCCAAGTGGGACTGAATCCTGCCACAATAACCAAGAAAATTCCATACAGACATGGCTACAGGCCAATCCAATGAAGAAAATTCCTCAATTGAAGTTTTATCTCCCAAGGTGTATCAACATTTACAACTGAAGCTATCCAGCACAAATCCCTTTTGAAAAAAATAACTGGGGGCTGGAGAGATGGCCTAGCGGTTAAGAGCGCCGACTGCTCTTGCAGAGGACCCGGGTTCGATCCCCAGCACCCACATGGCGGCTGAGAACCGTCTGAAACTCCAACTCCAGGAGAACTCCAGGTCAAGGGGAATCCGACGCCCACTTCTGACCTCCGCGGCATTGCACGACACGGGTGCACAGACTTGCATGCAGACAATACATTCGTACACATACAGAAATAAATAAAAATTAATAAAAAAAAATGTAAAAAAAATAACTAATCATCACTTTAGTACTCAAAATTTTAATTATAAAACTGAATACACAATACCAACTAAATTAAATTTATAATTTAGATTCATTTATGATCAGCTAATTTGAGATAAATATCTTATAGTTATTAATATAATAAATTAATACGTTACAACAGTTCTAACTTCCCAGACTGTGATTTTTTTCCACATTACTTTGATCTTATGTTACTCTAAAATATACATACATATCCTTCATCCTTATACCAAAACTTCTTAATTCTGAAAATAAATGGTAGCTTAGTTCTAGAACCTGGTAAGGGATTCACAATATAATAGCACAGTTGTTGGGCTGGAGAGATGGCCTAGCAGTTAAGAGCGCCAACTGCTCTTGCAAAGGACCCAAGTTCGATTCCCAGCACCCATATGGCGGCCGAGAACCGTCCTTAACTCCAATTCCAGGAGAACTCCAGTTCCAGGGGAATCCAATACCCTCTTCTGACCTCCACAGCACTGCATGACACGGATGCACAAACTTACATGCAGACAGTACATTCACACACATAAAATAAATGAAAATTTTAAAAAAGAGCACAGTTGTTTTCAGATCACATTAACTTTGCTCAGTTTGCCTTACAACTAGGTAATCCACGCTAGCATCCACAGATGAGGGATACCATTCGTTGTTTGTTTTTCTGGGAATGTGTTACTTAAGATTATATCTTCTAGTTCCATCCATTTACCTCCAAAGTTCATGATGTCATCTTTCTTTACCACTCTCAAAAAGAGACAGGGTTTCCCTGTAGCTCTGGCTGTCCTGGAACTTGTTCTATAGACCAGGCTGGACTTGAACTCACAGAAATCCACCTGCGTCTGCCTCCTGAGTGTGAGAATTAAAGGTATATACCACCAGGGTTGGCCAGACTGTGACTTTTATTTCCAAAAGCTCAAATGGGTAACTTACATTTTCTGTAGGGAACAGATGAAAATACATTGTGGCTATAGAACAGTAATAGAAAATGATGGAAAAACTCTTGGTGCCTGTGAGTGGGAAAGGTTCAACACCAAGGTCTCGGTGCCCAGAACCAATTGTGGATTCAAGACCATAGCCGGCCATCAAGAGAGGTGGGAAATCCATTTTGCAAATAAATCCTCCAAAGATGAGTATTTGCACATAATAGAAACCTCTTCTGTACCCTGCATAATCCCAAAGAGAGAGGCAAAGCCACTGCCATGCACAACCTGGAATCTCCAGGGAAGGGGTTGTGTAGAGTACAGCCGCTCAGAGAAGACTGACTGATAATGCTACTTGCATGGGAAAATCCAATCAGCCATCTTGATTTTAACTTTCTTCTCAGTAATACATTAATCTTTTTCTAGCTGAACTTATCCTAGTTGAGTGAAAATAAGCTTTTGTGGATGCTAAAATTGATATGTTTCACCATCTGATAAATAGTATAATGGATATAATTATTTGTTTTGAATTTGTTTTCAAAACCAAAGTTCTGTCTCACAATGTTAAATATAAACCATAAGGACAAATATAAAATAGATACATCCATAATTTATTTGGCATTTAATGCATTTATTTATAAATTTGGTGTTTACATATGCATACATTTTTCTATTACTTTCTTTATTTTCCTTCTATTATTGATGTAAGTAATTTAATGACTGCATACTCTAACCTCCAGATAGTAAATGAAAAATCTTCTGCTCACTATCCACCTGTTTCTACTTACCTAGAAACGAAAGTTCTGGAGGTTAGACAGCTGGTGGGTCTGAAAAATGCAAAAAACTAAACAAATAAATTATTTCCAAAGAGAAGAGGGGAAATGCATAGAAGAAGGTTTATTTGTAGAGACTGAAATTGCACTATAATATATATATTTATTTGGAAAAACAAAAAACAATATAAAACACAAAGGTGACCCTTCAGTAAAGTATGCATTTAATAAAATGATGTACCAATATTGCTTCATTAATCAATTGCAGTTCTATGTTTTTTTTTTTTTTTGATTGAGGTTGTATGGGTCCTGTGCATGCTGTCACCATTTTTGTAAGTTTCTGTGAGCAGGTTCCCTGGAGCCTGTAAGACATTGTTTCTTTTTTTTTTTAATTTTTTTATTTATTTCTGTATGTATATGAATGTACTGTCTGCATGCAAGTCTGTGCACCCATGTCGTGCAATGCTGCGGAGGTCAGAAGAGGGTCTCGGATTCCCCTGGAGCTGGAGTTCTCCTGGAATTGGAGTTTCAGATGGTTCTCAGCCACCATGTGGGTGCTGGGGATCGAACCCGGGTCCTCTGTAAGAGCAGTCGGTGCTCTTAACCGCTAGGCCATCTCTCCAGCCCC
>VZQC01007142.1:3264514-3279154 GCA_009823505.1 Rhizomys pruinosus | reverse complement strand
AAGACATGGTTTCTTTATAGTGATACACATCCCTGGCTCTTACTATCTTTCTACCCTCTATTCTACAATGGTCCCTGAGCCCTAGGAGGGTTAGGTTTATATGGGGTTCTATCAAGTGCACATACTCTGCAGTCTTTTATTTTCTACACTTTGACCAGTTGTGGTGTTCTGTGTTTATCACCCTCTGTTGTATGAGGACACTTCTCTTTTTTTATTTTTTTTATTTTTTTTTTTTGAGGTTTTTTTTTTTTTGTATTTTATTTATTTATTTTTTAACAAATCTAGACCCGTGTTTCACCGCTCATATCCCCCACCCCGTCAGAGACTCAAGTATTCTGCCAAACATGTTCTTTCCCATTCCTCTTCGTCTTCTCAATATATTTCCTATATGAGGACGTGTGACTGTTTGACAGAAGTTCACTGTTGTTCAAGTCAGTTCTTTGGAATGCGTATTTTCTGTTTTTTGTGTTGGTTGTTCCAAAATGCAATTATTGTCCAACTGCTTGTGTACAGAAGCTCAGGGGGCCCTACACAAGAAATACTTACAACTGGGTAATTGGCCTAGCATCCACAGATGAGGGATACATTCGTCGTTTGTTTTTCTGGACTGTGTTACTTCACTCAGCAATGATTGTCCTCTAGCTCCAGTCCATTTTCCTGCAAAGTCGTGATGTCGTCTTTCTTTACTGCTGATAGAACTCCATTGTGTAGATGTACCACATTTTCTCTATACGATGCGTCAGTTGAGGGGCATTAGGTTGATTCCAGCTCTTTGGCTATTGTGAAGAGAGCGAAATAAACATGGCCGTGCATGTATTCTGTGGTGGCGTAAAGTCTTTGAGGGTACATGCCCAGGAGTGGTATGGCTGGGTCGGAGGGCAAGTTCATTCCAAGTCTTACCAAGGGTTCTCCACGGACTGCTTTCCAGTAGTGGCTGTACGAGTTTACATTCCACCACAGCAGTGGATGAAGGTGTTCCTTTTCCTTTCCCACAACCTCTCCGCACTTGTATCAATTTGTTTTCTTGATCTAGCCAGTCTTACGGAGTAGGATGAATAGTCTTAAAGTGGTTTGATTTGCATTTTCCTTAATGATTAGTGTGTTGAGCAGTTCTTAAGGTGTTTCTCAGACATCATCTAATTCCTACGCTTGTGGTCTCCCTGTTCAAGTTCCTTTGCTACATCTATTGAGCAGGTCGTTGTTTTCTTTTTTCTTGTCGTGTTTTTTGAGTAGTTTTATATATTCTGGAAATCAATGCTTTTGGTCAATTATCTCAGTGGTTTTTCCTTTTTTTTTCCACTCTGTGGGATTTCTCTTCACTTCCTATGATTGTTTCTTTTGATGTAACAGAAAGCCTTTTGAGTTTGATGAGTCCCATTTGTCATTGTCGACCTTAATTCTTGTGTGTTGTCTTTGTTTTTTAGGTTTTTTTTTTTTTTTCCTATGCCTTGTCTTGTTAGTCTGCTGCCAACTTTTTCTTCTATCACCTTCGAGTTTGGGGTTTCACGTTGAGGTCTTAATCATCTGGAGTTGACTTTGTACCAAGGGCGAGAGGTAGGGGTTTAATTTCATTCTTCTTACAAGTGGTGATCCAGTTTTGCACACCACTTGCTGAAGAGCTGTTTTTCTCCATTGTGGTTTCTTGCCCCCTTGTCAAAATATGGAGATGGCTGAAATTTATGTGCTCAGATTTGGATCTGTCGTTTTGTTCCATTGGTCAACAGGTCTGTTTGTTGGCAGTACACAGGCTGTTTTTTATGACTATAGCCCTGTGTATAGTTTAAAATCTGGTATAGAGGATCCCCCTGTGTAGCTCTCTTTTCACTCAGGATTGATTTGGCTATTCGGGGTCTTTTTGTTTTCCCAAATGAATTTAAGACACTTTGTTTCCAACCTGTGAAGAAACTCTGGGGAATTTGATTGGATTGCATGTGAAAATTCTAATACAGGAGTTTTGGTAAAATGGACATTTTTACAATGTTAATTTTCCCAACCATGAGCTGGAGGTTTTTCCATCTTCTGATGTCTCTTCCAATTTCTTTCTTTTAAGGTTTAAAATTTTTTTGTTGTGAGGTCTTTGGTGTCTTTGGTTAGGGTTGTGTTCACTAGGTATCTTATTGAATTTTTTGAGGTTATTGTGAGTGGGAAGGTCTCTTTGAATTCTTTCTCCAGTTGCTTGTTCTTGGTGTAAAGAAAGGCCATTAATTTTTTTCTAAGGTTAATTTTGTATCTTTGCCACTTTTGCTGAAGCTGTTAAGTCGTTTTCTAGGAGTTTTTGGTGTAGTTTTTTGCATTCCATTAAGTAAACAAGCATATCAATCAAGCAAATAGGGATATTGTTTGACTTCCTCTTTTCCAAATTAGTACTTTCCTTTAATATCCTTTTCTTGTTGCCATTATTGCTCTAGCAAGTGTTTTGAAAAGTAATTCTATATTGAAGGGAGTGGGTGATAGGGGGGGCACGCCTTGCCGAGTCCCTACTATTTAAAAGGGAAGGTTCTGCGTCTGTCCTCCCATTTAAGGATGAAATATTGGCTGTGGTTTCCCGTATAGTGGCCTTTAATTACATGAAGGAATGATCCCTCCAATCCAATTCCTCTAGGACTTTAAAAAGCATGAAGGGATTGCTGGATTTTGTCAAAGGCTTTTTTCAGCATCAATTGGATGAATGGTGTGGTTTTTGTCTTTATTCCTTTATGTGTTTGATGATGTTTATTGATTTTCGTATGTTTGAACCATCCCCTGCATTCTGGTATGAATCCAACTTGGTAATGATGGATTTCTTCTTGATGTGGGTCTGTATGCGATTTGCCAGTATTCTGTTTAGAATTCTTGGCATCTGTGGTTCATGAGGGAGATGGGTCTATAATTCTCCTTTTTTTGTCTTTTGCCTGGTTTTGGTAATAGAGTGATGTTGGCTTCATAGAGAATTTGGGAGAGTTCCCTATGATTGTATACTTCTAAAAGTTTCAAAGAAATAATGGTTGTAGGTCTTTTTGAAATTTTTTTATAGAATTTCTGCTGTGAAACCGGTCTGGGCCTGGGCTTTTTTTAGTTGGGAGGCTTCTTTACATCCTCTATTTCTTCATATGTGTTATGGGTCTGTTTAAGCTGCTGGTCTCCTCTTGGCCAAGCTTGGTGATTCCCAAGATTTCAGATATTACATCCATTTCTTCTCAGATTTTACAAACTTGGTAGAATATAGGTTCTTGTAATATTCCCATATAATTTCTTGATCTTTTCCTTGTCCGTTGTGATATTTCCCTTTCATCACAGATTGTATTGATTTGAGTGTCCTTTTTCTTTTTGTAGACTGAGTAGGGTTCTGCTCATTCTTGTTATCTTGCAAAGAACCAACTTTGCTTATTGATTAGTTTGATTTTTTCTTTGTTTCTATTCATGATTTCTGCTCTGATTTTTTTTTATTTCTTCCTGTCGTTTCGGTTTAGGTTGACATTCTGTTGTTGCCTCTCAAGTGCCTTTACCTGTAGTATTAGACTCAAATCATGTCAACTTTTGCCTTTCTGTTATTTCTAACTTATGCACACACAAGGGCTATAAATTACCCTCCTCTAGGACTGCTTTTAGGTACCCATAAGTTTTTTTGTTGGTTGTATTTCACTTGTCATTCTACTTCCAGGAAGTCTTTTTTCATTTCTCTTATATCCATCTATCCTTGACCCATTCATATTCAAGGTGTGTGTGTTTAGTCCTCCATAGTGTTATTGTAGGCAGGAGGGCTTTCCTACCGGTGTATGTTGAGCTTCATTCAAATACTGTGGTCGACCAGATGCATGAAATTTATACTTCAATCTCTTTATTTGTACTGTAAGAGTCTCTGGTGACTCCCAGCGATGTGGACTCGATTATCTGTAGAATCTCACGTGGGGGTCGACCTAGTAAAAGTTATTCTCTGGTATTAGAGATGGAATATTTCCGTAAGAGTCTATGAGGTCATTTTGATTAGTCATATCTGCTTCAGGTTCTAGATAGTCTCTCTGAGTTTTTTTTTTGTCTCCTGCTCTACCTCATCCAAAGGACTCTGGCGGTATGAAATCTCCCACTATGAGTATACTGATGTTAGTCCGTGACTCCAATCAAACCAAAGACAGCAGGACCAAACGATCAGCAATCAGCTCGCCAAGGCACCCAGTTCCTACCTGTCTTCCCCTCTTCCTGCCGCTGGGCTCAAGAGATCTCAAATCTCAAGAGTCACACAAGCGTGCCTTTAATACCGGCTGGGAGGATAACTCCGCCCCCACAGCCACTAGATCTAATCAAGCCAAAGACCACACCTTTAATCCCAGCTGGGGGGATAACTCCAACCTCACAGCCACAAAGGCCAATCAAACCAAAGACAGCACGACCAAACGATCAGCAATCAGCTCGCCAAGGCACCCAGTTCCTACCTGTCTTCCCCTCTTCCTGCCGCTGGGCTCAAGAGATCTCGGACACTTCTCTAATGATAGTTGAGAGATGTATTAGTACTCTCTTTACCTCTTATTCTACTATTTTTCATAAACTTTAGATGTAGAAATTGCATTGTAGATATCCCATCTATGGTTGGCCATCTCACAGATATTTTTTTTTCACTGTGTGTGACCAGTTGTGGGACTCTGTAATGGTCTTTTTTGCAAAAGAAGCTTTTGATGAGTGGTGACTGGTATACTGTGCAAATATGAACAATATTTAGCACATAGCATGAATTAGGTATGTGTCAGATGTAGAGTTTTCTCTAATATCTATGAGCTCTCCAGCCATATGTATTTGGCTGTGTTTACAATTCACACTACCTAAGCATTATTTATCTCTCATCACTCTCGGTCCATCAGTGGTCTTTTAATATATGTTTTGATGATAGAATTCAGTGCTTTGAGTTTGTAAGAAAAATACTTCACAAGACTTAACCATCCATCAGCTCCTGAGGTTCACTTTTACTTGCTACATGTGATTCAGTATTTTGAAATTATAAACAAATTTTAGAAAGCCATAAATAAATGCTATCTAGAATTTAAACAGAAGACAATATTTCCACTGCATTTTGAGGCTTATATATTGTACGTATGTATGTATGTATGTATGTATGTATGTATGTATATATGCATGCATAAAAAGAATCACTTATTTATAAATGTTGAAAGTAAACCCCATACCAGTAATATTTTATTAGGAAGGCTAAATTTAATTGCATGTATTATTGACCTTATCTTTCTTTCTATTTTCCCAATAGACAAGGAGAACGTAATTATTTTTGAAACATGGTAATATGCTGTAAATGTGTGACCTTTTCTCCATTTAAGCAATAAACTCACTCCAGGGGTTTCTGTTAGAGAATAATATTAATATTCTTAAGCTACATTGACTTTGATTAAATATGCTAACATATTACCAGTTGAATAACCCCAAATATTTTAAGTTATCATTGAATATCATATGTAAAAGAATTACTTATTGTTTGAAAAAATGTGTTTTCCAAAATCATTCCATTTTATCCACAAAAAAACTTATAAATGCATATTTTTATTTAAATAATTATTAAACATAAAATTTCTTCACTAAAATATAGCCTGATTTTCACACTCAAAGTAAAATAAAAGCTCTTCTTCTAGTGAAAATTTCAACGTAATGAGGATATACAAGTAGTTTAGTGCAAAATTTATTCTCATAACTTAAAATATCTCAAAAACTGTGAATAGTGTTAAGCGTATTTATTTTGTGACAAATAGCTGGGTAGAAACCAGAAATCATATAAGTTGAATACTTCCAAAATTGTACAATATCAGAAACCATCATGATTAAATGCCTAAGAAATTCTTTTTATGTCCATCAAGTCATACTTTATGCTGAGAAAAATATTAATCTTTTTACTTTTTTAGTTGAAAACTTTAAATTTTTAACAAAGTATCCCAGGCACCACTCACCAAAGAAGCTGCAAAAGCAGCAGATGGAGATATTACACAGTACCACAACTGGTCATGCAGACATTGTCTATGAATTTCCCAAGCCTAATTGGCACATCTACAATGCAACCTCTACACCTAGTGCTCGACATAGAACAAAGGATAAAGAGGACACTAATGAATCTGTCAACTCTCGGGGCTGGAGAGATGGCTCAGCAGTTAAGAGTGCCAACTGCTCTTGCAGAGGACCCGGGTTTGATTCTCAGTACCCACATGGCGGCTAAGAACTGTTGTTAACTCCAGTGGGGAATCCGACGCCCTCTTCTGACCTCCTCGGCATTGCATGACACGGGTGCACCAACCTACACGCAGACAGTACACTCATACACATAAAACATAATTTAAAAAATATGAATCTCTCAACTCTCAATAACGAAGCTCCCCCATGTAACAGAAGGCCAGGAACACAAAACAACACAAGTGGCCAAATTGTAGAAATTAGGAGTCTGAAAAGTGTGAGTCTTCAGACAGCACTCCTCTCTTAAGCTTCTCTCACCCAAGGCTCAGGGACAATTGTAGAAGAAAGATTATGAGTCAGGGAAAGAGCATGATCTTATGGATATGGAGTTCTACAAGCTCCAGAGACCTTGTTCATATGAATCTACAGTGGTGGTGTCAGCATGCACCAGAGCTATGCCAACTTACGCAGATAAAACACAGCATAGAGATATGAAAATGGGCACTAGGTCCCAATTTTAGGAGGAGAACTAGTGCAGCTGATTACTGCTGGGTGAAAAAGAGCTGATCTTCTTAAAGGGGGGGGGGCGACTCCAGATTGCCTGACTAGACCTCAGTGGATAAACATGTCTAAGGATATTAACTTGACACAATGGTTCTTGGCACAAGTGAAAGAATGCATGAATTCCAGTGGGGGTGCTGGGGAAGGCTAACATAGGGAAAGGCGGTATAAAAAGGATTATAATTGATTGACATTCTGAATGAAATTCCAATAAAAAAGCAATGAAACAAAGTATTTATTTTAACTAAATAAAGGGACAATCATGCCTCTTGAAGAAAAACATATTAGAAGAATTCTTGCAATTTCACTTATATGTACTGTTCTAGTTTTCTCATCAATTATTGTGACAAACTGACTGACAATGACTTGGGGAGGAAAGGGTTTATGCAGCTCACATCTCCTGGGTCATAGTTCATCACTCAGGAAGCCCGAGGCAGGAACTCATGGCAGGAACCTCGAAGCAGGAGCTGAGGCACAGGCCACGGAGGAATGCTTCCCACATTCCTCAACAATCAAGACAATATTCCACACATGTGGCCGTAGGCCAATTCCCCAATTGAGGCTCCCTCCACAAAGGTGTGTCAAGTTGGCACTAAAGCTTTCTAGCACAGATACATATAGAAATAATTCTGGATTGATGGTTAATACTTATAGTCAAATGAAGATATTGAATCACTTGGCTACACATGTGATGGAGTATATAGGCTGGGAAAATTGAGCAACAAATCTCCATTCTATCTCTGAATGACACCACTGCATAGCCTAAAGCCCACACCTCTCTGATCCCCACATTTGCAACTCTGCTAAGATACTTGTATATCTCCAGTTCTGCAAGCTTTCCAAAATCTGCTATGGTTGTGGTTTTTCCCATCCCTCAATGAACACTGCCATCAGGTCTCAGATATTCTTTGGTTGCTAGGCCCCTTGTGTCCTCAGACCTGTGAGCTCTCTCAGGCTGATCTAATAGCCAACCTGTTTACCGAGCAAACACCCAGCTCACATCGCTGTTCCAGGATGATGAAATGTCAAGTACTGAACCTCAACTATAAAGGTCACCTACCACTAGCTTAACTGGGACCATTTCTTATACTCCATTTGCACATCAACATAAAGTGCCCCCCCCCAAAAAATGAACACCTTGCTCTACTCAGATGGGCCATAACCTAACAAGTTGAGGATAGAAGAAATTTAGAAAACTCCATTCAAAAAAGACAGGATTACCTACCGATAACAAGAAACACCACCAAAGACACAATTCCAAATATCTAGTTCTCATAAAAACACAGGAACACCATGAATAACCAAGACAATATGTATACTACAGAAGTAGCATCTCCAACATAGTGGTTCCTGAACCTGTCAGCCTAGAAGAAGCACTAGACAAAGATTTCAAAATGACAATTACAAATATGCTGTTGAAACTCAAAGAGGATTTGAATAAAAGACTAAATGAAGACCATGAAAACATGAACTTTTAATTTAATAAAGAGAATGTCTGAAGAAACTCAGATAGAAAAAGAAAAACTTGAAATAAAAAAATAACCCCCAGAAACTCAGATAAAACTGAGATGAAGAAAGAAGCAAAAAGGAACTGGAGGAAATAAAATGGAAATACCAAACCTTGAAGTCATGTTCAGGAAAATGGATTGCTCAGTCAACTAAAATGACCTATCTACGTAAAACAAGTGTGGACAACAACAATTTATATTTCCAATTAACTCAGGTGCATTACTGTTTTTATCAGAACCTTTAAACCAATGTTGTTTAATATACACATATTTACTTTTACTAAGTCCTAAAACACCGTATAACCTGTAGACAGAGTCTGGAAAAAATTGGATACTTGTTGAACTCATGTCAATTAAATATGTATTAATCAAATATGCACCAGTGTCCCTCTCCCACCCTTCCCACCCCTCCTGATTCAGCATTTCAGTCAATTTTCTGATGCAGCCTTTCTGTTGTTGTTCTTTTAATATGCATCACTCTCCACAAGAAATACTTATAACTGAGTTATTGGGGCTAGCATCCACATATGAGGGATACCATTCATCGTTTGTTTTTCTGGGAATGTGTTACTTCACTTAATATAATATCTTCTAGCTCCATCCATTTACCTACAAAGTTCACGATGTTGTCTTTCTTGACTGCTGCGTAGAACTCCATTGTGTACATGTACCACAGGAATAACCTTTCAAAGCTACTAATGAAGCACAAGCAATTAGATATGTAGGTATTTAAACAGTACTAATTGTTATGGTAGATTACTTTGCTATAGACACAGATGTTTGGATGGTATGTTAATCCATGAATTACATTTTTTTTCCATTAAATAGGACAGGGTCTTATTGTGACTTATAACATCTCCTAACCACTAGAGGATGTAAGCTTGTGGCATCAGCCATGGGTTATTCCTCCAAGGAGAGAGCTAATAGCCAATTAGATTAGGGATTTACAGGCATATGGCTGCCACTTGCTGCACAGTATTTCTAGGCAGGTGAGGTGTAGCTGGTGCTGATGGAGGAGTCTTGCTTAACTCAAGGAGACCTATATTTGCTTTATTGGTTTAGTGGCCTTTGGTAACACTCTCTGGTATTCCAGGGACCAACTGTACACTTGCAAGTGCGGTCTCAATACATCTTTCCCATGCTTACATCAGGTCTTTGACAGTGGGGCCTTATCGCCTCTCTTCTTGCAAGTATCCCAGTTTACAGGCAAGAAGCATTTACCTTTTGTGGGGTCTTGGCTCCCCTGGCCAACATCTCCTTGGTAGAATAATCCATTGCTGATATCAGAGCTCTCCTGTACTAATACATTTTGCTTAAGTGCATAGCTTAAGGAGACTTTAGTATTATATTTGGTTCTGAATAGATAATAATCCTTTTCACAGTTCCTATGTCTATTAGTCAATTAAAGAAGGCAGTTTTACTGGCTTTATAAGAGATTACCTCTATAACAGTTGGCTCCAACTTATAGTTAGAGAATGATCTCATCATCATATTTCTCCTTGTTCTATGGAGGGGAGGTAAGAAAGTCTCTCGTATTAAAACTTTGCAGCACCTAGAAGGTAAGTTTTGTTAGGACTCATTATAAATAGTTATAAGTAGGATCCACAGAGGGGTTTGATGTCTGTAGCAGTATGAGGCTTTTCTTCCTTTCAATGTTCAGATGGGCCAACCTTTCTGCTGGCACTTCCTGGTACATCCTACACAATGTAAAGCTGTATCTTTTCTTTCTCAGGCCTTAAGTTGGTGACATTTTGACCTGTTGGAACATACAAATCTTTTCCAGTAGTTAGTTTTAAGATTTGAATTGCAAAGTTTTTGACAAAAAGGTTTCATACATATCTGTATCCCCCCTTTTTATTTTAGGTTTTTGTTTTTTGACCCATGAGTCTCAAAAGGGGCAGATTTTACTGAATTCACTCAAGCTGTTTTGGGTGACTGTTTGTGGTTAACTTCGGAAGCAAACAATTTTTTTAAGTTAAATCATCCTACAGGTAAAAGAGAATGCTACAAGATGATACTGTACAACAGAAGAATTATAGAGAACATCTGTATGTGCTAATCCCAAAGTTATTGTTATACAGATTATGACCCTGTCATATTATACAGAAAAAACGTAATTCATGGATTAACATACCATCCAGGTAGATTTAGGGGATAGAGTGTCTCTTGGGCAGCTCCAAGGGGGTCGCAGCTCTGAGACCTTTTGTGGGAGGGGGCTGCCTGGGTTTGCCTTTGCAGCCTGTTGGGGTTGGGTTTGGTACCTCTGACTTTGTTGGAACCCAGAAGTCACTCAGGCAGGTAGATTTAGGGGCTAGAGTGTCTCTTGGACTGCTCCAAGGGGGTCACAGCTCTGAGCCCTTTTGTGGGAGGGGGCTTCCTGGGCTTGCCTTTGCAGCCTGTTGGGGTTGGGTTTGGTGCCTCTGACTTTGTTGGAACCCAGAAGTCACTCAGGCAGGTAGATTTAGGGGCTAGAGTGTCTCTTGGGCTGCTCCAAGGAGGTCACAGCTCTGAGCCCTTTTGTTGGAGGGGGCCACCTGGGCTTGCCTTTGAAGCTGGTCAGGGTTGGGTTTGGTGCCTTTGACTTTGTTGGAACCCAGAAGTCACTTCCAATATCCAATATATAGACAAAATTGAAAGCCTGAAACCTAGACAAGTCAATACTCCATAAACAAGGAGGAGGAAAGGGGAAAAAAAAAAGCATCCAAAGGAGGCAAGCAAAACCATCCCCTAACATAATGAAAAGACATTTGTGATTTGAATCACAAAAGGGAAACCCACATACCAGGGACATGAGGAAGGGACAACATGGGAAAGGCACAAGATAATCCCATACCAGGCTCTACCAAGCCTGTAGGAGATAGCTACAATGGGATCCCCTTGGAAGTGACCCAAGGAACAGATCTTAGAGGAATAATTGCAGACCTATGCGGAGAAATTAAAGAAAATAAAGAAGAATTCCGAGAACTAAAGAAAGAGAATAAAAAACTCAAAAAGGACCTAGAGGGATACGACAAACATCAGAAAGAACTAAGGGAACAGATTGACAAACTCCAGAAAGAACTAGAGGGAGAAAAAAACAAATTCTGAAAGGAAGTAGAAACACTGAAAAAGGAAGCAAACCAATGAAGTAAGTAGCACCAAGAAGAGATTGAGAAGCTCAAAAAGGAAATGGACATACTAAAGAAAACACAGGATGAAACACAAAAGGAATTAGAATACTCATCCAATCAAGAAGAAAGGAAAGGAAAAAGCCTCAGAAGTAGAATGGAGGAAGCAGAACAAAGAATATCAGATCTGGAAGATAACACAGAGCAATTAAAAAGCTCAAATAAAGATTATGAAAACTTTAAAAATACACAAAAGTGGAACAACCAGGAAATATGGGACACTATGAAAATATCAAACCTCTGCATCATAGGAATAGAGGAAGGAGAAGAATCTGAAGAGAATAGAATTGATCAGATCTTCAACAGAATAATAGATGAAAAATTTCTCAAACTAAAACAGAAAAATCCATACAAATACAAGAAGCACATAGAACTCCAAATAGACGAGATCAGAAAAGAAACTCCCCATACCATATCATAGTTAAAATACTAGACGTCCAAAACAAAGACAAAATTCTGAAGGCTACAAAGAAAAACAAGCCACATACAAAGGGAAACCCATCAGAATTACAACTGACTTCTCGGTGCAAACCATGAAAGCAAGAAGAGCATGGAGCAAAGCATTTCCAGTGTTAAAGGACTATGGATGCCAACCCAGAATACTTTACCCAGCAAAAATGTCGATTATAGTTGAAGGAGAGAGAAAAATCTTCCATGACGGAAACAAGATGACAGAATACATGTCTGGAAAACCAACTCTTCATAAAATACTTGAAGCAATTCAAAGGGCAGAAGAGGAGCAACAATCATCAAACACCTAGGAAGAGAAACTAATAAAAACATAAGCAGAGGAGTAAAATCAGAGGCTAGAAGTCCAAATGGATAATAAAGTGAAAGGAAGCATCATCCATCTTTCAATTATAACCTTAAATATTAATGGGCTAAACTCCCCAATCAAAAGGCATAGACTGGGAGAATGGATTAGGAAACAAAACCCATCTACATGCTGTCTACAAGAAACCCATCTCAATTTCAAGGATAGGCACCAACTTAAGGTGAAGGAAGAAATAATGAAAGAAATGAAAACATTCCTGGAACTGAATGACAATGATAATACAACACAGCAAAACCTATGGGACACTTTAAAAGTAGTCCTAAGAGGGAAGTTTATAGCTCTAATTGCCTACATTAAAAAAACAGAAAGAACACAAGTGAATGATCTAACACTGCAGTTAAAAATACTTGAGAGACAACAACAAATGAACCCTAAATCCAGCAGACAAGAAGAAATAACAAAAATCAGAGCAGAGATCAATGAAATAGAAACAAAGAAAACCATACAAAAATCAATGAATCCAAAAGTTGTTTCTTTGAGAGAATAAACAAGATAGAGAAACCTCTAGCCCAGTTAACCAAAAGAAGGAAGGATCAACACCAAATCAATAGAATCTGTGATGACAGGGGAGATGTCACAACAGACAATGAAAAGATCCAGACAATCATAAGGGAATACTTCAAAAATCTATACTCTAATAACTTTGATAACCTAGAAGAAATGGATGAATATCTGAAATCCTGGGAATCACCAAAGCTCAATCAAGAAGAGATCGACAGCCTATGTAGACGAATAATACATGAAGAAATTGGAGAGGTAATAAGTAGCGTAGCCTCCCAACCAAAAAATGCCCAGGCCCAGATGGTTTCATGGCAGAATTCTATAAAATATTTCAAAAAGACTTACAATCATTACTACTCAAGTTGTTTAGAAGGATACAAATGGAGGGAGTTCTCCCAGATTCCTTTTATGAAGCTAGCATCACACTATTAACAAAACCAGGTAAAGATACAACCAAAAAGTGGGTGTTGCTATTCTAATGTCAGACAAAATACACTTCAAAGCAAAAGAAATCAAAAGAGACAAAGAAGGCCATTAGATCTTTATTAAGGGAACAATTGATGATGAAGATCTCCCAATCATGAATATATATGCACCAAACGCTGGTGCACCAAACGTTATAAAGAAAATTCTTCAGGATCTCAAGGCACAGATTAACCCCAGCACACTAATAGTAGGGGACTTCAATACCCTATTAAGTCCCTTAGACAGATCAACAGGACAAAGGATAAACATAGAGACATTTGCAATGAATGATACAATACACCAAATGGACCTCACAGACATCTATTGAATATTACCTAAGGGATGGTAGGAACTCCACCAGAAAACTCCTAGAAACAATTAAGAGCTTTAGTGAAGTGGCAGGATACAAAATAAATCTAGAAAAATCAGTAACCTTTCTCTACACCAACAACAAGCAACTGAAGAATGACTACAAGGAGACCTTCCCACTCACAATAGCCTCAAAAACAATAAAATACCTAGGAACAAACCTAACCAAAGACACCAAGGATCTCTACAACAAAAATTTTAAACCCCTGAAGAAGGAAATTGAGGATGACATCAGAAGATGGACAAACCTCCCATGCTCATGGATTGGGAAAATAAATATAGTAAAAATGTCCATCCTACCCAAACTAGTGTACAGATTTAATGCAATCCCAATCAAAATCCCCAAGAGTTTCTTCACAGGCTTGGAAAAAAAAATCCTCAATTTCATTTGGAAAAACAAAAGACCCCGAATAGCCAAAGCAATCCTGAGTGAAAAGAGCAATACAGGGGGGATCGCTATACCAGACATCAAACTATACTACAGGGCTATAGTCATAAAAACAGCTTGGTACTGGCACAAAAACAGACCAGTTGACCAATGGAATAAAACTGAAGATCCAAACCTGAGCTCATACAATTTCAGCCACCTCATATTTGACAAGGGGGCCAAGAATACACAATGGAAGAAAGACAGCATCTTCAGCAAGTGGTGTTGGCAAAACTGGATCACCACTTGTAGAAGAATGAAATTAAACCCCTACCTCTCACCTTGTACAAAGGTCAACTCCAGATGGACCAAAGACCTCAATGTGAAACCCCAAACTCTGGAGGTGATAGAAGAGAAGCTTGGCAGCAGACTACAAGACATAGGTGTAGGAAAAGACTTCCTAAATCAGACAGCAGCTGCACAAGAAATAAGATCGACAATTGACAAATGGGACCTCATTAAACTCAAAAGCTTCTGTACATCAAAGGAAGCAATAAAGGAAGTGAGGAGAAGACCCACAGAGTGGGAGGAAACCTTCACAGCAGATACATCTGACAAAGCATTAATTTCCAGAGTATACAAGCTACTCAAAAAACAAAGAAGAAAGAAAACAAATGAATCATTCAAAAGATGGAGCAAAGATCTGAATAGAGACTTCACAGAGGAGGA
>VZQC01007142.1:3236743-3262794 GCA_009823505.1 Rhizomys pruinosus | reverse complement strand
TATATATATATATATATTCATCCTGTTGCTTCTGTTTCTTTAGAGAACCCTGACTAATACAATACCTATATATCTAATTGCTTGTGCTTCATTAGTAGAATTGAAAGGTTATTCCTGGACAAACTGTCAGCTCATGAAAGGAAACAGCCAGAATTGACCAGAGTCTAAAACAAGAGCTCCAGGGAAAGTAGCCTGTTTTGCTTTTCATTGACCTGTACCCCTTTTCTAAGCCTAGGGAACAATATGGGGAAGAGGGGGCGTGGTAGAATGTAAGGGCAGCGATTGGGGTGAATGGTGAAACTACAGCTATGTAGTCTGGACACTCATTTGATCAACTTGATTGAACATACAAGCCCCCACAGCTGGATGATGGGACCCTTGAGCTGTGTGGGTTTGGGCACAATTGCTTGCAAAATAGTTTTACATGAAGGATGCTTTTTCTCATAAATTATTACATATTGTTAAAAAATGAAAAAAGGAATTAATAGAAAATAAATAAATAAATAAAATGACCTATCTAAAAATTACCTCAGAATGGAATATATAAGACCTCTGAGACACTGTAAATGCATCAAACCTATGAATTGACTGAGATGGAGAAATCCTGGTGAATGCATAGAGAAATGTTTTCAATATATTTATATTTTTCCCAAATTTACGTTTTGTGCATTTCATATTTCTTAATCATATTTAGATTACCACCCCAATCTGTACTTCCCATGGTTCCCATTCTGATAACATGCATTCTGTCTTTTATGTTAAGGCATATAAAATCAAGTTTATGTCCCCAGATGTCCTTCTGTGTGGCTTCATCCATTGAACCCTGGTCAGCCTATCCAGCATCACTCCCTTAAAGAGGACCAATTCTCCCTCACCAAGCAGTGATCAGCTGCCAATAGGTTCTTGGCTAAAGTTGAGGCTTCTTGCCCATTTCTTCAGTTCTAAATGTGGGTTTTTGTGTGATTTGCACTTGCATGGGTCTTGTGCATCCTGTCACCACTACTGCAAACTCACCTTCAAATGTGTTCAAGATCCTTAGTAATTAAGAACATGCAAATCAAAATCACTTTAAAATTTAATTTTGTTCTAGTCAGAATGGCTATGTATCCTTCAAGAGAACAAATGATATCACATTTCTGGTGTGGATGTGGGGAAAAGGGAATCCTCATTAACTACAGGTAGTGATGCAAACTGGTGCACCCATAATGGAAACAGTTGGAGACCTCTTAAGAAATTAAAAATAAATCTAGCATATGATCCATTTATACCCTTCCTTGATATATAGCCAAAGGAAATATCCATTTCTGATATTTCCTTTGTGCATCCATGTTCCTGCTTTTTTTCACAATAGCTGGAATGGAAACAAAGTAATTATCACTCAGATGATGAATAAATAATGAAAATGTTGTGCATTACACAGTGTATTTCTACTGAGAAGTAAAGAAAAACAAAATCATGAAATTTTCAGGTATGGATGGAACTAAAAACTCTTACACTAAAAGAAGTAACACAGAATAAAAAAAAAAAACAAGCTACATATGTTCTTTCATTTCTGAATGTTAGCAGCAAATCCTTATTTGTCAGTATACTCATGTAACCACAGGAGCCAGGAAAATGGAATGAAACCATGGAGACACACAGAGAAAATAGGAAACTGAGAGAGGAAAATATTAGGACACAGGTGTTTTCAAAGAGGAAGTGGGGAAAGTGGCTGTATTTAAATGGGAAGGGAGGAGGAAGGGATATATAAGGAACCATGGGGTAAACAGAAGGAGCTCAAGAGAGGGGGATAAGACAGGTAAATGTAGGTCTTTTAACTATGGAGGGAAGGTGGAAATTAGACAGAGAGAGATGCAGTTTGAGATGAGAGAGACAGAGAAAGAGAGAGAGAGAGTGAGAGAGAATAAATACTGCTATGGAGATTTGAAAAACCAGAAGCAAGTGTATTATTTAAAAATCCTACTGAAATATATACATAAAATATATGTACATGAGTGTTGTATAACAAGAAATGCAGTGCTAGAGACAAGGAGCCACCTTTAGAGTTGTTGGCCAGGGTTGTCCAGGAGACTTACAATATAACACAGACTATTGCTAGAGCTCTTGATTATCTTCCAGAACTTCTCCATGAAACCAGATCTACAGAGAAGATTGGATAGACTGCTTTGGCCAGAACAGAAAATTCAATATCCTCAAGAGGGCATGAAGAATAAATAAATTATTCCAGAACAGTTAAAGAGGTCCAGGAAGCCGGGCGTGGTGGCGCACGCCTTTAGTCCTAGCACTTGGGAGGCAGAGGCAGGCTGATCTTTGTGAGTTCAAGGCCAGCCTGGTCTACAGAGCAAGTTCCAGGACAGCTGGGGCTACAGGGAGACCCTGTCTCGAAAAAGAACAAAAAAATAAAATAAAATAAAATAAAAAAGAGGTCCAGGAAAACAGCATCATAACACCAATATAATTGGAATAAATACAAAAATTTCTAACTAACATTCAATGTTACTGGTCTCAACTACCCAGTGAAATGACAAAGACTTACTGATTAGATTAGAAACAGGACCAGTTGTTCTTCGCCTCCAGGATACACACCTCACCAACAATGATTGACACAATCTCAGGGTTAAAAATATATTCCAAGAAAATGGAACTAAGAAATAAGCAAGTGTAGCCATTATAATATCTGACAAAATAGATTTCAAAGTATATCTAGTCAAGAGATAGGTATGGTCACTTAATATTCATTAAAAGGAGAAATACACCAAAAATATAATCCTAAACAAAGATGTACCACACATGAGAGTGCCCAATTTCATAAAATGAAATCGTTAGATGAAATAAAAAAAATATCGATTGTAAAGAACAAAAGTAGAAAACACACTATAATATGATTTCTTAGTATGTGGCTTAATCTAAAGAAAATATGGGACTGGAGAGATAGCTGGCCTAACAATAATGAGTTCAGATTACAGCCCCTGAATAACAAGATTGGTACCACACACAAACACAGCTTTACACTCAGTGCTGAGAGTAATAGAGACAGGAATATTGCCTGGGTTTACCACCTGCTAGCCTAGGCAGTAAATTTGAGGAGAGTCCCTACCTCAGAAGAATAAGTGGAACCTGACAGGAGAACATGCTTCCTCTGGATATATAGATATAGATATAGATAGATATAGATATAGATGCACATACAAGCATATATACCTTCACATACATTACTCACAAACACACATACACACAAATAAATATTTTTAAAAATGAACTGCGTGATAAATATGTCAAAAGTCCATGAAGTGAATGAGACATTTTAAACAGAAGCACATAAAATACTCATAACTAAATGTAAACATAGAACACATGTTTTTCTATTTTATGTAGGCAATAGAATTTTCACCAATTCATTGTAAATTTCAGTGAAAAATTGAAGAAAATATGGTCTATATCTTATGTACCAGTAAGCATAATATTAATTTCTTTAAAAGCAAAGAAGATTATAGTTAGAAATCATAGTATGCAGACATTATTGAACTGATAAAGAAAATAGAATGAACACCTAATTTATAACTATTTGATAAATGCTCCAATACTAATTTTTCTTTACCACAGCCATAATTTTCAAGAAGTCACATTTATACTTAAGTGAGCTTTCCTAGGAAATAATGTATTTCTAAATAGAGAAATATTTTGTTAAAAACTTTTATTACTGAATATATTTTTTTCTTTTTAAAACTCACTGATTTATATTCTTTTTAATGCTTTTATTGATATTTTGTGTATTTCGCACATCATTTTTCTATTCAGTTTAGGTATATTCCCTTTTCCCTTCCCCTGACCCCACCCCAGATCATGCATTCTGCCATAATAGTCCTGCATCTTTCTCTCAGTCTTTTTTTTATGCTTAGGAATTCACATTTTCCTCCATCAATTTTATATTACTTTAAAATATGGATATATACTCTCCACCCATATATAGTAATTAAAGAGTCTGAAAATAAGTCATTGAGAGATTTACATTATAACAACATAGTTGCTTTCAGATAATCAGAAATATAACAATAATGTTGTTCAGCTTGCCTTTAATCTGGGGGATATGGTATTAGCATCCACAAATGAGGGAAACCATTCACCATTTGTTTTTCTGGGACCGTGTTACTATACTTAGCATAATGGCTTGGAGCTCCATCCACTTACCTCCAAAGTTCATAATGGCATCGTTCTTTACCACTGAATAGTACTCCATTATGTAGATGTACCACATTTTTATCATCCACTTGTCTTTTGGGGCATTTGGCTTGTTTCCAGCTCTTTGTTAGTGTGAAGAGAGCTGCAATGAACACCTATGTGCATGTATCATTGCATTAGGATGAGTCTTTGGGGTATATACCCAGGAGTGGTATGTCTGGGTCAGGTGGAAGGCTCATTTTGAGTCTTTTAAGGGTTCTCCACACTGTTTTCCATAGAGGTTGTACAATTCTTATCAGCAGTGGATGAGTGTTCTCCTTTCCCCACAACCTTTCCATCATTTGGTGTCTTTTGTTTTCATGATCTTAGTTAGTCCTATTGGAGTGAGATGATATATGAGAGTGGTTATAATTTGCATTGCCTTAATCTTTTTAAGATGTTTCTCAGCCATATTTAATTCCTCACTGGTCAAGTCTCTGTTGAGCCCTTTACTCCTCTTTTGAGTAGGTCATTTGTTTTCTTACTTCTTTGTTTTTTTTCAGTAGTTTTATTCTTGACATCTTTATATTCTTGACATTAATGATCTGTCAGATGTATCACTGGTGGGTTTTCCCTTCATTTCCTTGATTGTTTCTTTCACTGTACAGAAGCTTTTGAGATTGATGAGGTCCCATTTTTTGACTGTTGACCTTATTTCCTATGCAGCTGCTATCTGATTTAGAAAGTCTTTTCCTATGCCTATGTCTTGTAGGCTGTTGCCAACTTTTTCTTCTATCACATTCAGGGTTTCAGGCTTCATGTTGAGATCTTTGATCCACTTGGAGTTTATTTTTATACAGGGTGAGAAGTAGGTGTTTAATTTTGTTCTTCTATAAATGGTGATCCAATTTTGCCAGCACCATTTGCTGAAGATTCATTCCTTGATCCATTGAGGTTTTATTGCCCCTTTGTCAAGTATGAGTTGGCTGAAATTGTATGAGCTCAAGCTTGGATATTTAATTTTGTTCCATTGGTCAACAGGTCTACTTTTGTGCCAGTACCAGGCTGTCCTTATGACTATGGCCCTGTAATATAGTTTGAAGTCTGGTAAAGCAATCCCCCCCCTGCCCCCAGATTGCATTTTTCACTCAGGGCTATTCGGGGTCTTTTGTTTTTCTGTATGAATTTAAGGATTTTTTTTTCAAAGTCTGTGAAGAAGCTCATAGGGATTTTGATTGGGATTGCATTGATACTGTATATCAATTTGGGTAAAATGGACATTTTTTACTTTATTAATTTTCCCAATCCATGAGCATGGGAGGTCTTTCCATCTTTTGATGTAATTTTCAATCTCCATCTTTAGGGGTTTAAAATTTTTGTGTAGACATCTTTGGTGTCTTTGGTTAGGTTTGTTCCCAGGTATCATTATTTTTGAGGCTATTGTGAGTGGGAAGGTCTTCTTATATTCCTTCTCCACTTGTTTGTTATTGATGTAAATAAAGGCTACTGATTTTTCTAGGTTAATTTTGTAGCCCACTACTTTACTAAAACTTTTAATTGTTTCTAGGAGTTTTCTGGTGGAGTTATTAGCATCCCTTAGGTAAACTATCATATCATCTGCAAAAATCTTCTTTTCCAATTAGTACTCTTTTAATTTCTTTCTCTTTTCTTATTGCCCTAGCAAGGGTTTCAAGATGTATGTTGAAGAGGAGTGGCAGTAAGGGGCAGCCTTACCGGGTTCCCACCTTTTAGGGAAATGGTTCCAAATTTTCTCCATTTAGGGTGATGTTGGCAGTGGGTTTGCTATATATGGCTTTGATCATTTTGAGGAAGTTCCTTTCAGTCCTATTCCCTCTAGGACTTTAAACATGACAGGATGCTGGTTCTTGTCAAAGGCTTTTTCTGTGTCAATTGAGATGATTGTGTGGTGTTTTATATTCTTAAGTGGCAAAATATGAAGGATCTTAAAACTATCAGTCTTTAAAATATTTATTTCCCAGTAACTATAAGATATATAACTAATGCCAGGTGTGGTGGTGCATGCCTGTAATCCTAGCACTTAGGAGGCAGAGGCAGGTGGATCTCTGTGAGTTCAAAACCTGCCTGGTCTACAAAGTGAGCTCCAGGCCAGCTGGGACTAAAAGGAGACCCTGTCTCAAAAAGACAAAAAAAAAAAAAAAAAAAAAGAGATATAACTAAAATGAAGTAAAACACATGGAGGGATTCAGAGGTAAGCTATTTATATTTGCACAGATAGGAAACAATCTTATTACCAGGTCAAACATTTTCAGTAATATCGTATGATTTGCTATAAGAATGAAGGTTGCCCATTGTCTAAATACACCATAATACTTACTTTTTAGGGATGTTAATCTCTTCATTTTGTAAGAGAATAAGCATAAACTTCATAACAATTTATGAGCCAGTGTTAATAATGAGTTTACAGAAATCACGTACAGGCTGTTAACAATCAAGGGTGGCTGTGAACAAATGGAGTACTGGGATCCTCTTCTATGTCTCTTTAAACTTCCAGAAACCTTTAAGCTGTCTTGTGGGATTGCTTCTTCCTCAATGGAGATGGTTACAAAATTAGAAGCAATATGCAAGCTCATTTTTAAACTGCTGTCTTCATCATTCACAGGTAATAAGCCACCTGATAAAGTCACAGAGCAGCCTAAATTCAGAATAGACGGGCACAAGAAAATAAGAAGGCAAGTGGAATGCAGGAAAAAATGAAAAGTGAGTATATTAATGCACTGGAGCCAAGACACAGTTATTATTCACTTGAAAGCAGTCTCACCTCTATGTTAGAAACTGCAATTATCTATTTCTATATCAAGAACTTGGTTTAGAAATATGTTTTCTATGGATTCAAAGGAAGGATTCTCCAAATTCAGAAATGTGTGAAATACAAGACATGATATTAGACCAAAAAAAAAAAAAAAAAAAAATTAAAANGAACTTATTTTTCTCTCTTTCCTTCCTTGTTCACTAGACCTGTAAGACATTTTGTGGCTGATGTAGCCTTGATTCATATCTTGCTTTTATTCTGGTCATTGTTTTCCTCAGTTTCTGTTTTCCCCAGTTTCTGTTTTTAACATTTTCTGCTAAGGTGATTTTCTAAGGGCTATTAATCTTTAAGTCAGATCACTAGAATGCACTGTTTTTTGTTTTTTTTTTTTTTGTTGTTTTGTTTTTTGTCTTTTTGAGATAGGGTCTCCCTGTAGCCCCAGCTGTCCTGGAACTCACTCTGTAGACCAGGCTGGCTTTGAACTCACAAAGATCTGCCTGCCTCTTTTTATGCCAAACAGCGACCACGTGGCCCTGCTAAGGGGGATGGGGACACAGCACCCACTTTGTGAACACTGTGGGGAGCTGGCCTGTCAGTACAGAGACCAGCCGGCTACTTCTCATAGCCCAGCCAAAGTTGTAATTCCAATGTAGGCTGTTAGCCTGGAACCATGAGACACGTGTTCCACTCTTGGCCATGACTTCTCACCTGCCCAGAGCCTGTACAGGAATTTCATGATGATGGCTGATCACCTCCCTTCAGCCAATACCCAAACAACACCAGCTACCCAGATTGGTGATCTGCAAAGGAATCTCTTTCCAACCCACTGGCCACCCAAACAAAATGTAGGCCTACGTTAGCCTGTATGCATGCAATAATTAATAAAAAATAATGGCCGGGAATTCCATGATAATGTTACTATGAAATTCAAATTTACTCCTTGCCACAGCTTGCTTTTATAAACCAAATGACTTCTGTTCCCAGGACCAATCATAAACCCCACAACTTGTTGCCACTGCACAACGGTGGCCCACCCAGCATTGTGCAACTAGGCCATGCTGCTTGCTCCTCCTTGGGGTGGGGCCAGACCCTCACCCACACAGTGATAATTGATAGTCTTCACACAGGTATGGACCTGTGCAAACTATACACACACACACACACACAGACATACACAGAGACAAAGAGAGATACAGAGAGACATTGAGAGATAGAGACAGAGAGGCAGAGATAGAGAGATAAAGATTGAGTACTTAATGTGAGATAATTTTTTGGAAAAGTATAATGCAAGTGTCTGGATTGAAAAGAATAAGAAAGATTTTAATTTTATCCTAGTGTTACTGGGATTTTTTGAGATCCCTTCTTGGTTGCCAGAAGGTATGGGGGAAAAGTGGATCCTGAGGGTTCTTAGTTTCATTAATAAAATAATTTAAGAATGGAATAAAATGGAAGTTTAAGAGAACAATTTTTTTTTGTCTTTTTGAGACAGGGTCCCCTTGTAGCTTCGGCCTTCCTGGAAATCGTTTCATAGACCAGGCTGGCCTTGAACTCACAGAGATCTGCCTGCCTCTGCCTCCTGAGTGCTGGGATTAAAGGTGTGCACCACCATGCCTGGCCCAAGAGAACTATATTTACATTTAAAAGAAAAACCTGTGTAGGCCACCTCTTAATCTCAGAAACTGAGAAGAGAAAGAAGAACCCTAGAAATTTTAAAGCATGGAATTCAGAGGTGCAGTGAAATAACAGCCACATAGTGGGAATGGGAACCTTAATTAAAGAGGATATGACACCCAAATGATTAGGACAGCCAACTATGGTATGTAAAACATACTCAGAGGAACATAAGAAAGAAGATAAGGAGAGGTTATGATTAAAGCATATGGACTTAAGGAGCTACATGGCTGCTGCTAGCTGTCAAGATTTTACACTAAAGACTGTGATTCCATGCTGGAAATTTTCACTATCTCATTATTTTGCTAATTATTCTGCCTGCCTCTTTTTTCAGAATGCCTTAAGATGAATTCTCCTTATTAGGGCTGGCCTTTTAAGCAGGTTATTGACCTGGCAAAACTTTGGGGGGTGGAGTAATTGATAATGTTTCCCACTTATTTCTATTGCAATTGTTTTGTTCCAATTTTCCATGCTGAATGGCACCAATTCTTCTAGCTTGCATTTCCCTGTTAAATTATTTCCAGTTCATCTCATACATTAAATTTCTTTACATTTCTATAAATAATTTCTTTCTTCTTTTTTTGGTCTTTTTGAGACAGGGTCTCCCTGTAGTCCCAACTGTTCTGGAACTCACTATGTAGACCAGGCTGATGTTAAACTCACAGAGATCCACCTGCCTCTGCCTCCTGAGTGCTGGGATTAAAGGCATGCATAATAATTTCTGTATACCAGTATTATTCTAGTTTTTTATTTAAAAGTTTACTTCAATCTTTCCAGCACATTATCACCTCAGTTTACTGACTGAACAGAAAGTTTAGGCTAGATATTTTATCTGATATAGCTAATTAATGATGTAAGTATGACAGTAGTATTTTAAACATGTTCTCATTTTTATTTATCTGCTTTTATTATTTTACATTTTCGAGTGTTTTGCCTGCATGCATGTAAGTGCATCTGTGTCATACAATGCCCTTGGGAACCAGAAAAGGGCATCAGATCCCCAGAACTGTAGTTATAGATAGTTGAAAGCTGCCAGATGGATCTGGGATCCAGCCTTGGTCTTCTGCAAGAGCAGCCAGTCTTCTTAATTACTCAGTCACCTTTCCTGCCTTGATATTAGCACTTCTAACTTTCTCCATTTTTCTCAATACAAAATTTAATGAATGATATTAAAGATACATTTAAAATGTAGGACATGGACAATATTCCTAGAGACAATTGAAGAGCTCTGGTGATGGCCATGGATAGTGGGAATGAAGAAGGGATTAAAATAAATAGACTGGCCAGGCATGGTGGCATATGCCTTTAATCTTAGCACTCAGGAGGCAGAGGCAGGTGGATCTTTATGAGTTCAAGGCCAGTCTGGTCTACAGAGCAAGTTCCAGGACAGCTGGGGCTACAGGGAGACCCAGTCTTGAAAACGACAAAAATCAAAAACAAAAAATAAATAAATAAAATAACTAGAATGAACATTCATGAAAGTAAGGTGAAAGATCAGTATGGAGGAGGAGTATGAATTTCAAGAAGAATAAAACCAATAAATAAATCAAATTGATATTCAATATTAATTGGGGAGTGAAATAATTAAGTAACTTAAAACTATTTGACTCTTATCCTGCTTAGATGTCAGCTGCAGTCAGGGAGAGACCACAACAGCTTGCTAATTTTGCAGGGTATATGGAATTTGCAGTGCATATTCTATATTGTATAAATACAAATGAAAATCACAATGATAAGACACTTCCATCTGGAGGGCCCTTCTCGTGTGGCTAAAGAAAAAACAGTTTTTTGTTGCTTGTTCATTTCAACATAGTTATGGTTTCTAGGGAGATCTTTTATAGATAGCAAAAGAAAATTAGCAAGTTATTGTCATTTTTAACTTCAACTATTTTTTTTGGTCTTTTTTTTTTTTTTTTTTTTTTTTTGGTTTTTTTGAGACAGGGTCTCCCTGTAGCCCCAGCTGTCCTGGAACTCACTCTGTAGACCAGGCTGGCCTTGAACTTGCAAAGATCGCCTGCCTCTGCCTCCCAAGTGCTAGGATTAAAGGCGTATGCCACCACGCCCCGCCCTAGCTTCAACTTTTATCTTTACACAACCCTAGAGTCACCTGGGAAGACAGAACGGAACCTCAACTGAAGAATTGCTGCAATCAGCTTGGCCTATGGCCATGTCTGTGAAACATTTTTTAATTGTTAATTGATGTGGGAGGGTCCAGTCCATTGCTCACAGTTCTAGCCTTAAGCAAGTGGGCCTGAACAATAAAAGAAATGCAGCTGAGCAAGCCAGAAGCAGCAAGGTAGTAAGGACCCTTTCTCCAGGACTAACCTTTCATGTCTTACTTGAGTTCTTGCCCTGATTTCCCTCAGTGATAGATTGTGATCTGAAAGTATAAGCTGAATTAATTTACCTTCCCCAAGTTTGGTTTGGCCAGTGGTTTACCACAGTAACAGAAATGCAAGCTAGGTCATCTATGTTAATGACTCCATAGACCTAAATCTCTGAAATACAGAAAATGCATAAAAAGCCCTTGACTTAGAGAAAAGCCAAGAAAATTATTGATTCTTGTGCCTGGCAATACAGTCTCCATGGATAGAGATATGAATGAGAAAATTAAACTAACAGAATTTCAAAGTATCAAGTCACCTCTAAGCTAAAGTCTATGTGGAAAGAAAAATCTCACAACCAGTTTCATCTGAGTAATCTTGAGAATTTAGTGTAAGTCAGGAGTTGCCACAATCACTGTGCGGAAAATAAATTTCTCAAAACATCAGCCAATTGTCACTCTGTTTCACCTCTCATCTTGCCCATTTTAAAAGTAATATAACAAAGATAGGAAATGGATGTCTTAATATGCAAAACTAAAAGTATCTGTGTTCTTTTGACTTTTGAACATTTTTTCCCAAGTTCTTATTGTGTCCTTATGACTCTAATGCTATACTATTATCCCAATAATTTGTGAGACTAAAACTTTTATTTGGTAAATAAGAACGAACTGATCAGCACCTTTTAGTTACAGCAAGATGCTTCTCATTTTATCTGATTTAAATATGCTCTGTAAGGAAAGGCAAGCAGAGTAACTGGCAGACAAAAGGTCACAGCTTCAGAAGCAAATGCTGCTAGGCATTTTGTGAAGTATAAAGGCAAGATGTAACTGTAGAGGACAATTTACGTCTACACACAAGAAAAAAGTAGGTCAGTTTCCAGGGATCCTAAAGATTTAGCTGCTGATTAATTTTAGAAGGCTTCACCTAGAACTTTGATTCTGACCATGGATATGGTGGGTAAGTGAACATAGTACCACAACAAATAAGGGACTTGAATACATTAGAATGATTAATTTAGAGTTGTTCTAAGAAATAGAAATAGTCGGTGCTGGGACCAGAGGGGCCGGTGCTAGTGGCCTGCACCTTGGTGCGGGCGGGAGTAGTTACCTGGGCAGGCATCTGCCGCCTCTGCCGCAGGTAGGGGGCCGTGGGCGGGACGGTCCTAGTCTCTTTTGTGCTGGGACCAGAGGGGCCGGTGCTAGTGGCCTGCACCTTGGTGCGGGCGGGAGTAGTTACCTGGGCAGGCATCTGCCGCCTCTGCGGCAGGTAGGGGGCCGTGGGCGGGACCGTCCTAGTCTCTTTTGTGCTGGGACCAGAGGGGCTGGTGCTAGTGGCCTGTACCTTGGTGCGGGCGGGAGTAGCTACCTGGGCAGGCATCTGCCACCTCTGCCGCAGGTAGGGGGCCGTGGGTGGGACCGTCCTAGTCTCTTTTGTGCTGGGACCAGAGGGGCCGGTGCTAGTGGCCTGCACCTTGGTGCGGGCGGAGAGCTACCTGGGCAGCATCTGCCACAATCTGCCGCAGTAGGGGGCCGTGGGTGGACCGTCCTAGTCTCTTTTTGCTGGGACCAGAGGGGCGTGGCTAGGGGCCTGCACCTTGGTGGCGGCAGGAGTAGTTACTGGGCAGGCATCTGCGCCTCTGGGCAGGTAGGGGCCGTGGGCGGGACCGCCCTAGTCCTTTGTGCTGGGACCAGAGGGGCCGGTGCTCTAGTGGCCTGCACCTTGGTGCGGGCGGGAGTAGTTACCTGGGCAGGCATCTGCCGCCTCTGCTGCAGGTAGGGGGCCGTGGGCGGGACGTCCTAGTCTCTTTTGTGCTGGGACCAGAGGGGCTGGTGCTAGTGGCCTACACCTTGGTGCGGGCTGCCGAGGCGCGGGCTAGGTCAGGCATCCCCCCCCCCCGAGATTGGTGAGAATCCAAGTGGACCTTTCCTTGGAACCTTCAGAGCAAGAAGAGAAGAGTGGTTTGCAAAATAGAAACTAGAACAGTCAATACTCCATAAACAAGGAGGAGGAAAGGGGAAAAAAAAAAAAAAAAAACAGCTAAAGGAGGAAAGTAAAACATCCCCTAACATAGTGAAAAGGTATTTGTGTTTTGAACCACAAAAGGGAAGCCTACATGCCAGGAAGACGACGAAGGGACAACATGGGAAAGGCACAGGAAATCCTGCATCAAGCGCTAACAAACCAGTAGGAGATAGCTACAATGGGAACCCCATGGAGAGACCCAAGGAACAGATCTTGAGGAATAATTGCAGACCTATGCAGAGAATTTAAAGAACATAAAGAGGAATTCAAAGAACTAAATAGAGAGAAAATGAAAAACTCAAAAAGGACCTAGAGGGATACAATGACAAACAACAGAAAGAAATAAGGACAGATTGACAAACTCCAGAAAGACACTAGAAGGAGAAAAAAATAAAGAATACAGAGAACTAAAGAGAGAGAATGAAAAACTCAAAAAGACACTAGAGGGATACAATGACAAACTTCGGAAAGAAATAAAGGAACAGACCGAAAAACTCCACAAGAAATAGAGGGAGAAAAAAACAAACTCCGAAAGGAAGTAGAAACACTGAAAAAGGAAGCCAACACGAAGTAAGGAACACCAAGAAGAGATTGAGAAGCAACAAGACAGATTGAGAAGCTCAAAAAGAAGGAAATGGAAGTACTAAGAAAGAAATCAGAGGATGAAACGAAAAAGGAATTAAGAACACACATTCAATCAGGAAGAAAAGGAAAGGAAAAAGCCTCAGAAACTAGAATGGAGGAAGCAGAACAAATATATCAGATCTGGAAGATAACACAGAGCAATTAAAAAGCTCAAATAAAGATTATGAAAAAATTTAAAAATACACAAAAGTGGAACAACAGGAATATGGGACACTATGAAAAGATCAAACCTCCGCATCATAGGAATAGAGGAAGGAGAAGAATCTCAAGAAAATAGTATTGATCAAATCTTCAAAACAGAATAATAGATGAAAATTTCCCCAAACAAAAATAGACAAACCATACAAAACAAGAAGCACATAGGACCCCAAATAGACAAGATCAGAAAAGAAACCCCACGCCATATCATAGTTAAAATGCTAGAGGCCCAAACAACAAGACAAAATCTGAGAGCTACAAAAGAAAACACAAGTCACATACAAAGGGAAACACATCAGAACACAACTGACTTCTCGCCTCAAACCCATGAAAGCAAGAAGAACATGGAGCAAAGCATTCCCAGTGTTAAGGGACTATCGGATGCCAACCTCAGAATAACTTTACCCAGCAAAAATGTCGATTAAGTTGAAGGAGAGAGAGAAAATCTTCCATGACATAAACAAGATGATGGAAATACCTATCTGGAAAACCATTTTCTTCATAAAACTTGAAGCAATTCAAAGGGCAGAAGAGAGGAGCAAACAATCCTCAAACACCTATGAAAAAAACGAACAAAACAAAACCATAGGAGCAAATCAGAGGCTAGAAGTCCAAATGGATAATAAAGTGAAGGAAACAACATCCATTTTCAATTATAAACCTTAAATATTAAGGGGCTAAATTCCCCAATCAAAAAGGCACAGACTGGAGAATGGATTAGGAACAAAACCCATCTATATGCTGTCTACAAGAAACCCATCTCAATCTCAAGGATAGGCATCAACTTAAGGTGAAGGGATGGAAGAGAGTATTTCAGCAAATGGTACAAAAAGAGAAAGCAGGTGTGTGCTATTCTATATCAGACAAAATAGACTTCAAAAGCAAAAGAAATCAAAAAGAGACAAAGAGGGACATTACATCTTTATCAAAGGAAACATTCAATGATGAAGATTCACAAGCATAAACATATATGCACCAAACCCGGTGCACCAAACTTTATAAAGAAAATTCTCAGGATCTCAAGGCAAAGATTAACCCCAGCGCACTAATACGAGGGATTTCAATACCCAATTAAGTCCCTAGACAGACAACAGGAACAAAGGGATAAACAGAGAGACATCTGAACTGAATGACACAATACACCAAATGGACCTCACAGACATCTATCGAATATTTCACCCAAACACCAGAGAATACACTTTCTACTCAGCACCTCATGGAACATTTCCAAAATAGACCATAACTGGGACACAGGAAAAACTCAACAAATATAAAAAGATTGAAATAATCTCATGCATTCTATCAGACCACATTGCAATAAAAACTCAATCAACACCAGAATAAGACCCTACAACCTACAGGACACAGGGAGACTAAACAACACCCTCCTGAATAATGAGTGGGTCAAGGAAGAAATTAAAGAAAGAAATAAAAAATTCCTGGAACTGAATGACAATGATAAACAACAACATGCAAAATCTATGGGACACTTTAAAAGCAATCCTAGAGGGAAGTTTATAGCTCTAAGTGCCTACATTAAAAAGAGAAAGAAGAACAAGATGAATGATCTAACACTGCAGCTAAAAATACTTGAGAGAGACACACAAATGAAACCCTAAACGGAGCAGACAAGAAGAAATAACAAAAATCAGAGCAGAGGATCAATGAAATAGAAACAAAGAAAACATACAAAAAATCAATGAATCCAAAGTTGGTTCTTTGAGAAGAATAAATAAGATAGACAGACCTCTAGCCATTAACAAAAAGAAAGAGGAAACAACTCCAATCAATAGAATCTGTGACGAAAGGGGAAATATCACAACAGACAATGAAAAGATCCAGAACAATTATACGGGACTACTTTCAAAAACTTATATTCTACTAAGTTTGAAAACCTAGAGGAAATGGATGAATTATCTGAAATCCTGGGAACCCCCAAAGCTCAACCAAAGGAAAGAAAAGATGACAGTCTAAACAGACCAATAGTACAGGAGAAATCGAGATGTAATAAGCAGGCCTCCCAACCAAAAAATGCCAGTCCCAGACGGTTTTCACGCAGAATTCTATAAAATATTCCAAAGACATACAACCATTACACTTAAATTGTTAGAAGGATACAAACGGAGGGACTTCTCCCAGAATCCTTCTATGAAGCCAGCATTACCATACCAAAAACAGGGAAAGATACAACCAAAAAGGAGAAATATAGACCCCCATCTCCAATGAACACGATGCCAAAATTCTAAAACGGGATTCTGGCAAACCGCATACAGACTCACATCAAGAAAATCATCCACCATGACCAAGTTGGATTTATACCAGAGATGCAGGGATGGTTCAACATACAAAATCAATAACACATCAAACATATCAATGGATAAGGACAAAAACCACACATCATCTCAATTGATGCGGAGAAGACCTTTGACAAAATCCAGCATCCTTTCATGTTAAAGTCCTGGAGGGAATTGGTCTGAAGGATCATTCCTCAATGTAATCAAAGCCATATACAAGAAACCCACAGCCAATATCATCCCTAAATGGGGAAATGAAGGAGCATTCCCTTAAAGGGTAGGAAACTCGGCAAGGCCGCCCCTGTCACCATCCTTTTCAATATAGTGTTGAAACCCTTGCCAGGGCAATAAGGCAAGAAAAGGAAATAGGAGTTTCTACTTGGAAAAAGGAAGTCCATCATCCCTATTTTGCTGATGATATGATTGTCTACATGATGCTAAAGAACTCCACAGAAAAACTCCTAAAAAATTAAGAGCTTTGGGAAGTGGCAGGATACAAATAAATCTAGAAAAAAATCAGTATCCTTTCTTTACACCACACAACAAGCACCTGAAGAAGGACTACAAGGAGACCTTCCCACTCACAATAGCACTCAAAAACAATAAATACCTAGGAACAAACCTAACCAAGGACAACAAGGATCTACAACAAAAATTTTAAACCCCTGAAAAAGGAAATTGAGGAAGACATCAGAAGAATGGAAAAACCTCCCATGCGCATGGTTGGGGAAAATAAATATAGTAAAATGTCCATCCTACCCAAACTAGTGTAAAATTTAATGCAATCCCAATCAAAATCCCCAGAATTTCTTCAAGAGCTTAGAGAAAAAAAAATCCTCAATTTCATTTGGAAAAACAAAAGACCCGAATAGCCAAAGCAACCCTGAGTGAAAAGAGCAATACAGGGGGGATCTCATACCAGAATCACTATACTACAGGGCTATAGTCATAAAAACAGCTGGTACTGGCACAAAAACAGACCAGTTGACCAATGGAATAAAAACTGAAGATCCAAACCTGAGTCAACAATCAGCCACCTCATATTTGAACAAGGGGGCCAAGAAGACACAATGGAGGAAAGACAGCATCTTCAGCAAGTGGTGCTGGCAAAATTGGATCACCACTTGTAGAAGAATGAAATTAAACCCCTACCTGCTTCACCTTGTACAAAAGTCAATCCCAGATGGACCAAAGACCTCAACGTGAAACCCCAAAACTCTGGACGGTGGATAGAAGAGAAACTTGGCAGCAGACTACAAGACATAGGTGTAGGAATAAGACTTCCAAATCAGACAGCAGCTGCACAAGAAATAAAGATCAACAATTGACAAATGGGATCTCTTAAACTCAAAAGCTTCTGTCATCAAAAGAAACAATAAAGGAAGTGAAGAAGAAAACCCACAGAGTGGAAGGAAACCTTCACTGCAGACACATCTGACAAAGCATTAATCTCCAGAATATACAAGCACTCAAAAAACAAGAAGAAAGAAAACAAATGAAACACTCAAAAGATGGAGCAAAGATCTGAATAGAGACTTCACACAGGAGGAAATAGAGATGGCCGAGAAACATCTTAAGAAGTGTTCAGCATCTCTGATAATTAAGGAAATGCAAATTAAAACACTTTGAGATATCACCTTACTCCAGTAAGACTGGCTTGTTCAAAATTTGGACATAGATACTTGCAAAATGCACCAATTACCTAATTGTATGACATACTGAGTAACATCAATGCTATCTGCAAACAACTGTGTCATTATATTGTAGAATCCCTTAAAAATAAATAAATAAATAAATAAATAAATAAATAAATAAATAAATAAAAACAAAGACCTACCTGCCTCTGCCTCCCAAGTGCTAGGATTAAAGGCATGTGCCACCATGCCCAGCTTCAGTTTCTTATCGTATAAAACCGAAGGCAAACTATTTCCAAAATTATAAATTTAAGAGAAATTATCATTCTTTTTCTTAAAAGGAATTATTTTATGTCTATGTATGTGTGTTCCTTGAGTGTATATATGTGCAATATGTGATTACAGGTGTTCATGGAGACCAGAGGAGGTCATCAGATCCCCTGGAACTGGAGTCACAGGTGGTTATGAGCCACCTGATATAGGTGCTGGGAAATGAACCCAGTTCCTCTGCTAAAGCAGCAAGTGCTCTTAACCATCAAGCTATCTCTCTAGACATGTAATTAATTAGTAAGAAGCTATTCCAAACAGAGGAGGAAAAAGTGTTCTTACTATTTATTTGGCAAAGTCACAAGATACCATGGAACTACAAAGACACATTTCTAGACTCTTAAGTTCTTACCGTGTCCCAGTAGCCCATTCTACACTTTTAAGTTCTCTTGAGATGAAGCCTGGCCATCTGTGAGGAAAAGACACACAGGAAACCTTATCATCATCCAAAGTTGAGGACCTAAATCTCAAACTAAAGAACCATGAAAAAAAAGATGTTCAATAACTAAGTAAAGGAAGCCATTCTTCAACATGAATGTGTTTTCTGTGTCAACTGCTTCTCGTCTCCCCTCATCCCACCTCTTTCTATCATCCTGACTGGTCTAATTCAGGGTGATAAGCTTCTCCTGTTTCAGTTCCCCTCTTTCAACATTAAATTTTCAAAGTATTTAGGAAAACTGTTGCAGAGTGAATGGTTAAATTTTGGTTGTCTCTTTTAACCTTCATTCTCTGCCCTAAGTAAAGCCAGATTCAGTTGGGGGGGTAATTTGGGTAGAGTTAACTCTTATACTTCTTGAATTAAATTAACCTTCCTTTAAAAAGAAATTTTATTTTATGTTTGTGAGTGTTTTCTTGCATGTGTAGAGACCCACATGTGGGTCTCTTTCCTGCAAAGCTCAGAAGAGGATGTCAGACCCCTTAGAACTGTTGAGAGCCACCATAATGGTGCTGGGAACCAAACCCTGGTTCTCAGCATGAGCAACCAGTGTTCTTAACTTTTAAGCCATCTCTCCATCCCTAAATTAACATTCTTTAAATGAGTGTGTAGCACCTGGGGATATAGTTCAGTGGCAGATCACGTGTCTAGCAAGCACAAGGCCTCAGAACTGAAAAAAAACTAATGGGCAAATAAGTCTTATAATCTAAAAATCATGTACTATATATATGGACTCGTTAGATATTCATTAAAAGGGTAGACAAGAGGGAATGCTTCATATGGGTCTAGGGAGCTTTATATGTTTTTTGTATTTGTTTTTTCCTGGTAATTTAATTAGGCCTACTTAACTTCCAAGTGAGGTTACAGGATAAAGTGGCTAGGAAATAGATTTTGACAAGAAAATATGAGCCTATTTAGTCCACATTTTGAAAAGGTCATTTCAAACTAATCACTCATTACTATTTTGATACAAGTTTCTTGAAAGCATTTTTGGGAGAAGAAGGAGCATAAAAAAGAAGCTACAATTTTCTCCTTTTATGACATTTGAACTGATTGTTCAACAAATGATGGTGTCTGATTAGACTGATCAGACATCGGTGTGTTCAGCTAACTTTGTCTTTTTCATTTAGCTGGATGAGTGATAGTTTTTTGCATCTTAATTCTAGAGAAGTGAATCACTGCAAGTATCTGTATTGAGAAGCAGGATCAATATCACCATCTGATGGACAGGATATTTTTCATCTTTAAACCTCAAATTTCTGGAGTTTTTGTTTGTTTAGATTGTTGGTTTGGGGATTTTGCCAAATGCTGATATAAATTTCTAGGCTGAATTTCTTTTGTTTTACATATTTCTCTTTGTAATTATAGCAGATATGTTTGGGTTAAGTGCATAGCAAGTGTGATAGAGCCAGGACACCTGTACTTGGAAGTCATGTAATCAAAGGAAAGTGACATTGGTGGCTGAGAGCGTTGTGCTCTAGGCCACAAAGTCACAAGCCAAATTCTCTAGAGCAGTAATCTTCAAACTATGAAAGTGCTTAAGGGGAGATCTGTCCCTGAAACTCCTTAGTGCCCTTCAATCTTGCCTCTTAGACTTCCCCAGATCACAGGGATCCTATCCCATCCTGGATATGCAAGGATCTCCCATTGGCAGAGTGAGTCAATACCATCCCTCTCACCTCTCAGCCCAGCCTAGGTCTACCGGATCCTTCTCCACCCCAGACTTGCTGCTTGGAGTTCCTTCCCTGAGGCACCCTATAGCCCCACCATCTTAGCTTTCAGACTTACCCAGGTCACAAGGATCCTATCCCATTCCAAATATATTTTTAAAAAGCACCTCATCTAGACAGAATTAATACATCTCACCAGAGAAGTTTTCTTATGCAACAGTGACTAACACAAAAGCCCACAACTGGCCAATAGAAGCTGCAGAGTGCTTACGCCTGAATTCAGGGTTCGTCGAAGAAGAGGGGGAAGCCAGAAGTGGTGGACAACCACAGGAAAACAGTTTTCCAGACAGCTGGTCAGTTAACTCCTATGAATTCACAGCAATGGTGACAGCATGCACAAGTCCTATGAAAGCTCACCCCAGAAAAAAAATTTAAAAAACAGCATAAATATGAGGAAGTCAGTAAGAAACTTCCACCCCTCCTAAGGAAACTGTGGCAACGGATAGATCCTAGGAGGTGCAGACACAGTCTCTTTCAAACAAAGCACTGTTGGTAGGTTAACTAGGCTCTAGTGAATGGACCCTCACTGAAGGACATTTGGGGGGGAAGGGAAGTTGGGATAAAGGAAGGGATCTAAATATCAAATTATATTGTATGAAAATCACAAAAATTCAATTAAAAAGATTTTTAAAAAGTCTGCTTTACCAGATATGAAAATAGCAAAAAAAAAAAAAAAAAAGAGAGAGAGAGAGAAGAAAAAGCTCTCAAGGATGTCTAAAAGAATCCACCTCCAGAGCTGCACCTGCTACACATCCTGAACATGATGCTGAAGGTACAGAATCTCCTCATCTCCCACATCATTCTGGAAGACAAAAGCCTATATCAATCCCATTCCTAATTTCACTATGCACAGTCAACTCTGTCTTTAGGCTCTGCATCTACAGATTCAGCAAACCTTGAATTAAAAGTAATCAAAAGCATCGCATCTGTATTGAATATGCTAAGGTTTTTCTTGTCATTTCACCCTAAATAATATAAATAATAACTACTCACATTCCAGAGATAATGTAGATCACTGTGGAGGACTGACATAGATTATGCATATGTGCTGGATAGCTTTAGTGTCAACTTTTCACAGGTGGGTTGAGGGAGCCTCAATTGGGGAATTGGCTCCATTGGATTGGCCTGTGGCCACATCTGTGGAGTATTGTCTTGATTGTCAACCAGTGTGGGAGGGCCCAGCCCACAATGAGTGGTGCCACCCTGGGCAGGTTGTTGTGTACCCTATAAGAAGGCAGGCTGGGCATGAGCCAGGGGAGCAAGCCAGTAAACAGCATTCCTCCATGGCCTGTGCTTCAGCTCCTGCCTCCAGGTTCCTGCCCTGAGTTCCTGCCTTGGGCTCCCTAAGTGATGAACTGTGACCCAGGAGATGTAAGCTGAATAAACCGTTTCCTCCCCAAGTTGATGTTGGTCAGAGTGTTTTGTCACAGCAGTTGAAGACAAACTAGAACAGCACACTACAGCATGTTATACAAAGGACTCAAGCATCCATGGGCTTTGGTGCCTCTGTGGGCAGGTGTCCTGTCACCCTACTTTAGGGATCCTTAAGGATGACCATGTGGCTCCAGTGTGGACAGACGACTGGGTACAAAAAATGGATCTGTTCTAAATCATTTTATCTGTAATGGAAAAATGAGTGGTTAAGTAAGAATACAGATGTAACTTTGAATTGATGACATATTGATAAAATCTGAGTTATTTCCAGATCTTTTCTATTAATAAAATTAGAAATGACATAATGTAGTTATTAGCTGATAGTTTTCTAAAAATTATTGCATATGAAAAAATCACTATATAATTTTTAGCAAATACCTCAAAAGAATTTCAAATAATAATGGCACAAAAGCATTCTAATTTCCATCTATTAATATGCTTTTGAACAAGTTAAAAGATCAATAGCAATAGTCATCTATTAATATATAAAATGGTATGATGGGCATGCTGGAGTGGATTCGAAGTGTACAACCAAATTCTCCACAATGCAAAGGCCTAGAGGACATGCCTTTCACTGAGTTTCTAAGATGGAAATTTCTGAGAGAGGCACCAGCACATTCGAAGAGCTTTGTTTTTGCTCCTCTCCTTATGCCAGGTCTTAGAGTTGGAGATATCACTGCTCACTTACATAAATTAAATGTAAACATAATAGGTTTGATAGGACCTCAGGGTAGACATCAGATGGCAGTACTGAATCTCAGAAGGTAAGGTGAGCATAGTTATTGAAATGGGCAGCAAAGGCAAAACAATCCCCATGCTGGCATGACCCAAATGGATCTTTGCAACTGGCTAATCAATCATGGTGTTTCCAGGGACCAAATACATAAGAAGCCTACTAAATTTTTATTTGATCTGTATAAGCAGAAAAGCTCTAGAACAAATGACAGAAGGTCAACATTGGATCCTAGCAACAGAGAATCCTGTCCAGTAAACTAATTTCCAGACTTGAGACAGTTCATAGACTCACAACCCCTTGAATGAAAGGAAGCTGGGTTCCCTTGAGGACGGGCCTTTTATGCTGTTCACCTTCCTCCTGTCCTTTCCCAGAGTGATCTGCAGCCTTTTACTAGGGTAACGGCTATACATTGGAGGAAAGAAAATAATCAGACTTTCCGAGGCCCTAAAAAGCATTGTGGCCCTTCAGTTAAAGGAGGAGCCTATGGAGTCAGGTGATAATGGAGTTTTGGCTGAAGTCCAATTCGCAGTGGGTCCCTGAACTCATCCTGCCCCAGTCCCAGAGTCTATAACTCGGATAGATAAACTTAGAAATTGGCAGAATCTGCACATTTGCTCCCTGATCTGTGGAGTGAGGGCTATTATGGTTGGGAAAGCCAAATGGAAACCATTGGAGTTGCCTCTACCGGGGAAAATAGTGAACCCAAACTAGTATTGCATCCCTGCAGGAACTGCAGAAATTAGTGCCACCACCAAGGATTTAAAAGATGCAGGGGTTGGGCTGGAGAGATGGCCTAGCGGTTAAGAGCGCCGACCGCTCTTGCAGAGGACCCGGGTTCGATCCCCAGCACCCACATGGCGGCTGAGAACCGTCTGAAACTCCAATTCCAGGAGAACTCCAGTTCCAGGGAAATCCGAGACCCTCTTCTGACCTCCGCGGCATTGCATGACACGGGTGCACAGACTTGCATGCAGACAGTACATTCATACACATACAGAAATAAATAAAAATTAATTTAAAAAAAAAAAAAGATGCAGGGGTGGCAATCCCTACAACATCTCCCTTTACCTCCTGTTTGGCCTGTGCAAAAGACAGCTGGACCATGGAGAATGACAGTTGACTATCGAAAACTACTTGACTGAGTGACAATTGCAGCTGCTGTACCAGATGTGGTCTCCTTACTTGAGCAGATATGTCTGCTGGTACCTAGTATGCAGCTATTGATCTGGGAAATGCTTTCTTCTCAACCAGTTCATAAGGACCACCAGAAGCAATTTGCTTTCAGCTGGCAAGGTCAACATTATACCTTTACTGTCCTACTTCAAGGTTATATTAACTCTCCAGCTTTTTTTTTTTTTTGGTCTTTTTGAGACAGGGCCTCCCTTTAGTCCTAGCTGGCCTGTAAACCAGGCTGGCTTTGAACCCACAGAGTCAATTCCTAGGACAACCCTGAAGGACACTGGTGAAGGAAAGTCTTCATAGGGGCAGAACTTTGGGCAGTGCACCTGGTTGTGCATTTTGCCTAGAAGGAGAAACAGCCAGAGGTTTGATTAGATACTGATTTATGGTCTGTAGCCAGTGGTTTGGCTGGATGGTCAGGGACTTGGAAGGAGCATGACTGGAAAACTGGTAAAGACATTTGGGGAAGAAGTATGTGGATAGATCTCTCTGAATGATCAAAGGATGTGAAGATACTTGTAAATGCATGTCATAAGCTGATCTCAGCAGAGGATGAGTTCAATAATCAAGTAGATTGGATGACTCATTCTGTGGACAGTCAGCCTCTTTCTCCAGCTATCCCTGTTGTTGCTCAATGGGCCCATGAACAAAGTGGTCATGGTGGCAGAGATGGAGGTTATGCATGGGCTCAACAGCATGGACTTCCACTCACCATGGCTGATCTGGCTACAGCTGCTGCCAAGTGCTAGATTTGCCAACAGCAGAGACCAACATTGAGCCCCCGATATGGCACTATTCCCTGGGGTGACCAGCCAGCAACCTGGTGGCAGATTGACTTATAAATATCAGCTGAGGACACATGACCAGTTGGAAAAAACTGGATTGGAATTGACATGAATATTTTTGTCCTATTTGGTTAAGAATATGCTTGTGCATATAATATATAAATTACATATATGTATAGCAGATATTTGCATTGTTCCTTTTGAATGTGTATGAGATAAGTGTTGTAAACCTATATTATCATATTTAGGTTTTGAGACACTGAAGGACTAAGTATTCCTCAAAGACCTTACCACCTACTCTAAGATATATAATCCATTGAGATTGCACATGAGATAAATTATATCATGTTAGGTAGAATTATGATCCTACCATTGTTTTCATTTGAAAATGAAGCATGACATAAGGAGATGTGACAAGGGCTGTACTTATGATGGCAAATCCTGGGAGTCAACTTGAGTGAATCTGGAATTAACTAAAATGAGAGAAAGACCTTTGCATTGGATCATGTGAAGCTGGAGGACCCCCCCTAAATGTGTGTGGTCCCTTCTGATGGCAGCCCACATCAAAAGCCATGGCAGAGGGGGCTCGTGCTTTTTGGCTGCTTGCCTTCTCTCTCACTGGATGAGTTCATCTTGCTGCTGTGACCAGCTCCTTGAATTCCAAGGATCAGCCACAGATTTAGACTACTGGGACATCCAGCCTCATGGACTGAGAAACTACTGGATTCTCAGCCTCTCCAGTGTGGGGCAGCCACTGTTAGAGTACTCAGACTCTGTCCTGTAAGCTAATTTAATTTAATAAATATTATTATTTAATAATATATATATATATATATGTGTGTGTGTGTGTGTGTGTATGTATGTATGAAACACCACCAATGTGCTCACTGAGCTGCATTTCCCATATACTCCTTAATAATTTCTAAAAAAAACATGTTCTGGAGACATGGCTCAGTGGTTAAGAGCTCCAACTGCCCTTGCAGAGGACACAGGTTCGATTCCCAGCACCCACATGGTGGCTAAGTACCATCTTTAAGCTGGGCGTGGTGGCACACACCTTTAATCCTAGCACTCAGGAGGCAGAAGCAGGTGGATTTCTGTGAGCTCAAGGCCAGCCTGGTCTACAGACTGAGTTCCAGACCAGCTGGGGCTATGGGGAGACACTGTCTCAAAAATACCAAAAAAATAAAAAATAACAATTTCTAAAAAGAAGAATAATACATATCTGTGAGAGTACATATTGTGAGAATAAATATCTGTGAGAGTACAAAATACACTGCACTCATTTGGCTGCATTTCCAGTAAACCTTATGTTACATAACTTCCAAAAATCGAATACATAACTGTTGATTTGATCAATACGTCAATTCAGAATTTTTATATTTGCACATTTAAAGCCTCAGAGTCAGATGGAAATTCACAAGACAATAATTTATGTATGTATGTATAAATTTTCCCAAGAAGTATTAGAAAATGATTAATAAGTGGCCTGCACCTTGGTGCGGGCGGGAGTAGTTACCTGGGCAGGCATCTGCCACCTCTGCCGCAGGTAGGGGGCCGTGGGCGGGACCGTCCTAGTCTCTTTTGTGCTGGGACCAGAGGGGCCGGTGCTAGTGGCCTGCACCTTGGTGCGGGCGGGAGTAGTTACCTGGGCAGGCATCTGCCGCCTCTGCCGCAGGTAGGGGGC
>VZQC01007142.1:3191639-3228606 GCA_009823505.1 Rhizomys pruinosus | reverse complement strand
TGGTAGAATGTAAGGGCTGCGATTGGGGTGAAGGGTGAAACTACAGCAATGTAGTCTGGACCCTCATTTGATTAACCTGATTGAACATACAACCCCTCACCCCCCGCTGGAAGGTGGGGCTGTGGGTGTTTGGGCACAACAGCCTGCAAATTGGTTATACATGAAGGATGCTTGTACTCATGGATTATCACTTATAGCTAAAAAATGGAAAAAAAAACTGAGAGAGATATGCAGGACAGTCATGGCAGAATGCATGATCTCGGTTGGGGTGGGGGTGGGGGTGAAGGGAAGGGGAGATATGCCTGAACTGAATTGGAAAATGATGTATGAAATGCACAAAGCATCAATAAAAAAAATGTTGTGAAAAAAAAAAGAAAATGATTAATACATGATTTCAAGAATGTTATGCATTGAACTGGGAACATAGCTCAATGATAGGGTGCTTACCAAGCAAGCACAAGACCTTAGGTTCAGTCCCTAGTATCATAAGAGAAAGAAAGGAAGACAGGGAGGGAGGGAGGAAAGAAGGAAGGGAAGGAGGGAAATGAAAAAGAAAAAGCAATGAAAGAATTCTGAGATTTCTTAGCAGATAACGTGCTTAGTACACACACATAAAGATTAAGTTTGGCTCCTGGAAACCATGCAAAAGTTGAGCGGCCATGCATGACAGCCATCTGTCAGCCCAGCACTTGGTCAGCAGAGACAGGTGACTCCCAGAGCAAGCTGGCTAGCTAGACCAGCTAAAACTGGCAAGTTCCAGATTCTGTGAGAGATCCTGCCTCAGTAAATAAAGTGGAACATGATCAAGGAAGGCAGTGATGCCAACTTCAGGTCTCCGCATGCTCATATGTACATGTGCAAGTACACACATACATACACACACACACACACACACACACACACACCATATCGCATAGATACCTGCCAAAAATAAAGAAAAATGTAATTTTAAAAGATCTGGGCATGAGTTTAAGGCAAAAAGGCAATAACCACAAAGTCATGGCTGTAGAAGGGAAGCTCCTTCCTGCTTGTTTAAATGACTGACAGTAGGCATTATATCACCATGGTAATTCATCTGGATACATTAAGACAGTAATATAGGAATTTTATTTAAATTCTTATGGTTTTTATCACTACGTTAATTGCTAAAGCATAACTCAAGAAACGTTAAAAATATGATTGTCATATAAATATTCAATGTCACACAAATAGACAAGGCAGGGTTTTAGGTAATTCATTAAAAAGGAACCAGCAGGAGATGAAACAAAATGTGAGAACGGGAGATTGTCCACAGTCTAAGCAAAAGAGAACTCTGAAATAAGGTTGCTAAACTAGCAAAACTAATATCCCAATGTATTGGGATATTAGTAAATGCAGTAAAATCCACTGCAACAGAGAAGGAAAAGCAGCACTCCTTGTCACTTTTCTATAAGCTAACATCTAAATTTGTAGGAGAATGAAATGACTGCTAATCAAGCACAAGATCAAGTCTACCAAAGTTCCAGCCATGAAAGATTAGCCTCAAACTCAAATACTAGGAAAAGCAAGACATTAAAAGGCCACATAATCATCTTCTTAAAATATTGACTAGTTTAGAAAAATTCTCCCCAGTAAAGCTTATAATAAGACATTTTAAATGTCAACCTAAAAGGGCAAGAAGAAATACATTACTTTTCAAAATTCTTTAAGAAGCTTCATGAATGATAATACTGCTGATATAAATATGAAATCCATTTTTAGCTATGTGTGGAAGAACAGTGCTATTGGGGCTGGAGAGATGGCTCAGTGGTTAAGAGAGGTGGCTGCTCTTGCAGAGGACCTCGGTTTGATTACTAGAACCTGCATAGTAGCTAACAACTGTCTATAACTCCAGGGGAGCCAATCTCCTTTTCTGACCTCTACAACACAGGTGCACTTACATACATACAGGCACTACACTCATACACATAAAATAACAAAAGAATGGTGAGTTATTTTACCTAGCATGTATTTTCTAAGAATATAATAACCATCAGAATCAAAGTCAGAAAATTGGCATAATTGGATTAACTAGTCCATATTTCATACATTGTCTCAATGATGTACTTTATCTGAGCAAAAACAAACATGTGCTCGTTTCGTGGTCACCATTTACACCATTGTCAGAATTGACTTGGGCTTCAGAATACTCACTCATGGCTTATCAACACAAAAAAGCTCTCATCTCAAATAAGATGAGATAGTGTACTCTTGAACACAGTTTAAGGTTGTCCTAAGGTGGTAACAATTTCATGAAGTTTTTATAATTACAGAACAAAAGAAAGTCATAAATCAAGGCACTTTTTAAACATAATGGTGGAAACATCAGAATCTCTGCTTAGGTCCCATGCCACCTGAGAACATTCTCAGCTTGGGTTAGTGGAAGCTACTGATCAATACAGTCCAAAATAATTTTTCTGATAGTCGCAAGGATTTAGGTCAAACACAAAGGTAGGCAGCAAATACCTACTAAAGGGGCTAAAGAGAGTATAAGATAATGTAGTTCAGATCCACAGCCTTCCTTCCAACTCCCCACAATCACAGTTCTAAGCAGGTACTCAGCATTGTAGACTCCTTGAGACAGGTGTGGCATTTTACCGGGAACATCAGTTCACAGGCTTACAGACATCTTGTATAATTTATGTGTGTGTGTCTGAGTAAGTATACGATGTGTGTGTTCCTGTATGTGTGTTTGTGACTGTGGGTGAACACGTGCCGCAGTGCACATACGCAGATCAGAGGATGACCTTGAGTCATAACCTTCTACCTTGTTTGAGACAGGGCTCTTTGAGGTTCAGCACTGTGCACAGCAGCCTAGCCAGCCTGCAAACTTACAGAGATTCTCTTGCCTTTGCCTCCTATCTTACCATGGGATTACAGGTGAGTACTAAGTCTAGCTTTGTATGGGTTCTGGGTATTTAAATGTGGGTCCTCACACTTGTGTGGCAAGTGCTTTACCCATGCAAACATCTTTCCCATCCCAAATTTTTGAATCTTAATCTTGAATCTGAGTAACTAGCTCTTAAGATATAAACCTCTGGGATCATGAATTTCCAAAGCCCATAATACTAAATCTCCCCTTATTTGGTAAATTTTATTGACCCACCAAAGAAATTAACCTATTACTTTTCAATTTGGCCTCAGGAAAGTTCTTAGGACAGGGGCAGAAGGCAGCGAGACTCTTTGCCAAGATATCACATGATGGCCTCTAGCCCAGTTGCTAATGGAGACCTTGTTCCTGTCTGAAACCTCTAAATCTGGGCCTCCACAGTCAATATAACTCAGCACTACCATCTTCCAGGCACCTACCAGAATAGCCCTGCCTACAGCATTCCACTTTTTTTCCTGTCTGGGGAGGTATTGGAAAATTGAGACAAACAGATCCCGGGGGTTCACTGGGCCAGCCAGTCTAGCAGAAACAGCTAGTTCTGGGTTTGGTGAGAGAGACTGTTTCAAAAACTAAGGTGGAAAAGCAATTTAGGAAGACATTCAGACTTCATTCTCTGGCCTTCACAAATCCTTGCAAGAGTGAGTACACATATACACATACACACAGACTCAGACACAGACACACACACACACACACACACACACACACACACACACACACACAGAGTTTCACAAAGGCTCTGTCATCAAGGCTCAATCCCCAGAGCCAAGGAATGTGCTATTTGGAGATGATGAAACTTTTAGTAGGTGACTATTAGGAGATCCTTAGGTTATTGGTGAGTGGAAAGAGATGTCTCCAAAGAAGGTTGGTGAGACCCTTATCCCTTATTCCTTTTTCTATTTTCCCTAGGCATGAGGTGAGAGGCTTAGTTTCACTGCTTGCTCCTGTCACAAGGTTCTATCCTGCCACATGCCCAAAGCAATGAAGACAACTGATTATTGACTAGAGTCTCCAAATATATAAGCCAAAATCAATATTTTCTCTTTGGGAATTTTGTTAGTAACAGGGAGCTAACTAAAAATGTTTCTCCAATTTATATCTTCCCCCTCTCCATTGCTATAAATCAGACCTTAGATCCCTGAGGACCTATTCAATCTAATGCTGGATTCTACATTGCCCATATAAGCTTGGCATTTTCTTCTAAAATCTACCTAGGGTAAGGTATGTTGGTGCACACCTGTAATCCCAGCACCCATAAGTTTGAGGCAAGAGGATCTTAAGTTTAAAGCTGCCTAGCCTCCATAATGAGAATCTGTCTCAAAAATATACATTTGATTCTCTGCTACCTTGAAGTACAAATAGTTTCATACAGGATCAGTTGAAAGCAGTAACATCTCTTCAGCAGCCCCGGGTTTCCCTCACAGGGAATATCCATCTGTCTTGTTGCAGTGCTATGGGATAAAAGCACACACAGGATAAAAGCAGTACTGGATTGATTTATGATTTGCTGAACATTCCTGTTCAAATCTCAACCCATTTTTTGCTCTCTGGGGGAATTACTTTTAGATTTATCTCTTGGAATAGAATCTCCCATTGAAACCAATCATGAACTCAATTTTTATGAGGGTTTCCAAAACTGCTGGAACTTCGTATCAATACATCCATAATTTTAGCCATAAGGATATTTCCTTAAAAGCCATGGTGGGAATTTTCAAAATTAGCAGATGCTGAGCAACTAAAGTGTAAATCCAAAGAGCCTAACATTTGAAAGTACCAGAATCAGATCAAAGAGATCCACTTCCAACTCTAGAGCTGCATGTTTCTCACAAATTGCTCTTCTTTCCATGACAAAGTGCAAGGACACGAACAGATGATAATGATGTGGGAAACATACATGCTGGATGAAGTGCTGCAGAAATGTGAGTGGGCTCTAGTGTGTGAGTTTTAAATCTGTGCAATAACAAGGAGAGGGAAAAATTACACAGCTCTCAGTTGAAAACAATTAGACAATCCCAACAGCCTTCAGAGTGTATATAAAACATGTGAAACTGAAGTGTGAGAGAAAGCACTGGCTCCACTCAGAACATCATATGTGTAGCCTAGAGATGTATTTAACAGATGTGCCCTCAGGTAAATCTGACTTCCAAACAAGTAAGCATAGGATTGTGTGTGATGGTTAATCTTGTCAACTTAATAGGACTTAGAATCGCCATGGAAACAAACCTCTAGGCATACTATGCTCTGTAAGGGATTTTCTACATTGGTCTAACTCAGATAGGAAGACCCACCCTAAATGTGGGTGACACCATTGAAAAGAAGGGGAAAGTGACCAGAGCGGCACGGTTCATCTCTCTGCTTCCTAACTGTGGATGTAACGTCACCATCTGCCTCAAGTTTCTGCTGCTGTGACTTCCCCACCATGATGGACTGTACCTTGAAATGTGGGTCGATAGAAACCCCTCTTGTTTCTGTCAGAAATTTTATTGCTTCAACAAGACAAGCAGGATAATGTGATAGGCAGAACAATATACCAGAGATTTTCACGTTGTAGTTCTCAGAACCCATAAATATATTACCTAGTAAAATGAACTTGCAGGTGAGATTAAGAATCTTGAGGTGTGCCAGGCGTGGTGGCGCATGCTTTTAATCCTAGCACTTGAGAGGCAGAGGCAGGTGGATCTTTGTGAGTTCAAGGCTAGCCTGGTCTACAGACCGAGTTCCAGGACAGCTGGGGCTACAGGAAACCCTGTCTCGAAAAGACAAAAAAAAAAAAAAAAAAAAGAATCTTGAGGTGAAAGCTTAGAAGGTGAATTTAGAAGGTGAATGTAAAGGTGTCTGACACCAACCCTGAGGACCTGAGCTCAGTCCCTAGGGGAGAACTGGTTTCTTCATTCCTACAAGTTACCCTCTGGCCTCCACATGAGCAACACAGTATACACACACACACACACACACACACACACACACACACACACACAAACAAACAACTGAAAGTTTCTCAGGATGCTGAAAAGAATGTGTATACCACAGCTATTGGATAGAATATTCTATACATGTCTATTGAATCACTTGATTTTAACCATTTGGTTTATGATATTAATTCTAAGGTCTCTTGTTGTGGGTTTTTTTTTTTAATGGATGAGCCACCTGTTGATTAAAATGGGGTATTGTGATAAGGTGTTCTCCAAATGCTGAATAAGAATATGAGCTGAAGAAGAAGCATTAATATAAAATTTACAGTATTTAAAAAGATATTTTAGTGTATTATAGTATAAAGTTCTGTTACTTTGATAGAAATTTACAGTAAATTTTATTCCTGTAGACATTCATTTTAGATATTACCTTAAGATGTTCAAACATAGTGGATATAATCTAAAAATATACACAATTTCTTAATGTGAATTTTTTCAATTTGTATTTTTAATTTTAAAAGCATTGTTTTACAACTCAAAAGAAAATGGGGTATTGACGTCACCTGTTCTCTCATGAATGAGACTTCCTTTCTTCTTTATCTGCGAGAATTTCTTTGTTATCATTCAGTATGTTCTTTTTTATTGATGATTTGTGTATTTCATTCATTATATTTCAGTCCAATTTAGACACATTCCCCTCTCCCTGTCCCCCACCCTACCCCAATTCATGCCTTCTCCCATACATATCTTGCATCTTTCTCTCAGTCTTTCTGAAGTTTTTCACTGCAGAGGCTTGTTGTTTGGGGCAGAATTTAACTGTATCATTCAGTTCTTTGACCCAGTCTTTATGTTGTTGTTGTTCCTTCCCCCTTTGTATTGCTCCAAAATATGCCTATATAACCATCACACATGTATCAAAATTATGACCTCTGAGAATAAACTGCATGTTAATTCCAAAATATGTTTAAGCATAAAATTTTTCCCCTTAAATTTTATATTACTCTAAGATATGAATACGTACCTTCCACCTATATACAGTAGTTACAGACTCTGAAAATAAGTGGGAGGTCAATTCTAGAGCCTGTTGCTTTCAGATAAAAATAAATATAACAATAATGTTGTTCAGCTTGCGTTTCAACTGGAGATTTGGTGTTAGCATCCACAAATGAGGGTAATCATTTTTGTTTTGGGTTTTTTTTTCACAGTTAATTATCTTTAATGAAAAATCTAGACACACAATAAATACAAAATATTGCCCACATTATATGAGAAATGCTGGCAATAGAAATCACAAGAGTGGTATCCAGTGGGAAGAACGAGGCACACTGATAGCTGATATAGGGACTTGCACCCTCCTTACACATTTTCCAAATTGTTGTAGGTTTTACTCCCCTTTCTCCATAGCCTGCCTATCCACATTTCATAAAGAAATCATTTAGCATGATTTTCTTTACTATATCTGATTCTGAAATAATAATAGTTCATCGAATATTGAGTCATATAAAGAAAGAACTATAATGCATCTTTTAAATAGGCTCTGTCCATGAGACACAGAATCATCTTCCTACTCCACTAATTTTTTAAAGATTTAGTTTTCTTATTTTAAAGATTTTTTAATTTTTTAAATTTATTTTCATGTGTGTATGAATGTACTGTCTGCATGTAGGTTTGTGCACCAGATCCAGCCGCCATGCCTCCCACCACAATGGACTCTAATTCCCTGGAACCGTTAATTGTAAGCTCAAATAAACTCTTCCTTTTAAAAGTGCCTTGGTCATGGTGTTTTATCACAGCAACAGAAGAGTGACTAATACAGTAATTTGGTACCAGAGAGTGGGCTGTTGGCTGCAAAGAACCTGACCATGTGGATGTTTGGAGAAATGTGGAAGACTTTGGAACTTTGGGCTAGAAAGGCTGTTGACTACTGTAAGCAGAGCTTAAAGGGCCATTCTAGTGGAGGCCTGGAAGAAAGCATTGCTGCAAAAGATGTGGTTCCGGAGGAGGATAAAGACTTAGGCAGCAATTGGGATATTTTGATAAAGAGTCTGGCAGCAGTTTACACACAGCCCAAATGCTTGCCTGATGCTAAGTTGAAAAGCAATGGACTGATGTCTTTGGTGGAGGATATTTCAAGACAGCCTAATGTAGAAATGGTGGTGTGGCTTTTAATGGTGAATATTATACAGATCTACAGTGGAAAAGAGCAAATGGGGCAGAAGGAAATGCAGAATGTACAGTTTGGATCTGATAACTGCACTAGGAAGATTAAAGGTGGGGCCAAGGCATGTGAAGGAGAGGCTCCCTTTCATAAGGAGACTAAAGTGATTAAGGAGAGGCCTGGAGATTTACAAGTAAACAAAAGAATCAGCACCTTCAAGGCAAGACCACACCCAGGTAATCCTCCAGCTTTTGAAAGGAAAATACTGAAAGCAATTTCCACTGCTCCAAGTCCAGGGCAGAGAAAAATTGCAAATGTGGTTAAAGTAGGAGAGATTCCATCCCGAACTTACAGCCAGATTTGGCAATTTCATTCATGTGGTGCTGGCTTTAGAGCATGAAGTTTGCAAGAGTGAAGGGGTCATCAGTTCTTCCTCCATGGTTTCAGAGAGCTGCCCAGGGTCAGGCAGGCCAGCAGGGTGTCCTGATAAAGTAGGCCCTGATAGGGCTATTGCATGAAGCTGTGATGTGAAGTCTGGTTGCAGCGGAGACCCACAGAAGACATTCGAGATGCCAGACCTGTGAGATTGCCAAGAGAGCTGCATACAAGGAGTGTACCAGCCTAAGAAATGAGATGTATGTTTTAGCAAAGCTGGAAGAGCTGAGGCCGTCTAAGCCCTTTGGAAGTCAAGTCCCAGAAGTTGCATGTGGAGCTACTGACTTGGAGTTTGCCCTGCTGGTTTTTGGTCTTGTTTTGTTCCAGTATTCCCTCACTTGCTCTTTCCTCCCTTTTGGAATGGGAATGATGTGTATTTGGTTCCACTGTACTTGGGAGTATGTATTTGTCTTTTGATTTTGCAGGAGCTTACAGTTTAGGAGATTGGCCTGAGTCTCAGAAGAGACTTTGGACTGTAGTAGTTTTAAGGTTGGACTAAATGCATTTTGCATTTTTATATGGTCAGGAGCCTATGGGGGCCAGGGAGTGGAATGTGGTGGTTTGAATGAGTGTCCCCCATAGGCTGTAAGTATTCAGACATTTGCCTCCAGTTGGTGGCACTGTTTTTGGAGGTCTTAGAAGGTGTGGCTGTGCTAGAGGAAGTGCGTTATAGGGGGCAGGCTTAGTGAGTTAACAAGCCTCGTGGTCTACAGTCGCCTTCTCTCTGCCCTGTGCTCTTTGCGAGATGTGACCCTGGTTTGCTGCTCCAGATCCAGCCGCCATCCTCCCACATGGCCCACAATGGATCTAATTCCCTGGAACCATCTATTGTAAGCAATAAACTAAATAACTCTTCCTTTTTAAGTTCCTTGGTCATGGTGTTTTATCACAGCAACAGAAGTGTAATATATTAAGTATGTAGAGTTTGATCCTGGAGCATTCCAATCCAAATTAGCTTATCAAGGAAGCCATAAATTCTCTAAGAGTGTTTGCATATTGTATTGTCCTGAACACTCCCATCCACATGCTGACCTGCTTTTCTTTTGTTTGTTTGTTTTCTTCTATTACTTCTTTATTTTTTTTCATTTTTTAACATTAAGTTATAATTTATGAGTACAAGCATCCTTCGTGTAAAACCAATTTGCAAGCGGTTGTACCCATACCCACACAGCCCACGGTTCCCACCATCCAGCTGGGGGGAGCTTGTTTGTACAATCAAGTTGATCAAATAAGTGTCCAGTCTTATTGCTGTACTTTCACCATTCACCCCAATCACAGCTTACATTCTTACTATGCCCCCTCTTCCACAGATTGTTTTCTAGGCTTAGAAAAGGGGCACAGGTGGAGAGAAGCAAAACAGTCTCTCTTTCTCTGGAGCTGTCGTTTGGACTCTGGTCTATTCTGGCTGTTTTCCTTTCATGGGCTGACCATTTGTCCAGGAATAACCTTTCAATCCTACTCAATAAGCACTCTAAAGTCTAATTGTAATTTATATATATATATATATTTGTATATATATATGTATATATATAATTGTATATATATATAATTGTTAATTATTATGTATATGATATATATATATTGCTATTATATATATAGTATATTTATATAATATTGTATATATATGTATATAGTATATATAACATTGTATTATATATTGTATTATATTGATATTATATATATGTATTATATATATTGTATTTATATATTATTATTATATGTTTATATATTGATATATCTATATGTCTCTATATTAATATCTATAGTATATATATATGTATATATTATAATTAATATGTATATATGTATCATAATATATTTATTATATAATGTCTAATTGTTATGGTAGGTTACTTTGGTTAGACACAGTGTTGGATGGTATGGTAATCCATGAATTACTTTTTTTCTGTAAAATATGACCGGGTCTTATGTGGCTTATAACTCTCCTAACCACTAGAGGATGTAAGCTTGTGGCTCAGTCTGGTTATTCCTCCAAGGAGGAGCTAATATCCAATTAGATTTGGGATATACAGGCATTGGCTGCCACTGCTGCACACTATTTCCAGGCAGGTGTAGCTGGTGCTGACGGGAGTGCTTCTTGACTCAAGAGACCTTATTTGCTTATTGATTAGTGGCCTTTGGGAACACTTCTGGTATCCCAGAACAACACTTACCTTGCAACTGTGGTCTCAATACATCTTTCTCTGCTTATCAGGTCTTCGACGCAGGGCCCTTATCACCTCTCTTCTTGCAGGTATCCCAGTTTACAGGCAAGAAGACTTTACCTTGTGTGGGGGGGCTTGGGATACCTGGCCAACATCTCCTTGGTAGAATAATCCATTGCTGATATCAGAGCTCTCCTGTATTAATATATTTTGCTTATAATGCACAGCTTAAGAGTCTTTAGTATTATATTGGTTCTGAATAGAGAATAATCCTTTTCACAGTTCCTATGACTATTAGTCAATTAAAGAAGGTACTTTTACCCAGTTTTATAAGCGATTACCTCTGTAACAGTTGACTCCAATTTACTTTAGAGAACACCTCATCACATAATTTTCCTCTTGTTCTATGAAGGAGAGGTAAGAAGTCTCTCGTATTAAAACCTTTGCGGCACCTAGAAGTAAGTTTCTTAGGACTCATTATAAACATTGTTACAAGTAGGATCCACAGAGGGGTTGATGCCCTCTAGCAGTCTGAGGCTTTTCTTCCTTCAATGTTCAGACGGGCCAACCTTTCGCTAGCACTTCCGTACATCCTACACAATGCAAAGCTGTATTTTTCTTCAGCCGTTAAGTTGGGACATTTTGACCTGCGGGAACATACAAATTTTTCCGTAGTTAGTTTTAAGAATTAAATGCAAAGTTTTTGACAAAAATTATTTATATATCTGTTATCCCTCTTTTTATTTTAGGTTTTTTACTTTTTGACCCATGAGTCTCAAAAAGGCAGTTGTATCTACATACCTGTGTGTGAGTATGTGTACTCTGAGTCTCAAAAAGGCAGGTATCGGGCTGGAGAGATGGCCTAGTGTTAAGAGCCGACCGCTCTTGCAGAGGACCTGGGTTCATCCCCAGCAGCCACATGGTGGCACAAAACCGTCTGAAACTCCAATTCCAAGGAGAACTCCAGTTCCAGGGGAATCCGACACCCTCTTCGGACCTCCGCGGCATTGCAGACATGGGTGCACAGACCTGCTGCAGGACAGTACATTCATACTACACATACAGAAATAAATAAAAATAAAAAAATATATTAAAAAAAAGGCAGGAATCAAGACACAGATTTCATCAAATCACCCAAGCTGTTTTGGGTGGACTGTATGTCATTAACTTGGAAGCAACTTAATTCCTTAGTTAATCATCCTACAGGTAAAATAGAATGGTTCAAGATGATGCTGTACAACAGAAAAATTATAGAGAACATTGTATATGCCAATCCCCAAAGTTGTATAGATTTTAAGTAAAACAAATGTGGCCAACAAACAATTTATATTTCCAATTAACTCAGATGCATTAACGTTTTATTAAAAACTTAACCAATGTTGTTTAATATACACATATTTACTTTTACTAAGTCCTAAAACACATAACCTGTAGACAGAGTTGGGCAAAAATTGGATGATTGTTGAACTCACGGAGTAAATATACATTAAGAATATGAGACCGTGTCCCCTCTCCTCCCTCCCACCTCCCAATTCACCAATTCCAGTTTCTGATGCATGTCTTTGTTGTTGTCTTTTATCTGCATCCCTTCCACAAGAAATATTACATACTGGGTTTGGTGCTAGCATCCGCAGAGAGGGATCCATTTGTCGTTTGTTTTTCTGGACTGTGTTACTTTCCTTATATAATGATCTTCTAGCTCCATCAATTTACCTGCAAAGTCATGATGTTGCTCTTTTTTTTTCATTGATGCTTTGTGTATTCTTCACATCATTTTCCATTTCAGTTAGGCTATATTCCCTTTCCCTTCCCCCACCCCATCCCTACACCATCCTAGATCATGCATTTGCCCTAACTTTTCTGCCTCTTTCTCTGGTTTTTGTTTTGTTTTGTTTTCATTTTTTTTAATAAGGATTAATTTGTGAGTACAAGCATCCTTCATTAAAACCAATTTGCAATCAGTTGTGCCCAAACCCACACAGCCATGGGTCCCACCATCCACCAGGTGGGGGCTTGTATGTTCAATCAAGTTGATCAAATGGTGTCCAGTCACTATTGTTGTAGTTTCACCATTCACCCCAATCACAGCCCTTACATTCTACCATGCCCCCTCTTCCACAGTGTTCCTAGGCTTAGAAAAGGGGCACAGGTGGATGAGAAGCAAAACAGTCTCTTTCTCTGGAGTGTTGTCTTGTCTCTATCAATTCTGGCTGTTTTCTTTCATTGGCTGACAGCTTTCCAGGCATAACCTTTGATCCTACTAATGAAGCACACACAATTAGATATATAGGTATTAAACAGTACTATTGTTATGGTAGGTTACTTTGGTATAGACACAATGTTTGGATGGTATGTTAATCCATGAATTACATTGTCTTCTGTTAAGTAGCAGGGTCTTACCTGTTGCTTATATCATCTCCTAACCAATTAGAAGATGTAAGCTTGTGCATCAGCTGTTGGTTATTCCTCCAAGGAGAGAGCTAATAGCCAATTAGATTTGGGATATACAGACATATGGCTGCCACTGCTGCACAGTATTTCCAGGCAGGTGAGGTGTAGCTGGTGCTGACGGAGGAGTCTTGCTTGACTCCAGGAGACCTATATTGTGCTTTATTGGTTTAATGGCCTTTGGTAACCCTCTCTGGCCTTCCAGAGACCATCTGTATCATGCAAGTGCAGTCTCCATACATCTTTTCCATGTTTTATCAGGTCTTCAACAGCAGGGCCTTATTACCTCTCTGCCTGCAGATATCCCAGTTTGGAGGCAAGGACCTTTACGTTTTGATGGGGGCTTGGAGCCCCTGACCAACATCTCCTTGGTAATAATCCATTGTTGATGTCAGTCGCTCCGTATTATATATCTTTTGCTTATGTGCATAGCTTAAGGTGACTTTAATATTTGGTTCTGAATAGAGAATAATCCTTTTCACAGTTTCTATGTCTCTTAGTCAATTAAATAAGAAGGCAGTGTTTATCGATTTTACAAGAGAATACCTCTAAACAGCTGGTCCAATCTACAGTGGAGAACGAACTATCATCATCTATTTCTCTTATGTCTATGGGGGGGGAGTTAAAAAAGTCTCTTGTATTAAAAATTTGCAGCACCTAGAAGATAAGTTTCTTAGGATTCATTAAAATCATTGTTACTAGTAGGATCCACAGAGGGGCCTGATGTCTGCAGCAATCTGAGGCATTTCTTCCCTTCAATGCCCAGAGGAGTCAATCCTTCTGCTGGCACTTTCTGGTACATCCTACTCACTGCAAAGCTGCATTTTCTTTCTCAGCCATTAAGTTGGTGATACTCTGGCCTGTTGGAACATACAAATCCTTTCCCATAGTTAGTTTTAAGATTTGGGTTGCAAGGTTTTTTGACAAAAAGTTTTCATATCTATCTATATCCCCCTTTTTTATTTAAGGTTTTTATTTTTGACCCATGAGTCTCAAAAAAGCAGTTGTTTTATACATACCTATAGGGTGGAATCAAGGCACAGATTTCATCAAGTTCACCCATGCTGTTTTGGGTTACTGTATGTGATTAACTTGGGAAACAAAGTTTATTTTTGAGTTAAATCATCCTATAGGTGAAAGAGATTGCTACCAGGTGATACTATATGACAGCAAAATTATAGAGAACATTTGTTTATACCAATCCCAAAGTAATTGTTATACAGTTTTTAATTAAAGCTAATGTGGACAACAGCAATTTATATCACCAATTAACTCAGATGCATTACCGTTTTTATCAGCCTTTAAACCAATGTTGTTTAATATACACATATTTACTTTTACTAAGTCCTAAAACACCATGTATCCTGTAGACAGAGTCTGGGCAAAACTGGATACTTGTTGAACTCACGTCAATTAAATATGCACCAATTGAATATACACCCGTGTCCCTCTCCCACCCCTCCCACCCTTCCCGAGTCACCATTTCAGTCAGTTTTCTGATGCAATCTTTGTTGTTGTTCTTTTAATATGCATCCCTCTCCACAAGAAATATTTATAACTGGGTTATTGGTACTAGCATCCACATATGATGTTGTCTTTCTTTACTGCTGCATAGAACTCCATTGTGTACATGTACCACATTTTCTCTATCCACTCATCAGTTGAAGGGCATTTGGGTTGGTTCCAGCTTTTTGCTGTTGTGAACAGAGCTGCAACAAATATGTGCATGTATTTCTGCAGTAAGATAAGTCTTATGGGTATATACCCAGGAGTGGTATGGCTGGGTCAAATGGCAAGCTCATTTTGAGTCTTCCAAGGGTTCTCCACACTGCTTTCCATAGAAGCTGTACAAGTTTACATTTCTACCAACAATGGATGAGTGTTCCCCTTTCCCCACAACCTCTGCAGCACTTGATATCGTCTGTTTTCTTGATCCTGGCCAGTCTTATCAGAGTGAGATGATATCTTAGAGTGGTCTTAATTTGCATTTCGCTAATTATTAGTGACGTTGAACAGTTTTTAAGATATTTCTCAGCCATCTCTAATTCCTCCTCTGTGAACTCTCTATTTGGTTCTTTGCTCCATCTTTTGAATGATTCATTTGTTTTCTTCTTTGTTTTTTGAGTAGCTTGTATACTCTGGAAATTAATGCTTTGTCAGATGTATCTGCATCCTAAAGGAAGTGAAGAGAAAACCTGTGGGTTTTCTCTTCACTTCCTTTAGGATGACCTGCTTTTCTAAATGTCTGAACCAAAGCTCAGTATTTATCTAAGTTCGTAACTACATATTTTATTATGAGCAGTTCTGATTACTATTTATGCCCAAGATTATAAACTCAACAATGGCAGAAAATGTGTCTGCTTTTACTCACTAGTCCATCTCCAGAACCAAGGGGATAATAAATACTGAGTAGATATTTATTGAGTGAACAACAGTTAGCTTTTACATCCATGAAAAAATACTGTCTGTGGCAGAGTTTCTTTATGTTTCTGAGTCCATGAAGGAATGTCCTATATATATTTCACATTGATTAAATTCAATGACAAATTTTCTGAATTGATGAAGCAGATAATTTATTCTAATTAGAGAACCTTGATGCCTTGAAATTAAGGAGTTTTCATTATGGCATACAGATGTGGAAACAGCACCCATAGGAGATATTTAGCAATACAAGGCAGGTCCTAGATTTAGAGAGTAGAATCATAGCTGCTTCATTTGATCACAAAACTGGTGTCCAGAGACAGAAAATGAAATGCCTGTCATTGCATGGAGAAGCCAGAAACTAAGACCCTTTAACTTAGGGCTCATTCTATTCTACCTCAGTATAAAGAAACAGAAAAACTGCCAGTGTACTTGTGGGTCTCAGAGAAAGACAGAGGAAAAGATGAGAGTGTGAGAAAAATTCTAGATTTAAGAATAACTGCAAACGTCTAGTACACTAGTGTGCAAAGAGGCCAGAATGTTACAAGACTATTTATCTAAAAACAAAACTTACTCATTAGCCATGAAACTTTAGTTTTATTTTTTTTTTAAGAAAAATTGTCAGGGGAAAAGGGATATGAATGGTACCAATGAGTTCCCAGTGCATTGTAGAGTGTCTGCCCACTGCCTGACAACTCATTCAACAGTCAAATGAAAGAGCAAACAGGCACACTATCTCTAGACTCGCCCAAGTCCCTTACTTGCCAGTGTCTAGAAATAGTACAGAAGGAAAGTCCCCTGTAGTGAGGCCAATGCTGCTTCCCCTCTAAAACAAATGCAAAAACAAAACCAGAAGTCTTTGCATTAATCCCTGGAACCTTGTGAACATTTCCCTACATGACAAAATAAACTCTATTGCTGTGATTACTAAAGGAACTAGAGATGGGGTTTAAACACATGGGCTTTGAATATAATTAATATTTACTTAAGAAGGGGGGAGTGCAAGGGAGAGTTACACACAGTGAAAGGAGAAGTCAATGTGGCCACAGAGGTAAGAACTGGAGTAATGCAGCCCTGAACCTAAGGATGCTGTGGCTACCAGCAACTGCAGAAGGCAAGAAACAGCCTTCCAAAGCACCAGGAAGAGTGCTGCTGTTGTTTTAGGCTACGGGCTCTGGTCATTTGTTTCAGCAGCCCTGGGTATCTTGGCAACTGGGGAGTAAGGTGCTGGTGTCATGAATGTGTAGATGTGGAAATGACTTCAGAATTGTGAAATAGGTAAAAGCTGAGGGAAATAACTACACTGTTGAAAGTCTGCAAGGCTTTACACAGACAGTTGGTAGAAATGGGTGTTACTGCTGTTGCTGGGAGGGTACAGGAGGAAAGGAAGAGTGTGGTTTGGACAGGAGGCCTCCCACACAAAGGCTCATATGTTCAAGGCCTGATCCTCAACAAAACATTCAGGGGTTAGGATTTAGGGACGTGACTGATCATGAATCCTGACCATTGAGAGGTTAGCAATTGAATTGTTCGTACTGGGATGTGGTGGAAACTTGGAAGGTGGAGCATGATTAGAAGAAATGGGTGGCCCTAGCAGTGGCGGGAGTGCCACTGAGGGACGAGTCTTGACCCTAGCCTCACTCTCTCTCTGGCTTTCTGCTTCCTAGACCCCATGAGGTGAGCAGCCTCCACCACTAACTACCACTAACTACCACTAACAGCCTCCACCACTAACTACCATGATGTTCTGTCTTGCCTCAGACCCAAAGTATTGGATCCACCTGACCTTGGACTGAAACCTTTGGAAACCATGAACCCAATTTGCCTTTTAAGTTGTTATTCTTATTTTGTCACAGGGACAAATAGTAACTAACATGCCTGTGTTATCATACATAGAATGTTGGTAGACATTTGAACTGTAGACTCTGAGTAACAGCTTTAAAGGGAACAAAGAAAATGATTCTGGAATCTGGAAGAAAGGGTATCTCCAAGTGGGAGAAAGACCAACTCAGTCATGCTCTATAATTACATTGAAAAAAGAAATTTTAACAAATGGGCTTGTCACACATAGTAAGATTCCAAGCAATGTACTGAAAGTACAGCCTTGTTTCTTCCTATAGTATAAACAGGCTAAGTATCTTTCATCTGAAATTAGAATTTAAAACATTCTTGAGATCTAAAACTTTATAAGCCCCACTGGTAAAAATATATGCAAATATTCATGTGGAAAAACTCCAAAATCTGAACACTTTCTAGCATTGGGCATTCTAGATAAAGGAATACGTACTAAAGGAAATAAATAAATAAAAACAATCATAAATAAATACACAAATCAATAGAAAATTTGTTAAGCAAAGAAAGAAGGCTGGGATATGGCTCAGTGGTGAAGCACTTGCCTAGCGTGTACAAGGTCCTGGGTTCCATTCCTAGTATGACAAAACAGGAATCTGGTTTAGACAATTTGGGAAGATGTCTGGTAATTGTTTTGTTTCTTTAAAAAAAACTGCTAAAATTAGGAGATTAACTATGAGAAATGAGGGGGTCTGAGGATACAAAGTCCAAGACACTGTTGGAATCACTCACTGGAGAAGATCACAAGGTCAGAGTGTCCTTCACACCCAGGGCTCCTCACAGACATTTCCAGCAGAATCAGGGTATAGACAACGGGACAGGAAGATCTGAGGAGCAGTGGTTGGTCTAAGGGCAAGACACACACAGGAGCTTCACTAGGATTTGAGACTGTCATATTAGCAGAACCATTGCATTGCCTGCTTGGATCAAAAGGGACAAAAAGGACAATGGGGTGGGGGGAGGCTACTGGATAATGTCCTAGTTTGCTTCTCTAGTGCTGTGATAAAACTGTAACCAAAACCAATCTGAGGAGGAAAGAGTTTATTTGGCTTGCAGGCACAGTCCATCATCACGGAGGCCAGTGCATGGAGTCAAGCCAGGTACCTGGAGACAGGACCTGAAAGCAGAGACTATGGAGAAACACCGCTTATTGTTTTACTTTCCCGGGGCTCACTCGGCTACTTTCGTTTACAGCCTAGGTCCATCTGCACAGGGATAGCACTGCCCACAGTAGGTTGGGCCCTCCCACATTGACCGGCAATCACGAACATGCCCCACAGACACATCCACAGCCAATCTGATGGAGGAAATTCCTCCATTGAGGCTCCCTCTTCCCAGGTGCCTCTAGTTTGTGTCAAGCTGATAAAAACTAGCCAGCATAGATGCTCAAATTTTCCAGGTAGAAAACAAAGTATTTACAATCTGTTTGTGATAACCTACTACAACAACCACAGAAAAACACATACTATTCACTAGACGTCCAACAAGACTAAGGCCGCCAGAAGCTTGCATATGTGAACTTTGGGTAATGGTGGCATCGAGCACAGGACCCATGCCAACTCAATTACAGAAGGATCAAGAGTGGAGGAGAGAAATGGGTGGTGGCCAGCTCTCAACTGAGAAATATTGAAGACTGATTGTTACTGGGTGTGGGAGAGGCCGACTAGACTGCAGTGGATGAATTTTCACTTAAGGACATCAGGGTACAAATGCTTGACTGGATAGCTCTTACCATGTATGATGGAATGCATGGTCTGGTGGTGGGGGTTGAGGGGCATGGATGAGGGAGGGGTCTAAACATGACTGAGAACTGTGCTATGAAACTACGAAAGCTTCGTTAAAAAATTAAATTTAAAAACTGAATCATCCTACCACAGAAATACATGCACAGCCAAGTTTATTGCAGCTCTCTTCACAATAGCAAAGAGCTGGAACCCAAGTGCCCCTCAACTGACGAGTGGGTAGAGAAAATGTGGTACATCTACACAATGAAGTTCTATGCAGCAGTAAAGAAAGATAACATCATGAAATTTGCAGGTAAATGGATGGAGGGAGAAGATATCATGCTGAGTGAAGTAACACAGTCCCAGAAAAATAAATGACAAATGGTATCCCTCATCTGTGGATGCTAGTACCAAGTACCTAGTTGTAAGGCAAACTGAGCAATGTTAATGTTATATTCCTTGTTATATGAAAGCAACTGTGCTCTTATAATGTGAATCCCTTAACAGGTTCTAGAATTAACCTACCATTATTTTTCAGACTTTGGAATTTTGGTATATGAGTGGATATGCATATTTTACAGTAATATAAAATCAAAAGGGAAAAATGTGAATCCTGAAATATGATTTGGAAATAACATACAGTTTGTTTTCAGACAACATAATTTTAGTATAGGTGAGACATATATATGCAATACAAGTTGGAATGAACAACAACAAAAGAACTGGAACAAAAAAAGCAACTGAAACAATGAAGTTCTCCCCCAAACAATAATCCTCTACTTTGAAAAACCTTTGGAAAGACTCAGAAAAAGATACAAGACATGTATGGCAGAATGCATGAACTCAGGTGTGGTGGGGGACATGGAAAGGGAAATGAGTCTAAATTGGACGGAGAAATTATGTATGAAAAAGTTTAATAACAATAAAATATATATAATTGAATCAACTCAGATTCACATTAAAATTAAACGTTGAACATACTTTAAGGAATATTCACAATACACACACACATATATGAGTATTATACACATATTTATATGGTATTAAAAGTACTTGTAGGGGCCAGAGAGATGACTCAGCAGTTAATAGCATTGGCTGCTCTTGCAGAGGACCTGGGTTCGATTCCCAGCACCCACATGGCAACTAACAACCACCTGTAACTCCAGTTCCAGGGATCCTTCTTCTGAACTCCATGGGCACTGCAGGACACAGATGCAGTTACATATATGCAGGCAATACACTCATAAACATAAAATAAAAAATAATAAAACATAAAAGTACTTGTAAGGCAAACATTTATGTACATATGAACCCGTTTTAACAAACAGAACTGGCCATGGCCTGTGAGTCCCCCTTGTGTCTCTCAAGAGCTTCTCATCCCCCTTACTTTCCTGTAGAGGAAAACACTATCTTAAATTCTGTGTTTACACTTCTCTACTTTATCTTTTTGAAGATACGCCTATATTACTCTACTTTTTCATTTTGTTTGACTTTAAATTATGTAATTGGAATCCTATGTAAGTCTTATTCTTTGATTTTTTTTTTTTGGTTAACAAATTAAAGAAGCTATAGGTTATTCATGTTCACTACTGCACTGTAAAGATACACAGAAGTAAAACATGAAGATGTCATAAAGGTGTCTATAGGTCACTTGTATTCACTACTGCATTGTAAAGATACACAGAGGTATAACATGAAGATGTTACAAAGGTGTCCAACAATCTTATTACCTATTCTTTAAGCAATAGACACATGGGGAGGGGCAGCCACCTTTCAGCTTGAGAAACAACAAAATGCTGCTGTGAAGACACAAGTGCATGCTCCCTAAGGCATGGATGTGAGAATTCACTAAGACACACACTCCTGAGTAAAACTGTAAAGACAAGGGGCTGAGTACTTTCCCCATTGCCAGATATCTTCTTTTCCTCTGTGTACTATGAATGGTTAAGGTTTATTCTCACATATCTAGTTTCTTCCTTTCTTAATTTCCCAGCATATATTCTATAACTTGCCCGATAATCATATTTTGCTTTGTCATCTCTTGTCTATATGTTTTATGCTTAACTCATGGATTCTCCTTTATCCTCCCATAGGCTAGCATTAAGAACTAGATATAGGGGCAGGAGAGATAGCCTAGCGGTTAAAAGAGAAGACTACTCTTGCAGAGGACCTGGGTTCAATCCCCAGCACCCACTTGGCGGCTGAGAGCTATCTTTAACTCCAGTTCCAGGGGAATCCAATGCCCTCCTCTTACCTCCGCAGCATTGCACGACACAGGTGCATAGACCTGCATGCAGACAGTACATTCACACACATAAAGAATAAATAAAATTTTTTAAAAATTAAAAAAAAAGAACTAGATATAGCCAGGCGTGGTGGCACACACCTTTAATCCCAGCACTTGGGAGGCAGAGCCAGGCGGATCTCTGTGAGTTTAAGGCCAGCCTGGTCTACAGAGCGAGCTCCAGGCCAGCTGGGACTAAAAGGGAGACCCTGTCTCAAAAATACCCCCCCCAAAAGAACTAGATATATATTCAGTCTGGAGGAGATTACATGTTCTTGGTAGCGTGAAAGATTAAGGAAGGATTAAGCACACAAAATCTGGAGCCAATATGTTTGAGTTCAAAACCAAGTTCCGCCACTTGCCAGACATGGAAACTTAGGCTGGTTGGTTACATGTCTGTGAGTCTTAGCCACCTCAATTGTAATTAGGGGAAAGCAATAACACTCCAAAGACAAGTTAATGTGTAAAACACTGCACTAAAATGTTTTCATTATTGTAATTTGTGATGCTCTTGTATATAAAAGCACTTATTAAAAAGCTAAACACAGGGGATAGAGATACAACACACACACACACATACACACACACACACACACACACACACACGCATGGAGGTGTTTACAACACCTAAATCCACTCCAATTTGGCCATTCTATCCCACTCTCTGGGAGTGGTTGTGTCAAGGTTAGCAGTGAATCCCAAGCCACTGAATTATACAGTCATTTCTCTGTCCACTCTTAATGGACCTTAATGGTAGTTTGGACTCAGTGGACCATTTGCTTTTCAAAATCCTTTCCTAGGCTTCCTTTATACCAGCTCCCTTGATGTCCATGGCACCCACATTGACTTGTCCTTACACAGGCTATCTCTGCTTCTTTCACTCAGTGTTTTCTCCTATTCATTTTGTCCATTCTTAGGTTTGAGACCTTTATAATATTGATGATTTTCAAAATTCCAGCCCTGAGTTCACAGAGTCCCAGATTTCTATATCCAGCTGCTCACCAGTCATCACCTGCATGTCACGTAACAAGGGTGGTGACTGAGAAACAATCACAGGCTTTCTTTTTTTTTTTAATTAGTTTTTATTGATGCTTTGTGCATTTCATACATTTTTTCCAATTCAGTTCAGGCTTATTTCCCTTTCCCTCCCCCCCCCCCCAGCCACCCAAGCTTTTTATGTTGGAACCTTCTTAATACTGGATGTCAACTCTGGCCTAAAACAACCTCCATAAGCAGCTAAATTTCCAGTTCCTTAGTCTCGGTGGGTTGTTCCAATATTACCTTCCTAGATAACCCTTCTGTCCACTCCCTGACCCCAGCCCAGCTCTGGCTTCCAATATTTTGCCTTTAAAGCAAAAAAGCAAAAAAAAAAAAAAGTCAAGCTATACCAGTAATAAAGCCTTCACTTTATCCTACAGAAAGGAGGAAAACACATTTTTCAGGTGATTTGTTTAGAATGCTCAAGAATATAAACAACAGCACCTTTTCCGTGTCACTCATTCAAAGCTAAGAGGGACAGAGTAGTGACGAAGATCAAGTGTGCCCTTGAAAGTCTGGTACACAGTGTATTTAACAATCTATTGATTGATTTTCTTCCATAGACATTACATCTCTATGAATGGAAGACAACAAATATCTGTTGTCCTAATAATTTTAGAGGAACTTTACATATATCAATAAATATAATGAATACAGAAGTACTAAAGTCTTCAATAAGTCAGGACACACAGAAGGCACTAATAACCTGCCATGCTATTATGTTCCCAAGCATTCTATCAATGTTTGTGTATGTGTGTCTCAACTTCTGATTTAGATCTAAGATGTTAAAATCCTACAAAGTCGATCAGTGTGCTACATCATCAGAAATGGCTTAAAGGTAGAAATGACTTCCAGGCATTCCACACATAAATCCTTGGCATTAAATCCCTAGGAAAAAATCTCCGCTGGAAGAGAAAAATCCTTACTTAAAGGGCAGAGGAAAGTATCTGCCCTGCCACATTCAGGCTCAAAACTGAGTTCTTTAGATATCAGTTCTCAATATCAGGAGCCAGTCTTCAAATAAGATCTCTGATTTGATACATACCAAAGTGTAATAGGTTTATAAACTGCGCTTTTCAGTTCAAGATGCTTCCTTCTAAGCACAGCTTCATGAGTTTTTTTCCTCTGAGAACTCTGTTTACAGAGTTGCCAGCATTGCCCTAGTTTCCTTTTCTGCCCACTCCTTCCCACTCCACTCTATCTCCACTAACAGATCAAACATAGGAGAAATGAGAAGGCTAGGCAGAGATGCTTTATTCATGGTTTGTTTCCACAGCTCCTGGAAGGACCAGGGAAGCCCTAGTATCATCTCAAGACCCGGGTCATATCAGAGAAGAGAGCTGGGTTTGGGTCTTCCTATTTAGACACTGTTTTCCATCCTGTCAAATGAAAAACCACTCTCTGGTGTGGTAACGCTTTACAGGCAGAGGCAGGAGGAACTGAAGACTCTCCTGCTCTGGTGTAGTAGCTGGGTCCCCAGAAGTGTTACTGCAGAGGACAAGAAGGTAGCCATGGTAGCAATGGCCACAATCCCTGTGTAGCGGAAATGATGCTAAGCCATCAGCAGGACACCTGGAGATCCTTATGGCGCCTCTCAGCCACTGGACTTTCCTCAGTCCGCTAGCTGGAAGCCACAAAATCCATTTTTACAAACTGGAAAAAAAAGTTCATTCAGCCATAGCACGGCATTCATTGTAGCCTTGTCACACACCAGTCCTGGTACATGCTAATTTGGAAAAAAATGGTAAATACTATCACATCAGTCTGGAAATGAGTCAAGTGAAGCTACATGAAAAATATACCATTAAACAAATAAGCACACATGTACTTTGGTTTGTGTGGCTTTAAAAGCCTGATAGGTAGAGCTAATGAATTTCAGTTACCTTTTTAAAGAAGAAAGCAAAACTTAAGGCCTGGACACCAATCATATGCAGTATCTTTACAAAGCAGAATCAGCCAGTTTAAATCATTAGCATATATTTTTCTACATTAATATTAAATGTTGTTACTATATATTAAAAGATATGATTTGTAAACCAGAACTACACTATGTTCAAATTTCATTCTTTAAGAGCCCAGAAAAATTACCAAATCCCTATGCTGTCCTTCCAGACAGTTCATGTTGCACTGGCCAGAGTAGAGGGTGTCTATTCTGAGCCAGAAGAGAAGTCTAAGCAACATTCAGGGAAAAGCGAACAGTACGGTCAGTGCTCACTTTCTGAGACTCACATGGGGGGGGGCTCTGGAAGAAAACCTGTCAACACTGTTTTTCGATACCCAGCACCCCGTCTCCTTGAAACATCCTGTACACTCACTACAAGCAGCCGCAAAGAGAGGGCTTCAGAAAGAAATGCTACGAAGATGCATTTCAAATGGAGTAAGAAGCTCTAACAGAAGGCCTCTTAGTCTCTTTTTATGAGGGACAACCAGCTGAAAAATAGGTCAAACACAGCAGCTATGATTACATAGACTAGAGGGAATTCCATATTGATGTTTTTAGGATGTTTTATGAATCACCCTCAATACATTGCTTCTACCTAGTTCCCAGGAACTGATTTCCATCACCCACAGTACTGTTTAGTTCGTCCCACTGGCATTCCACGTCAAAAGCCTCAATCTTTGTATAGAATAACGGGCAGTCTAGGCCCCTCCCCACTGAGGCTCATTATAATGAAGAGAGAACAGAGACTTCTGGTACCATTTATTTTTCTCTAATGGTCATAAAACTGTTTATCACAGCTTGAAAAAAACCATCAATCTTCATGTTACAATAACTGCATTAGTCAGAACAAGTGATTTTTTTTTCCCCAGGAAAAAAAAATTCATTTTCCCCTATGACTTCTTTACCTGTCAAAAAATACCATACACATTATTTCCAAGGTCAGGAAGCGTGCACTGCGATGCACACCCCAGCAGGGGGAGCTGTACAGCTCAGTGGACAATAACAGTCTCTGTTCCTGTTCCTCACAGACTGCTTTACAATTCTTCCCTAGAACCTCTCCAGGTCTCCTGCGTGGCTTCATCTTCCTCCCCGGGTGCCAACCATGTGAGATACACCTTCACGGGATCGATGTTCCAATGTTTATGGAAGGATACAGGAATCTGATGAGAAAGGTAGTCCTTAGGGTAATCTACTGGCCGAGCCTGCACAAAGAACAACAGAGAGTTATGACTTGCTGATAAAAAAATAATTGGCTCAGCAGGGCTGGAGAGATGGCTCAGCGAGTAACAGCACTGGCTGCTCTTAAAGAAGACCAGGGTTTAGTTCCCACCACCCAAATAGTGGCTAATAGCCATTAGTAACTCCAGCTCCAGAGGATTCCAATGCCCTCTTCTGACCTCGGCAAGCATTACACGACATGGGTGCAACTGATATACATGCAGGTTATACACTCATATGCACAAAATAATAAACAAAATATTTTAAAATAATAATAATAAAATAATTGACTCACCAGGCGTGGTGGCCCACACCTTTAATCCTAGCACTTGGGAGGCAGAGGAAGGAGGATCTCTGTGAGTTCAAGGCCAGCCTGGTCTACAGAATGAGTTCCAGGACAGCTGGGGCTATGGGGAGACCCTGTCTCAAAAAAGAAAAAAATAGATTAATAATAATAATAATAATAGACTCAGCAGTTAAGTGTCAAGCCTGAGGACCTGAGTTCCATCCCTGGAACCCATATGTGCAAGGAGAGAATCAACTCTAGCAAACTGACATCTGACTGTCACATGCACACTATAACCCACCTCAACCCCACATAATAAATAATTGTGTTATTTTAACTGTTACCTTTGAATTTATACTGCAACTATTTTGCTTTAGTATTTGATGTTGACTATGGGAATCTCAAAACAAGAAAGGAAATATTTTCTATTGTCTTTCATCCAACTCCATGCTTTTAGTTTCTCTAATTACTTTAATTTCTCAAATGCTTTGCTTTCTGCTTCTATGTTCTACACTCCTGCCTCTGGGAGGCTGCTCAAGCATGGTAATAGATACAAAAAGTTTTCCTGGGTAATTCATCTAAGCTAGTGTATGTGGTATACAATATTACTTCTGAGAAAAAGGGAGAAAATTTATTTCTCAGGTCTTTCTCAAGAAACTGTCAGGCTTGGGTTATGCAGGGGCTGAGGCCAGGTGCTCCCAGGGACCAGACCTGCTCTACTGTAACCAGGTGATGTCTTTCAGTAGTATAATTCTGGTCTAAACATACGAATGAAAACAGTGACTAATCCAAAACTGCCTGCAAGAGAATCTAAGCAGGTTTTATATTATCATCATTCAGAATTTTCTACAAACTTAGAAAATGAAACATAAGGAAAATTAGATATTGTCTAAAATGATGCGATTGAGGATGTAATCCATACTGTTAGAAGGCAAATTGAAACCAGATATGATTTGTTTGCTTTAAGCAAAGTATTCATCTTCTCTCGATATTGTTTTTAATTTGTTTACAAATTTATATGGCCATCAGTTTTACATATTAACTTATTGGGTTTACCAACACTAAAATTGTCTCAATTACTAAAACTGGATGTAACACATTTTTAAAAGAACCCTTCTCTAGGAAAATATTTTATGACAGTCTGTTCAAATTCTTAATATGAAAACTTGTATTTCTTTAAATGCTGTATAGAATTCCTTTGTTAAAGGGTACTGGGGAAACTGGATATCCACACAGAGAAGCATGAAATTAAACCTGTATCACCATCCTGCACAAAAATTAACTCCAAACAGATCAAACACCTCAGTGTGAAACCTGAAGCTTTGACACTGCTAGAAGAAAAAACACGGGCTGCTACCCTACAAGACGTGGGAGCAGGAAAGGACTTTGAATAAGACTCCATTTGCTCAGGAATTAGTCTCAACAATTGACAAATGGGACCTCATAAAACTACAGGGCTTCTATACAGCAAAGGAAATAATCGACTGAGTGACAAGGAAGTCCACAGAGTGGGAGAGACTCTTTGCCATCTGATAAAAGATTAACACAGAGACTATACAAAGAACTTTAAAAACAAAGAATAGGAAAAAAAACCCAATTTTTTAAATGAGCTAGAGATTGGAAGAGAGATTTCTCAAAAGAAGAAATAAAAATGGCCAAGAAATGTATTTTTAAAATGTTTAACATCCTTAGCAATCAAGGAAATGCAAATTAAAACTACTTTGAGGTTTCATCTTGTCCCAGCCAAATGTGAAGATTAAGAAAACAAATGACAACAAATGCTGATGAGGATGCTGGGAAAAGGAAACTCTTATCCACTGTTGGTGGGGCCACTATGGAAATCAGAGTAGAGAATTCTCAAAAGCTAAAAATAGATCTGCCATAGTCCCAGCTATACTACTTCTTCGCATCTACCCAAAGGACTTGATATCCTACTACAGAGATGCTTCTTAGGCCATCTTCAGTGTCTCTCTATTCATAACTAGGACTCAGAAGCAGCCTAGATATCCATCAACTGATGGATAATAAAATGTGGTATATGCAGACAACAGAATTCAATTCAGTTATAAAGAAAAATGCAGTTCACAGGTAAATGGACAGAACAGAAACCATTATACTGAGTGAAGTAACCCAGGCCTGGAAAGATAAACACCACATATTCTCTCTTATTTATGAATTCTAGGTCTAAATCCTCAGGTTTGAGCATATAATGTGGAACCAATAACTATAGAATCTAAGAAAGTAGAAAAAGTAAAAATAGACCATTGGGGAGTAGAGAAAAGAGCTCTAGAGAGGAGTGGTAGAACACAGGCACTAGGAAGGGAGAAAAGAGAAGAGGAGGAAGAGAGGGAAGGAGGTCAAATAACACTAAGGATGTGTGGAAAGGCCACAGGGAAATCTATTGTTTTATGAGCTTAGTTTAACATATACATATAATATACACGTATTTTAATGTAGTCACAACACACATCAGGATAATGCTTCCCCCAAGAACAATAGACTAACAAAAAACCCAGTGCCAGAATGCCTCCCTTTGAGTTGCCGGTCAAGAGGTTCCAACACATTTCCCAAACAATACAGGCTACTACCATTGTTCTTGGTTGCCTGCTAGAAGGTAAGAACAAGGTAAGACCCTACTGATAAACACACTACACATTTCAGTCATAGGACTTAGAGAAATCAAGCTAGCACTGATCTGGAAGCCTATTCCTCCTTCTCCTCCCTGAGAGCTAGCTCTCATGGTGTTTGAAGGTACTATACAAGCTGTCTGAGGGGAAAAGTTATCAACAGTCCTACCCAGCTATAAAGCCTAAGAACCACAACAATAACGGGACTGGCAAGATACTCCAACAGTGCAATAGTGGCAACTGTACAAACGGCTGTCTAATTGAACCTAAAGCCTAGCTCAACTGGAAGGAAGTCATACCTGGTACTGTAAACCTAGTCAAGACCCCATGGGTGGAGAGGTCATAAGCCCTAAAGGAGAACTTACTACTACCATATTACTAAAGTAATATACTTTCTATCTGCCTTCTAAATACTTATCCTTAAATCCATAGATAAGTGCAGGTTTCATCTCATCAAAGAAGCTTCTATTTGCAGAGACTATTAGTCCACAGCCAGTCAAAATGCAGAGAATAAGTGACCATGGGATGTCCAGTCTCATATAGGCCATATATAGCACAACTACTACACCTAAGGCTCAGAGAGTCTCATGAAAGGTGGCAGGAAGAGCCCAAGGACCAGGACAACTGCTGTGTGATAGCCTCTGCTGGACAGGACATGGATATGAACTCTCAACAATATGGTTACCTGCACAAGACCTCCAGAAACCACAGCAATTGACACACCAACATGGATGGGAAAAATTTCACCCCTAGGTGAAGTAGTACAGGTAGTCAACATCTGCTGAAGGAGGGAGGGTCAGGTTTTGTTCTTTTTTTTTTTTCAGGGGTAAGATTCCAATCTTAGGGGGTGAGCCCTAAACAAATGCAAATAAGAGCAACATAAATATATAATATATGTGCACAACTCAATAGATTATATATACATGTACATATACATATAAGAGGTTATGAATTCAAAGGGGGATGGTGGGGGAACAGAGAAGGAAGTGGAGGGAGAAGGAGAGTGGAAAGGATGCACACAGAGTGGTACTTGTGCATTAAATCCCAGATTAATAAAAAAAAAACCTTTGTTAAATTTTATCTCATTTAATCTTTAAAATACCTTGGAAGATGGACAGAATATTATTGGTATGAGGTAAGCAGACGAGAACTCCCATAAGTAACAGGACCAGAAAATGTTTGAATGAGAACAAAAAAGAGGTGCCAGGTTCCCAGCCAGTGTTCCACCAGGACACCTGCTTTCTGCTCTTGGGGATAACACCCTGACTTCATTGAGGGACACAATAGATACATGTTCGAACAAGAATATATCTACATGGAAAAGTTAAAAACCATGTAGGCTAATAACTGTCAAAAATGCTACTTTACTGCCTTTAAAAGACAGCTGCAGCAGGTATAGTGATGCAGGCCTTTAATTCCAGCACTTAGGAGGCAGAGGCAGGCAGATCTCTGTGACTGCAAGACCAGCTTGGTCTACATAGTGAGCTCCAGACCAGCTGGGCTACAGGGAGGCCCTGTCTCAAAAAGATCAAAATATAAATAAATAAATAAATAAATAACAGCTGCTGGAAGAGGGAGAATCAGTTTTCTTTAACCATGTGTCCCCTGGAAGGTCATCCATGCTCTAGTGGATGGTCACATATCCAAGAGTATGTGGACAACACGAATTGGAGTTGATGGGAGAGAGAGAAATGAGGACTGGACCTGGGAGGAGTTGAGAGTATGGAAATATGACTAAAATAGCTGCATGAAATTCTCAAAGAGCTAGTACTGAAAAAAAAAATCAAGTACAGGGCTAGAGAGATGGTTCGGTGGTTTTGAGCACTGGCTGCTCTTACCAAAGACCAGGATTCAATTCTCAGCACCTACATGGTGACTACCAACTGTCCTTAACTCCAGTTCCAGGTGATCTGATGCCCTCTTCTGACCTCCACAGGGACTGCATGATACAGGTACACTTACCTGCATCCAGGCAATACACTCTTACCCATAATTTTTTCAAAATATAAGTGCTTATAGAGTTAAAAAAGTGAAGAAAGAAATTTTTATTAAAAAGATGGTAAGACAGACAAAAATACACACTAGAATATAACTAATTGAATTAGTAAAGTTATGAATGTTAACTCAGGGAATTGATGCCTTATATTTACTTATAAGACTCAGAATTTGCTGGCAGGAAAGAAAACAAGGGAAGCATATTTTTAATTCAGTTCTCTGATAATTCCACAATGGCCCGCAAGGAAAGAAAAGCAATGAAAACAATCTCTTGCTTGTTTTCACATGTGATAATGAGATACAAATGTATCTAACAGGAAAAAGGGAAATCCCTACCTAGCCCCTGAGGAGCAGACTCCAGGACTGAGTGATGAGAACACCATAGTAGCCCATGTGTGAACATGAAGTGTCAGCATGAGCACTAGAAAGCACTGGTCAATTTCAATACATGAGGTCACTGAACAAATAAGATAAACCAGAGAGACTGAATCCACCTGAAAACCTGTACAACCCTGAGAAGTCTCTGCAGGCTTTAATAAACATGTCTCTGGGTATCAGTGGCCACAGGAACAGAGACAGCTAGCTCTATGTTGTCACCCACAGCAGCCTGAGGAATTCCCCTAACCTTTTAATTTTTTTTTTTTTTTTGTGTGTGTGTGTGTGTGTGTGTGTGTGTGTGTGTGTGTGTGTGTTGGGGGGTGGCATGCATGAGCTATGGTACACATGGGGTGGTCAGAGGACAAATTGGGGCATCAGTTCTTACCTTCCACCTCGTTTGAGGCAGTCTCTTGCTGCTTAGCATTGTGTAAACTAGGCTAGCTGGCCCAGCAGTTTCCAGGAATGCTCCTATCTGAGCCTTCTGTCTTGCCATAGGTATTAGTATTACAGACACTGTGGTATAGTGCCAGGATGTATGTAGATTCTTAATTCAACCCAGATCCTCATGTTCACATGACAAGTGGTTTTCACAGTGAGCCATTTCCTTATACTGGATTTCCCTTAATGTTTTTTAAGAACACTGATGTAGGGAAAAGCATATCCTTGGCTTTGGTACAGAAAAAACTTCCAGGACTAGAATGGAGGTTTGTTAAGGATATTTTAATATATATTTTAAGTACAAAGGTTAAGAGAAAGAGGGACTCTGGAAGAGAGCATGGGTATTGTGTGCTTCCCTAAGAGAGTTGAACAGAGTTTTAAAACTATTATCTTCAGAGTGTTGCTAAGGAAACCAAATGAGATCACAGGTTATTCTCAAGGGGCATCTGACAGGATTACAGTTAATAAGGTAAAACTCTAGACCACAGGGATGCAGAAAGATATGGTATTTTTACTGTAAATAAAGTTAATAGTGCTGCTTGAGACTCTTGGACAATGTCTGAGAAAGGAATGAATCTCTACCCAAGGTCACATACATTCAGGCCTTTAAGCTGGGTTATTGCTATTTTAATACAAAATACCTCTATATATGGGAAGAATATTATCTCACTACCAGCAATCTTCACAGCAAATGTTAACTGTTTTGGAACTCTAGTTTCTCTGTTGATGAGAGGCTTTAACTAGACTCCAGAGAGAGGGGCTCCTTTTTCTTTTCCTGTTCCCACAATTTTTCCTGCTTTTCTATCCTGTCTCAGGGTCAACAGAGCCCTTTATCTGTATCTCTTCCTAGTGTGGCCAATCAAGTAAATATCCCTTCTCCACTTTTACCATCACTCGCTCTTTGATTGGAATATTGGGGACCAACTGTAGGAGCCTGGACTGCTGGAACTGCCCAAGCTTGAGCCTTTATCTTAGATGCCGGAACCAACCTTCCCCATTTGTGTCACACTGTAAATGGGTCCATTTTCCTTTACAAATTTATGCTTTTTAATTTCTTTTAATAAGAAGGGAAGCTAAGCAGCAGGTTTACAGTCCTAAGTGCCCATGAACATGCCACCCCCTCCTCTATTCCTATTTTGGTAATTTGTGTTGTCTCTTTTTTTTTTTCTTGGTCATACTAACTAAACATTTATCAATTTAACTGACTTTTTTTAAAAGCAACTTGGGTTTCAATTTTCTTTACTGTTTCTCTAATTTCTAGTCTATTGGTTTTTGCTTTGATCATTAATGGTTATTTTAGTGCATGTTTCATTTGATATTATTCTTCTGCTTCCTAATGTACAAGCTTAGATGGTTGAGTTAACATCTTGTTGGTAAAGCTATAAATTGCCCCCAAATTTTGATGCAGTATTTTCATTCCATTCAAGACATGTTCTTGTAGGGATATATAGCTCGGTGGTACAGTGCTTGCCTAGAGCCTTGCTGTGGGTGTGAGATGTGCCACACAGGTGCATATTCTGGTGGTGCTGCTGCAGAAGGCAGAGCCTTGCTAGATGAAGCAGACCACTGGGGGTGGGCCTGGAGCCTTTATAGCCAGGCCCCACTTCTTGTTCACGCTCTGCTTCCTGAGCGCACATGCAGTGTGACCAGCTGGACTTCCCTGCCTGCTGCCGTATTTGCCCTGCCATAATGAACTATAACCCCTGTAAACTAAAATAAATGCTTTGTTCTGTAAATTTCTTTTGCCGGGGATATTTATCACAGCAGCAGGAGAAGAAACTAAGTCATCCAGCATGTGTAAAGTTTGGGTTCAATTCCCAGTATCATCAGAACAAAACCCCTGTCAAATGCTTCCAAATTTTCCTTCCAATTTCTTTTCATATCTATAAGATAGAAGTGTGTTGATTTTCAAATGTCCACGACTCCCCCTATTTTATTCTGTTGTGCATTTTTAATTTCATTACTTTGTATAGACTTAGTTCTTTGAAATGTATTGAAATTTGTTTTTTTTTTTAATTTTTTTTTTATTTATTTATTTTTGTATGTGTATGAATGTACTGTCTGCATGCAGGTCTGTGCACCCGTGTCGTGCAATGCCGCGGAGGTCAGAAGAGGGTCTCGGATTCCCCTGGAACTGGAGTTCTCCTGGAATTGGAGTTACAGACGGTTCTTAGCCGCCATGTGGGTGCTGGGGATCGAACCCGGGTCCTCTGCAAGAGCGTCGGTGCTCTTAACCGCTAGGCTATCTCTCCAGCCCCTTGAAATTTGTTTTATGACTTAGTGCATGGTCTATCCTGGAGAATGTTCTGTGTACACTTGAATGTGCATTCTGCTATCAGGTGAAATGCTCTATGTATGTTGTAAGGGACACTGGGTTGTATATTTGAGCTGCTATTAGGTACATTTATTTTTTAATTTAAATGTTTTTTATTTTGGTGGGTATCATACATGATTACTGTCTTTGCATTATTTCCATCCCTCCCAGTCCCCCTCTAACTCTTCCCATGTCCCTCCACTCCCTTTCAATATCCTGTCTTCTTCATTACTGCTATATATACATACATTTATTTCTAGATATATAATACTCTGAGTCCATTTAGTGGTGCTCCTGTGTATCTGTATTTTTACAATGGTTGGAGATGTCATAGACCCTAGATAAGAACATACTTCTGTCACTTCCCTAGACCAATATAATTTCTTACTATAATCTAAACACATATCCTTATACTTACAGGCAAGTGTATCTCTTACCACTCATTAAAGAAGCTTCTTTTTGCAACAGATGGAATGGAAGCTATTACAAAGTTCCACCAACTGGTCAAATGAAGAGAATGAGTTGACTGTGAGGTTCCCATCTAAGTGACACATCTACAATGCAACCTCTACATTTAAGGCTCAGGGAACATTGCAAAAGAGGGCACAGAAAGAATGTAATAGCCAGAGGTATAAGACACCTCTATTAGTTAATGCATTCTAGACATGATAGGGAACCTGCCCCAGTGAGACCTCCATGGTATGCTAGTCTAACATGATCTACATGCAATGGAAAAACCAGCTGACATTCCAAGATAAATGGAGAAAACTTCTAAATCAAGATGAAGTGTTAGAGGCAATCAATGGATGTGGAGGAAGGGAGAATCAGTTTTCCCCAGGAGCCAGTTCCTTGAGAGCTTATCTAATTCCAAGTAGGTGTGGTTTTATATTTGTCATTGATCTACCCTTCTTGGTACACTGTCCTTCTATTATGACATGCCCCTCTTTTAAGAGTATTTCTGTCCTCAAAGTCCACTGTATTTACATTCATACAGCCACTCAAGTTCTTATGTTGTTTACATAGCATGTCTTTTCCGATCCTTTTTACATTCAGCTTCTTTGTATCTATGAATCTAAATTATATTTGGCCTCTGTAGACAATGTGGTCAGACTCTGCTTTCTATCTAATTGGAAAGCTTCTGCTTTTTCATTAGTCTATGCAAACATAACAGAATAACTGCTATCGGTGGGTTTTCATCAGCTATTTTTCCATTTATTCTCTATATGCCTCATGGGTTATTTCCCTCTGTTTCTCTTTTATTGCTTTATTATTTTTTGGTCTTTTTTGAGACAGGGTCTCCCTGTAGCCCCAGCTGTCCTGGAACTCTCTATGTAGACCAGGCTGGCCTTGAACTCAGAGATCTGCCTGCCTCTCCCTCCCAACTGCTAGGGTGAAAGGCGTGCACCACCACACCCAACTATATTGCTTTATTTTTATTAAACAAAATCTTTGTATTATATTGCTTTATTTTTAATAAACAAAATCTTTGTATTATATACATTTAAATCCATTTGAATTTGGGGCTATATTTTTATAGTTATTTTCATAGAGAAGTCACTCTAAGAGTAACAATGTAAATATCTAACCTTGGGTTAACACAGACTTAATTACAATAAAATCAACTTTGCTATACCATAGCTTGAGTTCCTTCCCATGCATTTACAGACAAATTCCCTCATTCTCTTTCTCTCTTTCCTTCCTAGACAGTCTGTCATCCCTTTCTCTCCTGTGTTTTCATTCCTTTCAAGTCACCACTTAACAGCATTTCATTTTAGTCTGATTTTATTCAGCTTTTCTTACAGAGGAATAGTAAAGCGTTATCACACTTTTTATCTTGGAGTGTGCTATACAGCTATTTCCTCTGATTTGAAACATTCCATCCTGGAGGGAGGCTTGTTCAAACTCATGAGGTAAACAAAACTATAAGGCTTAGGAGGCAAACAACTCACAAGTCCCAGAAAGTTCCTGAAACAGACAAGAGTCCTAAGAGCCCTCCCTAAGGTGATGTAAGCAGTAGCGACTGGTAACAGGAGCCTCTCCACTAGCTAAGCTGCCTGCAAGTTGTGCAGAGCTCCAAGGGCCCCGCTTTCATGAGTGTCCCCAGGATATGGTGGACTTGTCGTTTTGATGCAGCTGCCTGTGAGATGCCATGTTCCTATAAGTTACCTGTCACCCACACTCATGTAAGTAATCCCAATAAACTCACTAGCTCACCAATTTGACTTTTATGGAAACATTCCCTTGACCCATCATTGGTGTCCTATCTGGGCTAAGTAGATATTTGTTCATGTCTTTCCAAGAAAAGCCTCACAATACAATGTGCTAATTGCATCTCCTTTATTTGGAAAGATAATTTGTACTGGATATAGAATTGCTAGATGATGTTTCTTTTCCCTTTCTGCATTCTTGTTTCTAATGAGAACTTATCTAATGATCATACTAGCTCTCCTTTGATGAGTGAGTGTTCTGTTGTGTTCATATTTTCAGTTTGTATTGATCTTTCAATAGCCCACCTGTGGCATGTCTAGAGGTATGCCCTTCATGAGCATCCTACTTAGAATCTGCTGAGTTTCTTGTCTGTCACCATCTTTAGGAAATTTCATGTTTGTTGTTAAAATTGCCTTATTTGATGGGAGCTGGAGAGATGACTTAGCAGTTAAGAACACTGGCTGTTCTTGCAGAGGACTCAAGTTCGATTCCCAGCACCCATATGGTAGCTAACAACAGTTCACAACTCCAGTTCCAGAGAATCGAACGCCCTCTTCTGGCTTCTGTGGGCATTGCGTGCACATGGTACACTTAACATTCGTGCAGGCAAAACACTAATACACACATTTTTAAAAATTTTTTTTCAATTTATTTTATTTATTTTTCTATGTGTATGAATGTACTGTCTGCATGCAGGTTTGTGCACCCGTGTCGTGCAATGCTGCAGAGGTCAGAAGAGGGTGTCAGATTCCCCTGGAACTGGAGTTCTCCTGGAATTGGAGTTACAGACGGTTCTCAGCCGCCATGTGGGTGCTGGGGATCGAACCCGGGTCCTCTGCAAGAGCAGTCGGCGCTCTTAACTGCTAGGCTATCTCTCCAGCCCCCACACATTTTTTTAATAAAAATATTTTAATTGATTCATTCTACCTTCTTTTTCTAGGACTCACATTAAATTACATTGGAACACTTCATTGTTGTATCAATAGTTACTACTGATCTATCTTCAAATTCATTGATTTTTATTTTCCTTCTACCCTCTCAAATAAACTTAAATCATGAGATTCTCTTCAGTTACTAGATTTTTAAGCTATAAACTTTTTATTTGTATCTTTTCATAGTTCCTATTTTTCTTTATTTTTAATTTTATTTATTTTTTTATGTGTATGAATGTATTGTCTGCATATAGGTCTGTGCAGCCGTGTCATGCAATGCCGCGG
>VZQC01007142.1:3153722-3190905 GCA_009823505.1 Rhizomys pruinosus | reverse complement strand
AAAAAAAAAAAAAAAAGAAAAGAAAAGAAAAGAAAAGAAAAGAAAAGAAAAGAAGGGCCGGAAATGGTGGTGCACGCCTTTAATCCTAGCACTTGGGAGGCAGAGGCAGGCGGATCTTTGTGAGTTCAAAGCCAGCCTGGTCTACAGAGTGAGTTCCAGGACAGCTGGGGCTACAGGGAGACCCTGTCTCAAAAAGACCAAAAAAAAAAAGAAAAGAAAAGAAAAGACATTATATTAAACGTGCAAAAGTTCAATAAAAAATAGAATAAAAAAATACCATGATTAATATAAAGTGTTAGCTTTGTGAGTAACTAGGTGACAGGTATACAGGAACTCTCTGTATTCCCTTTGCTTTTAAATTTTCATAATCCTAAAATCATTCAAACTTAAACATGTATTTTCAAAACATGCTTTTCTCGAGGCTGGGTGTAGTGATTTATGTCCATAATGCCAACACTTGGGACACTGAGACAGGAGGACTGCCACAATTTCAAGGCTGACCTGGAATGTATTATATATTTGGCTACAATATGAGACCCAGTCCCCAAAATAAATGCTTTTCTCACCACATCCAAGAAATAGGCAAGCTGGATACTTTATATCAATTGAAGGAAGACACTACTAACAAACACTTTTGGAAGAGAACTCCAAACTTCAGATATACTCCTAGCTTTCAGTAATCCTTTATTTGGACTTCATTAGAATCAGCTCTCACATGTTCTTAGACTTCTGGAACATTTATAATATAAAATAATAAGTGAATGCTGTTTTAAGCCAGACCCCCCAAAAAGATATTTTTCTTTCTCCAATTTTTTTGAGTTTTGTGCATTTCATATTAATATATCTTTTTTCATTTTTTTTATTTACTCTTGTATGTGTATGAATGCACTGTCTGCATGTAGGTTTGTGCACCTGTGTTGTGCAATGCTGCGGAGGTCAGAAGAGGGTGTCGGACTCCCCTGGAACTGGAGTTAAAGATGGTTCTCAGCCACCGTGTTTGTGCTGGGGATCAAACCCAGGTCCTCTGCAAGAGCAGTCGGCGCTCTTAACCACTAGGCCATCTCTCCAGCCCCCCATATAATATATCTTAATCAAATTTAGGTCCCCTCCCCTCTCCCTGCTCTCCATACCCTCCAAGCAAGATTTCGGGTATTCTGCCATTTACGTTAAGTCCTATCGGGTCCAGAATTTGTATCCAGATGTCCTTCAGTGCAAATTTTTATTAGTGCTTTGGAGGCTTCATTTATCAAATCTAATGTTCATTCCCTCTTAGTTTCTAGTCATTGTATTTTTTCTGGACTAGGTCTCTTGAGATGTTACAAAATTATATGATGAGAATTGGCAGTTTTAGAGAACATACTAATTCAAAGCACAAATTCAATTGTTTTTAAAAACATTTTAAAAAAGAGAAAGAGTAATTTGCCTGCCTGGACTTACATGACACAGAACCTTTCTCCTTGTAACGTATAGCTACCTACTAGTTTTAGTTCATGTTTTTAGTCTGGGGGCTGACCAGCTGTAAATAATCCCTACATATAAATAGCTCAATGGTCAGGCTCATTTAGACAAAGCTGCGATGAAGCATCTCAAGACCATAAAGCCTCTATCTGTGTGTAAGCTGTTAGAAACATTCAGTGTTTCTGACAGTTTCCAAATGTGCCTTGGCTTTTGTTTCCTGATGGACTTACTTCACTCTCCCAGGAAAATGGACATAGTTTTCCAGGAGGCCAGAAGTATGGAACATTGTATGTCCTACTTCCAAGGTACTAAGTATTGTACTTCTAGCCATACAGCCTCAATCCCAGAGCAATAAAGCTGCAGATCATTCTTGTTTGTTTCCTATGGAGGATGACTATTTGGACTAACATATTGTATGTTTTCATCTCTTTCTCTACAAATTAATCCATCTTCTTTGGGATGAAAACTCCTATTTATTACAGTGAGACACTTACTGGTACAATTATGTTCTTTCCAAGCAAGCTGAAAGGACACGGAACAGGGAGGACAGGCATGACTCTTGGCAAGAAGGACTCAGACTCCATTATTTATATTCAAAACTACAGCAGTTTCTCAGAAATGGATGACTTTCAATTTATTATTAGTTTTCATTTGACTGAAAGAGCCCTGAAATGGTTATTTTTACATTTTTGTCAGTTCGGCAGCTGTATTTTATTCAGAGAATTAACTGACTATTTTATACTGTTATACTCATTAGAGAAATATAATTTGGGAAGCGGAAACTACTACACGTGCCTTGGAGTCCCTTCTAAATTTATGTCACAATAATATACCCTAATCAAAACAGAAAGAAATGTGGCCCAGCCAACGCTGCCACTGAGAATGTTCTCGAATCATCTCTCCATCTCTCAGGCACCCAGAATCTTAGGTATGACCTCCTTGCCTCATATTTCTATCAGTGTAAATAAATAGAGCATTGGGAATCTGTGTTCAAACATTACAAATGGAAAGACCTGTCCAAATCAGATCACATTCTCTAGAAGAGGCTTAAGAATTGGCAGACCCAGCACTACCAGTTAGCGGGGATGGGTTATAAACATTTTATGACCTGAAAGGTTTAAATTTTACTATGTGAATTACAGAATGCAAGAGTTTCAAAATGTGGGGAACAACATATAACTCTCTAATAATTTTTATAAAATATCTTCAAAGGACTTTCACATAAGGATTAGATTAGTTTCCTTCTCTCTTTTTTCCTTATCATTTTTTCACCAATATATTTTACCCTAAGAGAAAAGAGCTAGTATAAAAAAACCCAAGACATGTTACATTAATCTTGATAAACTACCTCCCTTATACACCATCAGTTTTAGTTACTTTTCAGTGAATGAAACATCATGACATAGAGCAAGAGAGGGAGAGACTGGGAATAATTCACTTTTCTAAGTCATAATAAATCAATGTATGGTCTTAAAAGGGAAAGATTTCTCAAGGCCTGGATGCCTATGGTGCCTTCCAACTGGGACCAGGAAGGTTTTTCATGAGCTTCCTTTAGTACAAATCTATTTTTATCCTCCGTATGGTTTCACAGACATAGAAATGCATTCTATCTTTCTTGACAATGCAAACACTTTCTTTATTCAAGTTTGTTTTCTATAGTGTAATTCTATCACTATAGAAATTGTGGGGGCTGGAGAGATGGCCTAGTGGTTAAGAGCGCTGATCACTCTTGCAGAAGACCCGAGTTCGATCCCCAGCACCCACATGGAGGCCAAGAACCGTCTGAAACTCCAATTCCAGGAGAACTCCAGTTCCAGGGGAATCCGACACCCTCTTCTGACCTCCGCGGCATTGCATAACACAGGTGCACAAACTTGCATGCAGACAGTACATTCATACACATACAGAAATAAATAAAATTAATTAAAAAAAAGAAATTGTGGTATTGCCACCCCCCTTTAGGTTTTTGCATACATCAATAGAGATCTGTTTCTGAGCCACACTCCATACCTTGGGCACAGCATGCTGCTTCTCATTGTTATGGTAGGAAAATCCCTATGTGTTTTGCGCTGTTTGGGCACTTATCATATGTAAACTCTGTATGAACTTCAAACACTGAACTTCCAATAAAATCTCTCAAGGGGACAGTGAAAGTACTCTTGAGCAGTCAAATGCCAAGGGCCCTCTGGCTTAATCTCTCAGTTTTTTGGTGTCAGTCAAGTGGGGGGGGGGCGCTAGCTGTAGCAGGGGGCGCTATACTAAAATGCATATCACAAACATATGACCACTATCACCCCTGGTAAATATCATCCTACTCTGCCTTTTCTGGAAAATAAATTCAGATATCACATTGAAATTCAAAGCATTTTAGTCACTCAGTTTAAGAATAACTGGAGAAAAAGTACAGAAAGAGTATGCCAAGATATCTACTTAGCCAAGATAAAAATGGAGGATTCTCTAAAATTATATAATCTGATGGCCTTAAACCAATAAAGACATGAATTCTTGTTTCCTTTCAAGGCCAGTAATTTTTAAAATATTTATTTTATATGTATGAGTATATTTCCTAAATGTATGTAAGTGTACCTGCATTGTGCAGTGCCTCCATAGGACAGAAGAAAGCATCAGAACTGGAGTTGTTAGCCACTGTATGGGTGCTGGGATTAGAACCTGAGTCTTCTGTAAGAACAGCCAGCTCTCTTAACACATGAGCCACCTCTCTAGCCCCAAAGTTAGTCATTTTGCCTGACATCATTAGGACATGCAAGATACTGGTCCAAACATCATTTGGCTTCCTATATATACTTGCTTTATCTTTATTATGTACAAGGAAAGTACAGGACCTGTTACAAACATCCCCATGAACACAGTTCTCAAGATCATTTCCAAAATATGAGAGGAAAAAGAGAATTGCTGAGAAGGACTCTCCCCCAGAGGCAGGAATAAAAGGCTGTCTCACCTGGTGGAAGAGGGGGCTGTGTGTGGCTGGGATTCCTAGCCCACTGAAGCACATGCCCAGGACCATGTCATCAGGAGCATCACTGCTGTAGCATCGGCACTTGCTGGCAAGAAGTCTCTGGATGGCTTTCCTGCTGAAGACCATGCTGTGGAGCAGACAGAAAGGTTGGACCAGCTTCAGACCCCAAGAACCTGAACAGAGAACTATGGCTTCTAACAGCTGCACCTCTGAGAAAGGTGAAAAGCATGGACATCAGGAGACTTCCATTTACTATGCTGAAGAGGATAATTCTGTGTCTTCCATGATAACAAAAACATTTTTAAAAGATGCTAACTTATCTAGTAGACAATTTTATATGCACCCCTTCTGAACAAATATTAATGTGATGTTCTTCTAATATGAGCCGGAGTGTTTCCTTAGTTTCAAAATTCTCAATGACATTAATAACAAAATCCATCAACACACCTGGTGGGTAGATGAGCTCAGAACTAGCACCAGGAATCTTACGCATATACATCATGATTAACAGGCAGAAAAAATATACTCTAATACACTTATTGGTGTTACATGTGATTCAATTCTACAGAAGCTACTTAAAGTTGAGGATAAAGACACCATTTGACTTGGAATGTGAGTACTTTCTGGGTAACTCCAGCCCAGTCTAGTTTTTCAGTGTTGTTCTTAGCATTTCAGGAAGCAAAATCCTTTAAAACCACATTCTTAACCTCCCTTGACAACTGAGACCTGGTTTCATCTGACAATAAGGGGCCTGAGTCTGAGGGAGATTGAGGTAGGCAATGGGCAGCCACATATTCTGATAGAGTTTTGTCTTCAAGAAGTCTCAGGTGATTAAGAATGAGCTTATGAACAGTTAGTCCCTTCAATTATGATCCAAAAAGGATTTTTATTGCCATAGGGCAAAAAGGGAAATTTAAAGAAAACAAACTATATTTTAAAATAATTTATTGCTGGGCGTGGTGGCAGGCAGATGTCTGTAAGTTCAAGGCCAGCCTGGTCTACAGAGCGAGCTCCAGGTCAGCTGGGACTAAAGGGAAACCCTGTCTCGAAAAGACCAAATAAATAAATAAATAAACAAATAAAATGATTTACTGTGGGAATTTGATAGCTAAGTGCTAGAAAGTGAAGAGGACGGACAGCGGGTGTGTTTTGGGTGTTTTGTTGTTGTTGTTGTTACTGTTGTTGTTATTGTTGTTGTTTTTTTTTTCTTCCTAGAGATCAGTAGCTAGAGAGAATTGCTAGTGGCTAGGATGCAGGCACAGAGGAAGCCCTGTTTTCTAAGCATAATCATTCATTCACTCAGCACTGCCTACTGCCTCTTCAAAACATGCTGTCCCCTACCCTATTCTGTTTAGTCATTTTCCACAAGGAAATCAGAGGCACGTGATATTCTGGACATACCTTTCTACCCAAATCCATAAATCGGCAGATTCAAAAATCAAACTCATTTTCTCCAAATACCCAAACTTTCAAGAATCAAACAACAAAGTGAAAGAGAGAGACCTATATGAAATTGTGCAAAGGCCTTCCTATCCAGAAGGCACAGGACACCTGCACGCTCACTCCTGGCACTCTTACTATCCAGGGCACAGGACACCTGCACGCTCACTCCTGGCACTCTTACTATCCAGACGGCACAGGACACCTGCATGCTCACTCCTGGCACTCTCACTATCCAGAGAGCACAGGACACCTGCACGCTCACTCCTGGCACTCTTACTATCCAGACGGCACAGGACACCTGCACGCTCACTCCTGGCACTCTTACTATCCAGATGGCACAGGACACCTGCATGCTCATTCCTCGCACTGTTGCCACACAGCTGTGGAGGGCTTGCTGCAGCACTTTTTTAAAAGTTTATTGACTGTAGCACCATCAGAAAACTAGAAAAATGTTCCACATTGTGAACATTTGCATGTGTTCTGTCTGCCTGCAGAGGTCAGAAGAGGGCATCAGACTCCCTTGGAACTGGAGTTATAGATGGTTGTTAGGCGCCACATGGGTGCTGGGAATTGAACCTGGGTCCTCTGCAAGGAGGCCATCTCTCCAGCCCACATTTTAATATTTTTAAATGCTATTGTTAGTTGCACTAACTTGGTGTTTTTAACACACATTGGTTCTCAAGCCAGATCATTAGAAAATCCCATTTGATACTGAAGAAGGTATTTAACATTATGTCTGTGCCTTTTAGCAAAGATTGATGGACTGGATAATCTCATGAAGAAGGTTTCTGCATCTCATTAAAGGCTCTTTAAACAGCCAAGCATCACATGAGTCGTATCAGCTATGTAGAAATTAAATGCCAGTGTTCGTGCATGTGTTTATTCACTTGCTCTCTGTACCTTGAAAAGCAATGTGTCCCTATGCTACAAAATGAGGGCATGATGAGAAATAAGGCACAGGTGCTGTCTACAAAGAATTCATAATTTAAGTGGAAAATAGGGAAGTAAATAGGCAATTAGGTGATAGTGGCTTGCATAATGTGCCGTGTGAGTGCATTAGGGAATCAGTAAACCCAGACTGTAGGGGACAGGCTGGGCTTCTGGCTGCCAGGTGCAGTAAGTATAGCTCTCTCTAGTCCAAGAGGAGAATTTCCCATATAGAAAGCTGGGGTGGGAAATCACAGCAAGTTGCACATGGATTCTCCAGGATGAGACTGTAGGCAGATGAGGATGTGCCAGGGTCATGAGGGTCTTAGGAGCCTTGATAAGAAGGGTGGGCCTCACACTTTGGTCATAGGACATGGAGATATCAAGGTGATATGGAATGGAAAGCTTCTTCCTTGCTAATTTTCATAGTACCAAAAGGTACTATGAAAGTTTCTGGGGGAGAAAAATCATCAACAGACTGACCCAGCTGTAAACCCTACAGACTATAATAATACCAGGCTGGTAAGATATGCCTTATAGGTGCAATAGTGGAACAAGTGTTATAGGGGCAACCAACATCTTTCTGCTTAGATTTAAGGCCTGCTCCGTCAGAGAAAACATATGCCTGGTACAGTAAATCTGGCCACGAACCCATGGTTGGGGAGGTCACAGGTCCCAAGGGTTAGCCTGCTACCATTTGTTAAATGGACATATTCTGCATCTGCCCTCTAAATTCATCTCTCTGCCCATTGATTAGTCCCACTCTTGGATCTTATGGTTGGGGAGGTCACAGGTCCCAAGGGTTAGCCTGCTACCATTTGTTAAATGGACATATTCTGCATCTGCCCTCCAAATTCATCTCTCTGCCCATTGATTAGTCCCACTCTTAGATCTTATGGTTGGGGAGGTCACAGGTCCCAAGGGTTAGCCTGCTACCATTTGTTAAATGGACATATTCTGCATCTGCCCTCCAAATTCATCTCTCTGCCCATTGATTAGTCCCACTCTTAGATCTTATGGTTGGGGAGGTAACAGGTCCCAAGGGTTAGCCTGCTACCATTGGTTAAATGGACATACTCTGCATCTGTCCTCTAAATTCATCTCTCTGCCCATTGATTAGTCCCACTCTTGGATCTTATGGTTGGGGAGGTCACAGGTCCCAAGGGTTAGCCTGCTACCATTGGTTAAATGGACATACTCTGCATCTGTCCTCTAAATTCATCTCTCTGCCCATTGATTAGTCCCACTCTTGGATCTTATGGTTGGGGAGGTAACAGGTCCCAAGGGTTAGCCTGCTACCATTGGTTAAATGGACATACTCTGCATCTGTCCTCTAAATTCATCTCTCTGCCCATTGATTAGTCCCACTCTTGGATCTTATGGTTGGGGAGGTAACAGGTCCCAAGGGTTAGCCTGCTACCATTGGTTAAATGGACATACTCTGCATCTGTCCTCTAAATTCATCTCTCTGCCCATTGATTAGTCCCACTCTTGGATCTTATGGTTGGGGAGGTAACAGGTCCCAAGGGTTAGCCTGCTACCATTGGTTAAATGGACATACTCTGCATCTGTCCTCTAAATTCATCTCTCTGCCCATTGATTAGTCCCACTCTTGGATCTTATGGTTGGGGAGGTCACAGGTCCCAAGGGTTAGCCTGCTACCATTGGTTAAATGGACATACTCTGCATCTGTCCTCTAAATTCATCTCCTCTGCCCATTGATTAGTCCCACTCTTGGATCTATGAGAGAAGTTTCTTTATGTAATAGATGGTGGTTAAAACCAAAGTTCACAGCTGGTCAAAGTGCAGAGAATAAGTGTCTGTGAAGTACTCAGCCATAAATGGGGCATGTAAATCATACCCCCTCCCTCAAAGACTTACCAACCATCTTGGAAGAGGAGACAAAGAGATTACTGGGGAGGGTCTGAAAGAAACAGTGTTTTCTGAACAAGACAGGATAGCTGTACTCATGAACTCATAGCAACTGTGGTTGTCTGCCCAAGAGCTGTACAAGATCAAGCTAGTAACATTTCAGCATGACATGGGTAGGGACTCCCAAGCCCATACCTTTCACTAAGGGACTATGGACAGTTGGTGGTTGCTAGAGGAGGGATAGTTAAGTTTTCTTTAAGGGTGTGGTCCCAGTAAGTCAACCATTTCCCAGTGGATAACCCCATATTCATGTACATATGGGCAGAACAACTTAGATCCAGTGTATTATATTTTAAAAAAGAAGACATTAAGTTGGGAGGGGCTTGGGTAGATGGAGGAGAAGTGGAGGGTGAATATGATTGAAATACAATGTATGCATATATGGAATTCGCAAAGAAGCAATAAAAATCTTATAGTAAAGGGGGCTGAAGTGATGGCTCCACAGTTATCAGCACTTGCTACTCTTGGAGAAAACCTAGGTTTGGTTGCTAGCACCTTTCCTTAACTCCAGTTGCAGGGGATCTTCTGACCCCTGCATGCATTACATACATGCAGATAAAACACTCGTACACATAAAAAATATAAGTAAATAAATAAAGCTTTAAAAGAAGAATAGGCTTTGTCCCAAAGGTGATTTGGGAAATTCCAGGTCCATTTAGGATATCAAAAGACCCAGCAGACTTTCATGCAATTGTACTATAAAAGAAATAAATGAATAAAAGAGAATCATATTTCTCTACAGAATAAAGAAAGGTGGAGAAACCTAGATAACAGTTCTAGAAGGAGGACTCTCTTCCAGATAAGTAGCAAACCATGTACCTCTTGGGCATAAAGTGGGCTTGGGCATCAAGTGGGCTTGGGCATCAGGCAGAATGGACCTGCCAGCACCCTGAGCCCCCGGGGCAGTAGCCTCAGCAGCACCTGAAAGATGGCAAATTAGGTAGAACTGAGGTGATAAAAGTTGAGGCCTGATCCCAGATCAATCTGACTCCTGGTGAAATCTTAATGTTCCCTTCACCCACGAAGGTGAACAAGAGTTAACATCCTTGAGGATGTTCCCTTCACCCCCCAAGGTGAACAAGGGTTAACATCCTTGAGGATGTTCCCTTCATCCACCAAGGTGAACAGGGTTAACATCCTTGAGGATGTTCCCTTCACCCACCAAGGTGAACAAGGGTTAACATCCTTGAGGATGTTCCCTTCACCCACCAAGGTGAACAAGGGTTAACATCCTTGAGGATGTTCCCTTCACCCACCAAGGTGAACAAGGGTTAACATCCTTGAGGAAAACAAAACAAATGGGAAGGACTGGGTGCTTCTTAGAGGGGAGAGGGTGTAAGGTTTGCTGTTGGGAAGAGAGGTACAGACCCAAGAGATGTTCCGAGAGGATCTAGCTATGACTTAGTAAGGCATCCCATAGGAAGAGATGGAAAGGAAGGGTGAGAAAGAGTAAAAGCAGATGCCAGACTCCTGGGGCAGAACTCACATGTGCTGATGTCTTGCATGAGAGGAGGATACTGGGAAATGGCCAATTAGGAGCTAAGTCAGAAATGGTCAGTTCATCATGGGAGATGGCAATGAAGAGCCTAAGGCCACCAGAGGAGAGAATGGTACACTAAAACAAAACTGCGTATTTGAGATCTCCTGAGCCCAGCAGAAGGAAAGAGGGAGAGACAGGTAGGAACTGGGTGCCTTGGCGAGCTGATTGTTCATCCCTTGGTCCTGCTGTCTTTGGTTCCATTGGCCTTTGTGGCTGTGAGGTTGGAGTTATCCTCCCAGCTGGGATTAAAGGTGTGGTCTTTGGCTTGATTAGATCTAGTGGCTGTGGGGGCAGAGTTATCCTCCCAGCCGGTATTAAAGGCACACTTGTGTGATGCTTGAGATTTGAGATCTCCTGAGCCCAGCAGCAGGTGCCCCCCCCCCCGCCAACTGAGATTACGAAGAAGGATCTGAAGGAGGCAAGCAAAGCACGCCTTCAACACAGTGAAGAGGCATTCAGGACTCACATTGGAATACAGGCAAGGAGAAGCCCATATGCCAGGATCACGAAGAAGAGACTACACTGGAAAGGTGCAGGATAATCCCACGCCAAGCTTTACTAACCCTATGGATGACTCCTGCAGTGGGATCCCCCCGGGGATGCCCCAGGACACAGACATCAGAAACACAATTGGGAACATACTTAAAGAACTACAAAATCATAAAGAACAAATTAAAGAACTAAGAAAAGAGAATGAGGACCGAGAGAGAGAGAATGACAAGCTCCGGAAGGAAGTAGAAACACTGAAAAGATCCCATGCTGAAAAAGAAAAAGAAACCAACCAGCAAACAAAAGAGCTACAAAAAGAGATCGAGAAGCTCCAAAAAGAAATAGAAACACTAAAGAAATCAGAAGAGGAAATGAAAAAGGAAATCAAACACTCATCCATTCAAGAGGAAAGGAATGAAAAAAGCCTCAGAAGCAGAATGGAGGAAGCAGAACAAAGAATATCAGACCTGGAGGACAACACAGAACAACTAAAAACCTCAAGGAAAGATTATGAAAAATTTAAAAATACACAAAAATGGAACAACCAGGAGCTGTGGGACACTATGAAAAGATCAAACCTCCGCATCATAGGAATAGAGGAAGGAGAAGAATCCCAAGAGAAAGGTATTGATCAGATCTTCAACAGAATAATAGATGAAAACTTCCCCAAACTAAAAAAGGACAAACCAATACCAATACAAGAAGCACATAGAACTCCAAACAGACAAGATCAGAAAAGAAATTCTCCACGCCACATCATAGTTAAAATGCTGGACACCCAAAACAAAGAGAAAATTCTTAAAGCGACAAGAGAAAAACAACAAGTGACCTATAAGGGGAAACCTATCAGAATAACAACGGACTTCTCACAGCAAACGATGAAGGCAAGAAGAACCTGGAGCAAAGCATTCCCAGTGTTGAGGGACAATGGATGCCAGCCCAGGTTACTATACCCAGCAAAAATGTCAATCATAGTGGAAGGAGAGAGGAAAATCTTCCATGACATAAACAACTTGAAAGAATACATGTCCGGAAAACCAACCCTTCAGAGAATACTTGAAGCAATCCAAAGAACAGAAGAAAGGAGCAACCAACCCCAGGCAACTAGAAGGAGAAATCAATAAAAGCATAACTGCAGAAGTAGAAACCTAAATCAAAACCGCAGATGGATAATAAGGCAAAAGGAAGCAACACAAACCTATCAGTCATAACCTTAAATATTAATGGACTAAATTCCCCAATCAAAAGACATAGACTGGGAGACTGGATTAGGAAACAGAATCCATCGATATGCTGTCTGCAAGAAACACATCTTACCTTCAAGGACAGGCACCACCTTAAAGTGAAGGGATGGAAAAAAATATTCCAAGCAAATGGTACCAAAAAGAAAGCAGGTGTTGCTATTTTAATATCGGATAAAATAGACTTCAAAGTAAAAGAAATCAGAAGAGACAAAGAAGGCCATTACATTTTCATCAAAGGAACAATCCACCAAGAAGATTTCACAATTATGAATATATATGCCCCAAATTCTGGTGCACCAAACTTTATAAAGACAATTCTCCAGGACCACAAGTCACAGACTAACCCCAGCACACTCATAGTGGGAGATTTCAATACCCCACTGAGTCCTTTGGATAGGTCAACAGGACAAAAAATAAACAGAGAGACATCTGAACTGAACGATATGATACACCAAATGGACCTCATAGACCTCTACCGAACATTCCATCCTAATACCAGAGAATACACTTTCTACTCAGCACCCCACGGAACATTCTCCAAAATCGACCACATCCTGGGACACAGAAGAAACCTCTACAAATACAAAAAGATTGAAATAATTTCATGCATCCTGTCAGACCACAGTGCAATGAAGCTCAACATCAACACCAGGACAAGCCCTCCTGCCTACAAGAACACATGGAGACTAAACAACACACTCTTGAATAATGAATGGGTCAAGGAAGAGATAAAGAAAGAAATAAAAACATTCCTGGAACTGAATGACAATGACAATACAACACAACAAAACTTATGGGATACCTTAAAAGCAGTCCTAAGAGGGAAATTTATAGCCCTGGGTGCCTACATTAGAAAAACAGAAAGAGCACAAGTGAATGATCTAACACTACAGCTAAAAGCACTTGAGAGGCAACAACAGATGAACCCTAAACGCAACAGACAGGAAGAAATAACAAAAATCAGAGCAGAAATCAATGAAATAGAAACAAAGAAAACAATACAAAAAATCAATGAAGCCAAAAGTTGGTTCTTTGAAAGAATAAACAAGATAGACAGACCTCTAGCCCAGTTAACAAAAAGAAAGAAGGAACAACTCCAAATCAATACAATCTGTGATGAAAAGGGAAATATCACAACGGACAAGGAAAAGATCAAGAAAATTATATGGGAATATTACAAGAACCTATATTCTACCAAGTTTGAAAATCTAGAAGAAATGGATGAATATCTGAAATCTTGGGAATCACCAAAGCTTGGCCAAGAGGAGACCAGCAGCTTAAACAGACCCATAACATATGAAGAAATAGAGGATGTAGTAAGAAGCCTCCCAACTAAAAAAAGCCCAGGCCCAGACGGTTTCACAGCAGAATTCTATAAAACATTTCAAAAAGACCTACAACCATTATTTCTGAAACTGTTTAGAAGTATACAATCAGAGGGAACTCTCCCAAATTCCTTCTATGAAGCCAACATCACTCTATTACCAAAACCAGGCAAAGATACAACCAAAAAGGAGAATTATAGACCCATCTCCCTCATGAACACAGATGCCAAAATTCTAAACAGAATACTGGCAAATCGCATACAGACCCACATCAAGAAGATCATCCATCATGACCAAGTTGGATTCATACCAGAGATGCAGGGATGGTTCAACATACGAAAATCAATAAACATCATCAAACACATAAACGGAATCAAAGACAAAAACCACACCATCATCTCAATTGATGCTGAAAAAGCCTTTGACAAAATCCAGCATCCCTTCATGCTTAAAGTCCTAGAAGGAATTGGATTGGAGGGATCATTCCTCAATGTAATCAAAGCCATATACAGGAAACCCACAGCCAATATCATCCTAAATGGGGAAATGACGGAAACATTCCCTTTAAAGGTAGGAACTCGGCAAGGCTGCCCCCTATCACCACTCCTCTTCAATATAGTGCTTGAAACACTTGCTAGAGCAATAAGGCAAGAAAAGGATATTAAAGGAGTACTAATTGGAAAAGAGGAAGTCAAACTATCCCTATTTGCTGATGATATGATTGTTTACTTAAGAGATGCAAAAAACTCCACCAGAAAACTCCTAGAAACGATTAACAGCTTCAGCAAAGTGGCAGGATACAAAATTAACCTTAGAAAATCAATGGCCTTTCTTTACACCAAGAACAAGCAACTGGAGAAAGAATTCAAAGAGACCTTCCCACTCACAATAGCCTCAAAAACAATAAGATACCTAGGAACAAACCTAACCAAAGACACCAAAGACCTCTACAACAAAAATTTTAAACCCTTAAAGAAAGAAATTGAAGAAGACCTCAGAAGATGGAAAAACCTCCCATGCTCATGGATTGGGAAAATTAACATTGTAAAAATGTCCATTTTACCAAAACTCTTGTATAGATTTAATGCAATCCCAATCAAAATCCCCAAGAGTTTCTTCACAGGCTTGGAAACAAAAGTTCTTAAATTCATTTGGAGAAACAAAAGACCCCGAATAGCCAAATCAATCCTGAGTGAAAAGAGCTACACAGGAGGGATCTCTATACCAGATTTTAAACTATACTACAGGGCTATAGTCATAAAAACAGCCTGGTACTGGCACAAAAACAGACCTGTTGACCAATGGAACAAAACCGAAGATCCAAATCTGAGCACATACAATTTCAGCCATCTCATATTTGACAAGGGGGCCAAGAAACCACAATGGAGAAAAGACAGCATCTTCAGCAAGTGGTGTTGGCAAAACTGGATCACCACTTGTAGAAGAATGAAATTAAACCCCTACCTCTCACCCTGTACAAAAGTCAACTCCAGATGGATTAAAGACCTCAACGTGAAACCCCAAACTCTGAAGGTGATAGAAGAAAAAGTTGGCAGCAGACTACAAGACATAGGCGTAGGAAAAGACTTCCTAAATCAGACAGCAGCTGCACAAGAATTAAGGTCGACAATTGACAAATGGGACCTCATCAAACTCAAAAGCTTCTGTACATCAAAAGAAACAATCAAGGAAGTGAAGAGAAATCCCACAGAGTGGGAGGAAACCTTCACTGCAGATACATCTGACAAAGCATTGATTTCCAGAATATATAAACTACTCAAAAAACAAAGAAAAAAGAAAACAAACGACCCGCTCAATAGATGGAGCAAAGAACTGAACAGAGACTTCACAAGCGAGGAATTAGAGATGTCTGAGAAACACCTCAAGAACTGCTCAACATCACTAATCATTAAGGAAATGCAAATCAAAACCACTTTAAGATATCATCTTACTCCAGTAAGACTGGCTAGGATCAAGAAAACAAATGATACCAAGTGCTGGAGAGGTTGTGGGGAAAGGGGAACACTCATCCACTGCTGGTGGGAATGTAAACTCGTACAGCCACTATGGAAAGCAGTGTGGAGAACCCTTGGAAGACTTGGAATGAACTTGCCACCCGACCCAGCCATACCACTCCTGGGCATGTACCCTCAAGACTTACGCCACCACAGAGATACATGCACGGCCATGTTTATTTCAGCTCTCTTCACAATAGCAAAGAGCTGGAACCAACCTAAATGCCCCTCAACTGACGAATGGATAGAGAAAATGTGGTACATCTACACAATGGAGTTCTATGCAGCAGTAAAGAAAGACGACATCACGAGCTTTGCAGGAAAATGGCTGGAGCTAGAGGACATCATGCTGAGTGAAGTAACACAGTCCCAGAAAAACAAACGACGAATGGTATCCCTCATCTGTGGATGCTAGTGCCAATTACCCAGTTGTAAGTATTTCTTGTGTAGGGCCCCCTGAGCTTCTGTACAAAGCAGTTGGACATAATGCATTTTGGAAACAACAACAACAACAGAAAAGACTGCATCAAAGAACTGACTGAAACAGTGAACTTCTGCTCAAAACAGTCAACTTCCCCATGGAAAATATTGAGAATGACTAAGAGATGGAAAGCATGTCTGGCAGAATGCATGAGCTCTGGCGGGGTGGGGGAATGAGCAGGAACACGGGTCTAGATTTGTTAAAAATAAATAAATAAATAAATTTATGTGAAAAAAAAATAAAAAAAAAATAAAACAAAACTGCATCAACTATTCCCGAGGGTGCCATTTCAGCCCAGGCCTCAGCTCCTCAGTGCACTTATAACCTCGCTCAATTTGCACGACTGATGCATGACAACCTTCAAATGCTGATGTAATAATCAATATACTTCTTAAGCATTCTTACAGTGTGTGAAACTGACAATCTCCCTCAAATATTCCCACAAATAAATATAAAAGGCTTCGTCCTCTTCCTGTAGCCCAACCCACTCTCTGGAGCTCCCCTGCTGCATGGCCTTACAGTGTATTCCAAGAAATCCTCCCTTTCTCTGTCTGTTCTCATCTCTAATAAATATAAAATCTCTGGAGAATATAAATAAACTTTCCACCTGTCTATTAGTGGTCTTTCCAGACACCTTCAGGACATGCCAGAGATGTCTTTTGGTAGATGAGTCTATGAATTAAGAGAGAGGGAGGGAGAGAGGGGAGGGAGAAAGGGGAGGGAGGGAAAAAGAGAAATCCAGTATCAAGCTATGGGGGTAGATAAAATCACCAGTTAGGATACAGAGCAAGAAGAGAGACAGAAGGTGGGACAGAAAGTACAAGACACCACTCTAGAAGCCAAGAGGAAGGAATGCTCCTGATTCAGGCCTAGAGGAAAAGAGGACCCCAAAGACAAAGAAAATAGGAAGCAGTTTATTACACTGGTGACACGTCCGTCCCTGAAGCACAGACAGGAACAAAGGAAAGTTTAGCCTTTGATACCTCATGCAGAGTTTAGTCTCTTTGTCTCCTGTATATGGTAACACACTTATCCTGATTGGTTCTGTGCCACAAGAACATGACAAAGAGAACTGTGTACATGTACTCAGGCACAGACCACACTGCATTTCCTTTTGTTATTGTTGTTGTGTTGTTGTTGTTGTTCTTGTTGTTGTTGTTCTGGGGTGGAGGGAGGGGATTCCTTGTCACATTCCAAGTAAGCAAAGGCTGCTGGGAGATGAAATGAGATGAACATTGGAAATGATCCATTTGACTCAAGGACCAGGAGGTCCTGGGAGAGCCTAGAGGGATAAATTAGGTAGAAGTCTGGGAATAGAGCTGAAGAAAAGTAGACAGTGAGGGCAGAGAATGTCAGAGATAATCTAAAGGAGACAAGGAAGGCATGTGCCAGTAGAAAGAATCTATAACAAACAGAAACAGAAGCTGGGACCTGTAGCAAAGTATACACTGCACGGAAAAGGTTAAAGGACTGTCACAGTGTCTGGCATGGAAGGGAGGAGTCATGATTACCCACTGCATTTGCCTACAAGCTCTTGCAGGGAACAAGCACTGTGGGCTTTCCTGGGTGCTCATCCCATGCCTGACACACAGGAGGCCAGCTGAATGAATGAACTAACTGGGAGCCATGGAAAGCAATGCAGACCACATAAAGTGAAGGCTTCACAAGGCCTCTTGTTAGATTCATAAATAAGAGCTAAATTCAGTAAGCAAGATGGATGCAAAGATGAGTCTTAAATATCAGCTTGCACAACCTAGAATCACCAGAGAAGGGAGTCCCAATCAGACTGTGGGCATGTCTGAGGAGGACTATCTTGATTGTTAATTGGCTCACCCCACTGTGGGCGTGTCCGAGGAGGACTATCTTGATTGTTAATTGGCCCAGCCCACCGTGGGCATGTCTGAGGACTATCTTGATTGTTAATTGGCCCAGCCCACTGTGGGCATGTCTGAGGACTATCTTGATTGTTAATTGGCCCAGCCCACTGTGGGCATGTCTGAGGAGGACTATCTTGATTGTTAATTGGCCCAGCTCCAGCCCACTGTGGGTGGCACCATTCCCTAGGCTGGGCCTTGAACTGTATAAAAGTGAAGAAAGGGGGCTGGAGAGATGGCTCAGCGGTTAAGAGTGCTGACTACTCTTTCAGAGGACCCAGGTTCGATTCCCAGCACCCATATGGTGGCTAAAAACTGTCTTTAAGACAGGTGTGGTGGCGTACGCCTTTAATCCTACCACTCAGGAGGTAGAGGCAGGCGGATCTCTGTGAGGGCAAGGCCAGCCTGGTATACAGAGTGAGTTCCAGGCCAGCTGGGGCTATAGGGAGACCCTGTCTCAAAAAAAAAAAAAAAAAAAAAAGGAAAAAGAAGTGAAGAAAACTAGCTGAGCATAAGTACAATCAAGCAAGCAAGCAAAAATGTACTTGTTCTCTCTTTTCTCTTGACTGCAGATATGCTGTGACTAGCTTCTTGAGTTCCTACCTCAACTTCCCGGAAATGATAGACATAGAAATGTGAACTAGAATAAAACCTTTCTGACCTCTTCAGACATTGCACAACATGGGTACACTTACATACATACAAGCAATACACTCATATATCTAACATAAAAAATAATAAAATATCAATAATTAATTAATCAAACCCCTTCTACCTCCAACTTGCTTTGGGTCAGTATGATAAGATACACTGACCCAAAGCAAGTTGGGGGCAGAAGGGGTTTATTTATTTATAAAAAGGACAAGTTGTTTTGAGTTGAAATCACAAAAAGGCACTTCTTTGCTAAAAGTGTGTGAATGTTACTGTGCTACACAATACATAAACCCATATATAGACCCTTCTACAGTGGAAAGTCTGGTGGAATGGTTTCCATGCCTTGATTCTTAGTCAGACCTAATGTCTCACCCAGAAAGCTAGATGTGTCCCTGGAAAGCTGCAAATAACTTGAACTTGTTTTGTAATGAGGCCAATGGGGCTCAGCCTTACAAAGGCCTCCCTACAATCCCATCTCCTGTTACTATGGCATTGCCTAACCAAGATCAGCACTCCTGCTCAGACTGGGTTAGCACAACAATAGAGTGTCCTTCATAACTGTTATACTCCCTACTGAATCAGCTGGACCAAACCACAGCACCTGCAATATGACCCTGAGACCTTGTGGCTATGGTCTGGATAGTTTGAGTATGTTCCCCCAAAGTTCATGCTCTGGAAGCTAAGTCCTCAGTATGGTGATGCTCAGAGGCCCTGGAATATTTAAGAAGTGAAACCTGGTCGAAGGTGATTATGTCATTGGGGGGAATCTACCTTCAAAGAGGTTAATGTTGATTCCACTTGGCATGCTGCTGGCTGTAGGGTTGTTGTATGTTGCCTTTATTATGTTGAAAATCCCCTGCATTCCTAGATTCGTCTTTAGCATAAAGGGATGTTGGACTTTGTCAAAGCCCTTTTCTGCACCCAGTGAGATAATCATTTGGTAGTGGGTTACATTTACAGATTTGTGTATGTTGAATAGTCCCTGAATCTCTGAGATGAAGCTAACTCGATCATGCTGTATGATCTTGTTGATATGCACCTGAATTTGGTTTGCGATCAAACAACAGGCTAGAAAATAAAACCCCGATGCCAGGAATGAACTCCTTCTTTTGGAGTTGTTGACCAGAGATTCCAAAGCCTCTCAAACACTGGCCACTGCCATTGCTCTTGGTTGTCCTCTGGACCTTGATAAGGCTCTTTTGCTGAAGTCACTGCCTCTGTGAGTCACAGAACAAACATAGAGAACTCATGCTGGTATTGACCTCAAAACTTCATCTCTACTGGCTAGCTTTCTTTTTTTAATTTTTTTATTTATTATTTTTTATGTGTATGAGTGTATTGTCTGCATGTAGGTTTGTGCACCCATGTCATGCAATGCTGCGGAGGTCAGAAGAGGGTGTCGGATTCCCCTGGAACTGAAGTTAAAGATGGTTCTTAGCCGCCATGTGGGTGCAGGGAATCGAACCTGGGTCCTCTGCAAGAGCAGTCAGCGCTCTTAACCACTGACACATCTCTCCAGCCCGACTGGCTAGCTTTCATAGTACTAGAAGGTGCTATGCATCAGTCTACCCAGCTATGAAGCCTGAGAGATACAATAACAATTGCCCACACAAAATACGCCTTCTGGTGCAATAGTGGCATGATGTAATGGGAGTAATTAACCACTTTCTGATTGAACTTAAGGCCTACTTCACAGGATGGAGCCAATACCTAACATTGTTATCAGGGCCAGGAACCTGTGGCTAGGCACATCATAGAGCATAGGGGAGAACCCACTACTATTATTCTGATAAACATAGTATTAAACCGACTCCTAATGACTTATTGTTACACCCATAGATTAATGCATCTCTCAACTCTCACCAAAGAACCTTGTTCCCTCAGCAGATGGCAATTAACATAGAGACCCATAACTGGTCTCTGTGGAATGCTCAGCCCATATGGAACACCTATAATCACACCATCTCTTCCCAAGGCTCAGGGATCTTTTCAGAAGGGGGGAAGAAAGCTTGTAAGAGGCAAAGGTAATGGATGAATACAAGAAAACTATGTTTTCTGGACAAAACAGGACAGCTGCAGATATGAAGACACAGTGTACAGAGACCTACACAAGTTCAAACCAAACAAAAACTCAGCATGGATGGGGAATCCCTGGTTCTAGCTGAGGAACTATTAGCAACTGATGGCTGTTGGGAGAAGGACGGTCAGTTTTCTTTCAGGGTGTGATCCTGGGTAGGTGACCAGGCTTCAGTGAATGGATCCACACCCAAGAGCATTTAGGGAACACAAATTAGATTCCTTAGGCCTTAAAAAATAATAGAGGACCTGAAGTGGGGGAGGGTAGATTTGAAAGGAGATGGGGCAGCGGTCTGAATATGATCAAAATACATTATATAAAATTATCAAAGAATCAATACAAATATTTAAAAGTACTGCTTGGTACACAGTGAACATTCAACAAACATCTATTGAATGAATTTAAATGACTGTGGATGATAACTAGTTAACATTCTCCTTAACACCCCAACAGCCAAGACTGTAGCAATAACAGAAAAGATTAACTGCTCAATTGATTTACCCATAAAAAAATCAAATTATTTTCCCATAAGACTTTAGGCAGGTACTTCATTTTAAAACATTGATTTTTTAGCTATTATTTAAAACTTATAAATCCTATATAAATATTATTTAATTGCCTAAGTCTAAGCTTCCAAACTACTCTTTCTCCACATGTGATTTATTAGAGAACTGGGTAATTTAAAAGTTTAATGGTTTATCTTTTTTTTCTTTTAAAGAGACAATCAAAACTAGTTGGCTGTCTAGAAGCAATCATTACTATAAGGATATACTAAGTACTTTGACATGCATTTTATTTTATCTCTTCAAGGGGTAAACTATTTTTTATTGTGAGTTCTTTTCACATTTCTTAAGTATAATGTTCACTTTCCTATTATAGGAACAACTATTGAATTCTTTTCATAGTTCTCAAATGTAATGTTCACTTTCCTATTATAGGAACAACTATTGTTTACTGAGTTCACATGTCTGGACAGATCCCAGTACCAGAGACCCATTTCTGTTGTGTAAGAAGGAAAATTCAATGTTCAAAATACAGTTAATGTGGGGCTGGAGAGATGGTTCCACTGTTAAAGAACATTTGCTGTTCTTCCAGAGGACCTGGGTTCAAATCCCAGCACCCACATAGGGGTTAACTCCAACTGTCTGTAACCCAGGTACAGGGAATCCAATGCCCTCTTCTGGTCTCTGAAGGCTTTGCATGACACAGGTGCACTTAGATACATGCAGGCAATACACTCACACACATAAAGTAAAAATAATAAATAAGGTTTGGTGTGGTGGTACACCCCTTTAATCCCAGCACTTGGGAGGCAGAGTTAGATCTCTGTGAGTTTAAGGACAGCCGGGTCTACAAAGCGAATGCCAAGCCAGCTGGGACTAAACAGAGACCATGTCTCAAAAAGACCAATAATAATAATAATTATTATTATTATTATTAAATATTGTTAAAAATACATTTAACACTCTGGTTCCATGGCTTCCACATTCATAGACTCAACCACATATCAAAAATATTTCCAGATAGGTGTGGTGGCACACACTTATAATCTTATAATTCAATCCTCTAGAGGAGGATCATGAATTTCAGGCCAGCTGAGACTACAGAGCCAGATCCCATCTCAAAAAGACAATTCCATAGCATTTACATTGGAATGTGTATTAGAAGTAATCTGGGAATAATTTAAAACATGCAGGAGTTTTGGACACAGGTTATATGCCAATATCATATTTTATCTGAGGGACCCAAACACCCATAAGGAGTCCTAAACCACCACCCCTCATAGGTACACAGAGAGACAAGAGATGACTATATTTGCAAACTGCTGTGCTCAGTCTTACCCGCCACCTCCTGTGATATAGCTATAGCCGCCAGTGCCTAGGCCATAGCCGTAGCGCTCTCCCAGAAACACCGGTTCATTGGAGTCGTAGCAGCTGAGCAGCTGTCGGAGCCTGGAAATGCTAAGAAGCCAAAGACAACACAAACACACATGTAATTCCAATGTGGTTATGGCTCTTATATCTTACTGTGTATACTGAATCACAAAGAGGAGAAATTCAGGTGCCTAACAGAGTAACAAATGGGTTTTAAAGGACATGCACAATATGACCACTGTACATCAGAGGAGAAGGTCAGAGGTCAGAGGCTTACTCCCTTCCACTGTGAACTCTCGGTCAGGCACAGATGCCTCACTGGGGTGACCAGGGTAGCAGACAAATGATCAAAGATGGCAAGACTTCTAAAAATCTCTTTCTGCTAGGCTGCTTCCAAGTGAGTGTGGCTCCAGCTCAGCCTCTTCAGGATGGGCTTGGATTCTGTTGTTGTTTTGACTAATGATGCCTAAAATGAGCCCTTTAAAAAAAGGGCAATTGGGCTGGGAGCTCCCTATCAGGCTAGGGCCAGCGGATGGGAAGAACGCTATACATGTGCACCCATTGAATACCTTCAGGGCCCCACCTGTCTTTGTCTTGTGTCAACAACAATAGCTCACAAAGGGTTGGTTAGAGCAAGGACTCCTGGTGAAATTTTAAAAGTTCACAGGAAAATCACATCTACTTTTTCAAAATTTGGCTTTTTGAGACAGGGTCTCTCTGCAGCCTCACTCTACTCACTCTGTAGAGCAGGCTAGCCTCAATCCCACAAAGATCGACTTGCCTCTGCCTCCCAAGTGCTAGGATTAAAGGCATGTACCATCGGAGCTGGCTAAAAATTCACTTTTTAAACTCAACATACAGGCAAGTTTAATATATATATACCATTTAGAAATGCCTTAGAAGGTCTCCTCCTAGTCCTTCTAGCCCAGCAATTTCTAAGTCACCCATCATCAAGTCTTGGCTTTCCTTATAACATTATCAGTGATCCTTAAAAATAACTGTTCTATGCTCATTAAGTTTGAGTTAAAATTTTTAATGTGCTATGCTTTAAGAGATGCCTGAGACTGTGACCCATGAGCACAAGACTCTCCAGCCAGGTGACAACAGGCACTGCTGTGAACCCTAACCGTGAAGGATTTCCATGGTGAAGCTATTTTGAAGCCCACAAGTGTCTTGGACACTTTCCCTCTGCCTGGGGAAAGGGGTAGTGATAAGGAAGGAAAGTACAGCTGTTCAAGAGGGGTCCCCTTTTCTATCCATGGTCATGTTCCCTTCAAAAATATTCTATCTGTTACAGAAGAGGAAAAAAAACACTTTCCTACAAGTGCTCAAAGGACCTACAAGTTTGTGGACATGGTTTATGATGTCTGAAGGTCAAGGCCTCTGGCAATATTGGTAGTTTCAGAGAGGGCATAAAACACTATCCTTGACACTATGCTGTTTTCGGCACCAATATTAAACATTCTAGGCACCTAATTTTGAATCAGTCTTCGAGAAGCTTTCTGATTAATTACTCTGCAGGGAAAGGTGAGTAAGTGTGCTGATCGCATTCGGGGATGAAGAACACACACTTAAAGACCTCCAGGGAAACTGCAGCCTGTGGTTTGTAAGAGACTGCAGAAACCCGAAGCTGTCTAGGGAAAAATAGGCCTACTTCTCAAACTTAAAAAAGAGAATTGTGGGGCTGGAGAAATGGCCTAGCAGTTAAGAGCGGTGACTGCTCTTGCAGAGGACCGGGGTTCGATCCCCAGCACCCACATGGCGGCTGAGAACTGTCTTTAACTCCAGTTCCAGGGGAATCTGACGCCCTCTTCTGACCTCCGCAGCATTGCACGACATGGGTGCACAGACCTGCATGCAGACAGTATATTCATACACATAAAGAATAAATAAAATTAAAAAAATAATAAAAAATAAAAAATAAAAAAGAGAATTGTTTCTCTTCCTCTTGCATACTAGAAAATTGTCAATTCAATCTACAACATTCCATTTTTAAGGTAAAAACAACAGATTTAACATCCCCCTGGGTTTCTTTCTTACTACTACTCCCATCTTTATAGTACTGTTTTAAAGCTTACAGATCACAAATGGAGTCTAATAATTATCACATACTTCAGATTCACTAAAGATAGGAATGTGAATAAAGCAGATAGATTCCAACTCCGTCTAAGGGGATTTCACTGCTGGTCCAGGAAAAGAGCTTCACTTAACAATCCGACCCCATTTCAGGCTCTTTTGAGACATAGAAATGAAGAAAAGCAGCCTGGCAAGGCTCTATAGCCAGCTCCACCAGAACCACAGCTTAGAGGAGCAGACATATGATTAGCCCAAGGCCTACCACTCAAGTTCAGAAGATGCTCCATTCTAGCCTATTATAGTATTTATTTGTATATTTTCTTTATCATTTTTTGTATGAATGTAATGCCTACATGTACATAAGTGCACCTGTGTTGTGCAGTGCCCAGAGAAGTCAGAAGAGGGTGTCAGATGGTTGTTAGCCACTATCTGACCATGTGGGTACCAGAATTCAAATCTGAGTCTTCTGCAAGAGCAGACACTGCTCTTAACCATTGAGCCATCTCTTCAGCCCCAGGTATTTATTTTTAGGATTGTATAAAAATTACAAGAATAGAGCAAATTCCCCCAAATATCCTTTCCCTAGATTTAACAATTACTTGCATTTATTATAGTTGTGTTATCATTCATTGCTATCCTCTGCGTATGTGTATAAAAACACACAATATGGATATATATATATATATATGTACATTTTTTTTACTTTACTGAAATAGTAGTTGTGTGCATCATGCCCCTGCCCCAGTATCTCAATGTATATTTCCTAAGGGCAGGAAAAGTCAGCAACACGAGGAAATTTAACACTGATTGACACAGTAAGTTTCTTTAAAACCCAGCCATTTGGCTCCTATTTAGCCAAGAAAAATGCAAGCTAGATGTCTACACTGAGACTTGTTCATGAAAACACAGAGTAGCTTTAATAATAATAATTTAAAGCTGAAACATGACACAATGTTTACATCTAAGTTGACTGTTCATATTGTAATTTTTATGAATATGTAGTTTATGGTGCTTTTCCCCTCACTAGGATAAAGCCCAGAAGCCCTTAATATGTTATTTCTCACATCACTTTCATCTCCTTCAATGTGGACCCAGTTCCACAATTATTCCTTGTCCTTCAAAACAGTGGTATTTTTATAATAAAAGTCCCATTTTTAATGAAATGATCCTCGTGCTGCATTTTTTTCAAAGTTTCCCATGTGAAGCTCAAACTTAAGTTCCAGTTCTAGCATGACATAAGCAAGTCTGTGTGTGGCATGCAAAGACCTCTGATCATCGCTGGTAAGATCCCCTATGATCCTCCAAAATCTGATTTCTCCACTAGACAGCAACTGCTCTTCCCCAGCTATTTCTAAGAGTCTCTAAGGAGACTTTAACATACACCAATATTCCAGTCTTCATCAAAATCTGTCCTTAGTTTAGCTCACATTAGCCTGACACAACCTTTATTTTTACCATGATGTACAAAGTTCTTTTCTAATTCCATCATTCCTGCACATCTGTCAATCAGAACGCATCATTATCCTGTAAGAAAGAGCCCACCTGTCTATTCAGTTAATTATAATCATGAATTCATTGATTTATAATTTTAATAGTTCATAATTCATTTTCAAGTTCATTATTGTCTTTAATTATGCTGATGTTTAATGTGTCCCTGGTTCGGCCAACGGAACCATTCAAGCTCTCCTCTCTGTCCTCCTGACATCACTTTTTAATTTTTTTGTTTCTTTCTTTCTTTCTTTTTCTTTCTTTCTTTCTTTTTCTTTCTTCCTTTCTTTCCTATTAATTTACTTAGCACATCTTTACTTTATAAAATAAAAAGATGTAACAAAACTATCTTGTACCTGCACTGCCTTGACCATGAAGAGTTGCTTTTGAGAATCTCTGCTTCCTTGTAGAGAAAGACATCATTACTACTCATTCTAGGCAGTTTTGTAATGCTACTGGCATAGCTTTGCCTGTAGCTTTCAGCAGAAAAGTGCTAAGAAACGACTATGTGAACATACACATTTTAGATATCATGAATTCTTTTGGAACTGTATTTTCTTTCAGACTCCTCCGATTCCAGTCCATTCCCACCGAGCTCTTCTTGAGCTGCACCGTTCTCCACTGGTGTCTTCCTGTTACAGTTGGATACTTTCTCCATGTAGTAGCGTGAGTGTGAATGCCCTCCCTAGGCTCGTGTGTCTGAACATTTGTTTCCCAGCTGCTGGTGCTGTCTGGGAAAGTTGTAGAACCATTAGATGGTGGAACTTTGCTGAAGGAAGTGCATCCCTAGTTCTGCTTCCTGCTCATCCCTTGCTTCCTGGCAGCTGATGCTACATGATCAACATCCTCCTGCTCTTGCTTCCATGCCTTCCCTGTCATGATGGCCTGTATCCTCTCAATTCATAAGCCATGATAACCCTTCCACCCTGGAGTTGCTGCTTGTCAGGAACAGAGTCAGCTCAAGAGAAAGGCAGTGTTTGCTGCAGAAAACAGAGTGGGATGGGAGGGCGGGGCTACCTAAAAAATGATTATATCACAAGCCCAAGATGCCAGGCATGGAGGTGCAGGATTTGGAGTTTGCCCTGATGGGCGTTGGTCTTGATTTGGTCCAATGATTCCTTGATAGGTTTCCATTCCTCCCTTTAGGAATGGAAATATTCATTCTGGACCATTGTATATTAGAGGTAAATGTAACTTATTTTTTTTAATTTTATAGGGGCTCACAGTTAAGAAACTGCCTCAGAAGAGACTGAACTTTTGAATGGTATTCAAACTGTTAGATGATAGGGACTTGTTGTTGGTGGTGGTGGTGGTGGTGGTAATAGTGTGTGTGTGTGTGTGTGCGTGTGTGTGTGTGTGTATCTGCTTTGTTTGAGACAGGGTCTCCTTATAGCCACAGCTGGCCTGCAACTCACTATGTAGACTGGGCTGACCTCAATCTCACAGAGATGCACATCTCTGCCTCCTCAGTGTTGAGGTTAAAGGCATGTGCCACCATGCCTGACTTATAGGGACTTCTGAAGTTGGGAGGAATGCATTTTGTATTTGAGATGGTCGAGAGCCTACTAAGGGCCAAGGGCAGAATGTAATGGTTTATATTGAACTCCCCCATATGGGCTTATGTGTTTGAATACTTGATCTCCAACCAGTACTGGCATTTGGGAAAGTTGTCGAACCTTTGGGAAATGGAGCCTTGCTGGAGGAACTGGGATGGGAGGTGTGAGGGAGCGTGAGGGGGGTAGGACTTGAGATTTTTATATCCCGGCCCTACTTCCTGTTCGCTCGCTATTCCTGACTGTGGGCACAATCTGACCAGCAGCCTTTTGCTTCTGTCACCATGTTTTCACTGCTAAGATGAATTATATCCACTCTGTGAGTCAAAATAAATCCTGCCTCCCTAAGCTGCTTCTTGTCATGTATTCATCATAACAATGAGAGAAGTAACTAATGCTGTCTCAGAAATACTAACATCAGGCTGAAAAGATGGCTCAGTTAGAACCATTCAGGGGATGAGAAGAATACCTTACCTTATTAATGTATCATCATCCACAATGACTAGCCATGATATTTTGTCATGGCTATGATTCAAAAATCTTTCCAAAATGGCAAAGGTTTTTCCACAATGACCTAGGAAAGGTAAGAACAAAATTTTAAATAAATTATTTGCGCATGCGCGCACACACACACGCGCGCGCACACACACACGCGCGCGCACACACACACACACACATCTTTTTTCTAGATTTGTTTTTATTTTTAAAGCTATATAGCAGCTTGAATACCAACATGCACCACAAGAATTTAAAAATTACCTGGAAATTAGCCTTCCCTAATTCACATAGACATAATGAGCCAATCTGAACTTTGAAGACCCATTCGCCACATGAATATGTGAAAGAGGTTAGAGGAAGGACACAAAGTCAACATGAATAGTTTGAAGCAGGGATAAAATTAGTATCCAGTTCAGTAAGAAAGTTGTCAATTCTCTTGGCAATTACATGGGGCTGACCTGTTTTCTTAGATATGCTTATCCTGAAGGAGCTGTGAGAACTCTGAATACTATAGCTTTAGGAAAGAAAAAAAAAAAAACATGGAAAGGTGCAAAGGTGCAGGTCATTCCTTCATTTCTCTACAAAGATTTGCCACTAAATGTTTTAACATTCTAGACACAGAGGGCGTAGAAAGAGAGGCACTGAACATGGAGTGCCAAATAAGAGAGTCACAGTGCTTCAGACACCAGCAAAGGATCATACCTGATGCTAAATTCTCAGGCCAAGACCATAGAAAAACACAGGAGAAAATATCCAAGATGGTGTACAGGAACATGCCCCTCATTTGAAGGATGTGGTGGCACACAGGAACAGCACATTTGATGCTAATTTACACACTATCACTCAAGAAATTAAGAGCAACACTAACAAAATAAGTTCCTCTACAGAGTAAGATAATCAGCTTGTTCCTTTTATTTTTAATTACAAAAAGGTGTAGGGAACCAAGAAACTAAAGAAAGAATATGGCAATAACTCTGCAGGAACTTCAGGATGAACAAAGAACATCTGACAAGATGGCCAAGATTCTACATCCATTTAGTGTATGTGTGTGTGTCTGTCTGTATGTATGTATGTATGTATGTATGCATGCATGTTTTGTCTGTGGGGATGAGGGAGCAGGTACATACTACAGAGTACATATGGAGACTGGAGACAGCTTTTGAGAACTGGTTCTCTCTTTTCTTCTACTGAGTTCTAGGGATCAATTAAGGTTTCCAGGATTGTACACCAAACATTTCACCCATTGAACCATCTTGCTGGCCCTGCTTCCATCCTTTTTCATTTCAAAGGTGTTTTAACATGACATATGCTGCCATATGCCTGTAATCCTAGCACTTGGGAGGTGGATGCAAGAGGACCAGGAATTCAAGGCCAGCCTCAGCCACACAGTGACTTTAAGGCCATCCTGAGCTATAAGAGACTTGGTCTCAAAATCAAACCAAACCAAAATAGTTTTAATTAGAAAAATCTCCCTTCTGAAAAGAAAAGCCAGTATACTTCCAATAACTTTCTATTCAAAATATTAACACTTATGATATTACGTACTCTACAGCTAACCAGCATGCAAAATGAGGTCAGATGCCCCTCAGGGATGGATACAAAGTATGAACCAGACCATAAGACTTGGGAGGACAGAAGCTTTGTGTGGGAAGATGACAAATTAACTTTACACATCCTATTAAAGCTATGATGGACTGTGAAGTTAAGAAAAGCTGATTGCTCAACTTTGCTATAACTGCTCAATGCTGTGATGCAAGACATTCTACCAAAAATGCAGAACACTTTGTTTATATGAGAAGTCCTATGTGAAGAGCCAACATATCTGTAGGTAAAGACATTCAGTGGGGGAAGGTAGAGCCAATGTAAAGTAGAAATTATGCTACTACAGTACTTAGATTTCATTTTATCTTAACTTGCTGTATTTGCAAAAAGGGATTGTATTTTTGGTGTTTTTGAGACAAGGTCTCCCTGTAGCCCCAGCGGGCCTGGAACTCACTCTGTACACCAGGCTGGACTTTAACTCACAGAGATTCGCCTGCCTCTGGATTAAAGGTGTGCATCACCACACCTGGCAGAACGGGAATTTTTTTAAATATATATTTTTGTTGTTATTAAACTTTTCTACATCATACATCATTTCTCAATCCAATTTAGAGTCATTTCCCTTTTCATGTCCCCCAACCCACCTTAGTTCATGTACTCTGTCATACATGTCTTGCATCTTTTTCTGAGTTTTTTTTTTTTTTTTTTCAAAGCAGAGGCTTATTGTTTGGGGGAGAACTTCACTGTTTCAGTCAGTTTTTTAGAATGGGAATTTTTAATCAAGGGAAGAAATAAGCAGTAAGGACTCACCTCTGTCCGTATTAGGAATTCCCAAATCCACAGTAGGGATGGAACTCTCTGCAGAGTCACTGTAGTATTCAATAAGGCTTGTCTGACCTGCCCATGTATGCTTTACAATAGGGACTGAAAAAATGACACAGGAGACAGTTACAGACCCAGCAACAAAATGCTTGAAAATTCAAAATGGCAGCATGATCCACTCTACTCATTCTTTCCCAGTGTCCCAAGACCTTGAGGCTGCTCCCAACTCTGGGAAATGCCAGTGTTTTTGCTGATGACTGTGCATGACTAAACACTTTTATTGAAGGACTGTCCATATCCCCTAGTGTTAGCACATCTCATTTCTGTGATGCTTACCTCCATGTAATAATACACTTTCATGTATAACACTGTTGTAGTTATATGAATTTGAACCATTTCTCTTTTTCCAATAGGTTTATTTTAACTCATCCATAAACAGATTTTGGGGGTGGCCTTTTTGATACAGGGTCTCCTTTTAGTCCCAGCTGGCCTGGAGCTCGCTCTATAGACCAGGCTGGCCTTGAACTCAGCTGGGATTAAAGGCATGCACCACCACACCTGGCTCCATAAATGGATTTTTAAAATGCATTTTGTGTATATGTTCCAGCGTGCATGGGTGTGATGTATATGCCCATGTGTGTGTGCAGGTATGTACACCTATGCAGCACACAGGCCAGAGGAGGGCTTTGGATGTTCTCTGCCTTATTCTTTTGGAGGCATTGTTTCCCACTAAGCCTAGAACTCATGTTATTCAGCTGGGCTGGCAGCAGTTATCCCTGATTGATCCTCTTGTCTCCATTGCCCCTAAATACTGGGTTACAAGTGTGCATGGGGCCATACACTATTTGTTACAAGGGTGCTGTGATCCAAAGTCTAGTCCTCATGCTTGTGTAGCACTCAACCACTGAGCCATCTCCCCATCCCCTATAAATGGATTATTTTTAATGTGTTTGGGGCAGGTAGGTAATAAAAATACTTGTAAGGACTAAAATATTCTGTGTAGTTCTGGCTACATCAACGTCCATTTCTTTTATAATAGGAGGGTGAGGACCTGCTCAAGTTGTACATGACCCACAGTAGATTCCAATAGGACTGCCCAACCCTACCAAGAGCATGGCCTTGCCACTGAGAATTGCTGTACATGGTAACTGATACTGATGTTAAACTTTTGGGAAATGTACACGATATACAGTTAAAAATCTAAAGATTTCTAGAATTCTATCACTAACAGATAAATTGCTTTTACAGAATTAATATTAACAACAGAAAAAGTTCCTGACTTTTTTTTCTAAATAGTAGGTTTAGGTGCTCAGCTATAGCTCTGTCTGCAAACCTGATATCTAGATTAATCCTACCTGACAGTAATTCACCTGACCAACTATCCAAGTGATTATTTTCTTCTCTGTTTTTACAAAGTTATTGCTTGTATATCTCTAGATTTCATGAAGAGGTTTATGTTGTTTTATTAGCAAAGAACATAATTTAGATTTTAGGGTTTGTTAATAATTTAAGAATCAACGCAGATCTTCACTTAACTTTTTGAGACTTCATTAGATTCTGAGTTTTTTCCTTTGCCCAACATCACTCAAAAAAATTAGAGACAAAAGCTTTCCTTGCAGTGTAAAATCAGAGTCTAGCTCAGACAAGCTTTATTTATTAAAAATGAAAATGAATTATTTTTGTAAAATTTCCACCAGATGATCCATCAATACTAGCATTTTCATACATTAAAATACAATTTTTTGTAATCATAAAAAGCCAGATAGCTACAAAGATTCCTCACTGTCAAAATGGTCTACAGTGTGCTAAATATCAAAGAAGGTTGTGGGAAACACGTTTGAAGGCGAATGTGTCCCTGCTTTCAAGCTTCAATAGTTGGTCCCCAGGTGGTGGCATCATTTGGGAAGATTATAAAACCTTTAGGAGGTGGACCCTTTATGGAGGAAGTGGACTTTATAGCTAGGTTCCACTTCCGATTCAGTCTCTGCTTCCTGTGTGCAGATGCAGTGTGACCAAGCAGCCTGCTGCTCCTGCCCCCAGGCCTTCCCTGCCTGCTGCCATATCTCCCCCACCAGTCAGGGGGAAGTACAGTGCATTCTCCTGAAACTATAAGCCAAGATAAAACTTCTCCCTTAAGTTGCCTTTGTCAGGGTATTTTATCACAAGAATAGGGAAAGAAACTAAGACAAGCACCCACCCACCTCCCTAGCATCATAGCTCTGTGACAAACATACATGAACAAAAAGCACATAGGGTAGAAAGGATTTATTTTAGCTCACAATTCCATCATACTGGGAAGTCAAGGCAGCAGGAATGTAAACCAGCTAGTCACATCACATCCACAGTCAAGAGCAGAGAGAAACAAATGCATGTGTGCCTACTCCTCAGCTCATTCTCTCCAGTCTTAGTCTGGAACCCAAACCCACGGAATGGTATTCCCCACAATGGGCTGGGTCTTCCCACCTCAATTATTATAATCAAGACAATCCCCAACAGCCATTTCCACAGACCAGCCTGATCTAGACAATCCGTCTTTGAGACTCTCTTCCCAGATGATTCTAGACAACTGAGTTGTCAATCAAAACTAATCATCACAGAAACGGAAATGAAAAGCCTTCTATTTTACTTCCAACAATAAAACCTTCACCCTGGCATTCTAACGGGCAGTTATTTTGTATAAGCAAGAAGACTTACTGAAGAAAGGACTCTACAGCTTGCAGCCACTATCAGTGAGCCATCTTATGCAAAATCTGCATTGCTTAAAGCTGGAGGAAAGACCAAGCATTTTCCCGAGCCACAGCACAGCTCCTGCAGCTGGGCACAGTCTGCTCTCAGCTTCCTTAGCCTTGTCCTAAACTTTAACAGTCTTATTAAACAACACAGGTATTGCTTATTAACTTCTTAACTTAAATAAATTAAAATTTTAGTGTGTTTGCATGGTTTTTAGTTTTAGTATGAAATAGAAGTATCAGGAAAGATAAATGCTGTGTGTATGATCTGTTCCTTACCACCTAGCACAGTACCTGAGTCACAATAAGTACTCAATAAATAGTTGACTGAGAACTGAACTTTGTTAAGTCTCAATAAAAAGTCTAGGGTATTTTGGAAATTAAATATTCATAGTCTCAATTCACTCTTTCATACTGGTACCAATGATTTAATAGGCAAGGTAATTTAATTATTATAATACCTAAAACATTAAACCATTTGCATTATTTCTTCCTTTATCAATCTTAGGGTCTTATCTTTTAGCTATAAATAATCTAAAGCAAAGGTTGTTTCTATGATAAGTTAAAGTTTTATTTCAATCATGATTGATTCTAACTTAAAATTTTTAAATATTGGTCTATTTGATTAGAATCATTTGAAATCTAAAATGAATTCATTCTATTGTTTATAAAGACCTGTATATTGTACTGATCTGCTGCATTCCTAAAGATATTAAACTCTGAGGAAGTGCCTGAAGACAGCCGTGTAATAACAAAGTATACCTACTACCATGTAATAAAATAACAGCAAATGACTCTTTGCAGAAAGTTTGCCATAGGATCATTTAAAATGGGATCAAAGTGCCAGGCATAGTGGTGTGCACCTTTAATACCAGCACCTGGGAGGCAGAGGCAAACAGATCTCTGTGAGTTCAAGGACAGCCTGGTCTACATAGCAAGTTCCAGCCTAGTTGGAGCTACAGGGAGACCCTATCTCAAAAGGAGGAGGGGGGAGGGCACAAAGTAAACATCTTACTATTTAAAAATCTCCCAGATGCACACATGGCAGAAAAATCCCTCAGAGCTTTCTAGACTAGATAGGTGTATCTGACTGTACGGTACAGAATAACACATTTCAGGTTGTGTCATTTACATGTAAAACAATACAGACTGTTGCCATTGCTCTTGGTTGCTTCCCAGAACTTAAAGCTAAGACCCTGTTGCTGAAGACACCTTTGGACAGAAGACTTGGAAGAATTGGCTAGTACTGACCCATGCAAGCTGCCAAGGAAAAAAGGCAATCAATAGTCCTACCCAAGCTGTTAAGCCTGTAAACCCCTGTGAATTTACTTGCAAAAATTACCTCACAGTGCAAATGAAAATGTACTTGACATATGAACACATAATAAATGTTTGATCTAATCTGAATGTATCACACAGTCAAGAGTGAATGACCATTCTTATTCTGAGAGATTTGCTATTTTATTTTGTTTTCTGAAAATTTCAAACATCAACACACTGAATTAACATCATTTGCATCCCTCCCACCCCACTCTTCCCTTCCTTCTCTACTCCAATTTAGAACCTCTTCTACCATTATTATTGTTACATATATACAACCTACTAAGTCCACTTAGTGTTGTTCTTATATAGATGTGTTTAAGACTGACTACTTAAGATGAGATAATCTAGCAGAGGTCTTGTCCATGAAGAAAAGTGATTCTCTCTCTCTCCCTCCATAGAACCCATTGACTTGCCTATAGCTCTTCATCTAAGAATGGGGCCTTCTGAAATTTTCCCCATCCCCATTGATATGTGGACTGTTGTGGTCATTTTGCCTGTCTTGTTTAGGCAACCATATTGTTGAATTTTCAACAGGTGCAGTATCCCTGTGATATCTAGAAGACAAGCAGTAGGCATCCTGGGTCTTCTGGCTCTTATAATCACTTTTCCCCCTCTTCCATGATGTTCCCTGAGCCTTAGCTGTACGAATTGTGTTATAGATGTACTAACTGAAGCTGGGTACCCCACAATCACTTATCCCCTACATTTTGACCACTTCTGGATCTCTATAGTAGCCTTTGTCTGCTACAAAAAGAAGCCTCTTTGAAAGAAGGGTTAAGGCTGAACTTATCTGTGGGTATAAGGTCAAGCGTTTATAATACAAAAACGGGGAATGGTTTCCCTCATTTGTGGATGCTAGTACCAAATCCCCCAATTGAAAGAAAAGCTGAGCAATGTTATTGTTATATCTCTTTCTATCTGAAAGCAATTGTGATGTTATGATGTAAATATCCTAATGAGCCCTATAATTAACTTATCACCTACTTTCAGGCATGGTAATTAATGTACATGGGTGGAAGGTATATATTAATATTTTAGAGTAATATAAAATTAAAAGAAAAATATGAACCCCTGAACATAATAAAAAAGAAAAAAAGGGATAGCCGGGCGTGGTGGTGCACACCTTTAATCCTAGCACTCAGGAGGCAGAGGCAGGCGGATCCTTGTGAGTTCAAGGCCATCCTGGTCTACAGAGTGAGTTCCAGGACAGCTGGGGCTACACGGAGACCCTCCCTTAAAAAGACAAAAAAAGAAAAAAAAAGAAGGGATGTCTGGATGAAACTGATCAATGAATACCAAGTTGGTTACATACAGCATGATGCTTTGGTGTACGATTTTACAGTAGGATCAATATAGATGTAATGTTGCATGCATTTCAAAAGCCTCAAAGAAAGAACAGTGTAATTTTGTTCAGAACTGTGGAATTTTGAACCACAAAGAAATTCTACATGTTTAACGATGTAGACATGTTCAGCAGTTTTAAGTTTTAAACAATGTATATATATATATATATATATATATATATATATGCATGAAACATCATGTGACCCTATAAATATGTATAACTTTCTATTTGTATAGATCAGCCAAAATAAATTAAATTTTTCAAAAAGCTACATTGATTTAGGAAAATGGTAGTAGTGGTTTCTCCTCTGGGATCTATGACCTCTCTACCTGTAGGTAGTTGGCTAAGTTCACAATACCAAGCATGAGTTCCCTCATATTAGGTGGGTCTTAAGTCCAATTAGACAGCTGTTGATTACTCCCAAGATATAAGTACCACTTTGCGGAAATCTTGCCAGGCAGGTTACTGCTGTGGTTCACAGGCTTAACAGCTTAAATAGGACTACTGACTACTTTGTTCCCCCCGCAACTTGCAGAGTGCCTTCCAATACAATGAGAATTATACCTCAGGGAGGAGGCTTATAGGTCAGTTCCAGCTTGATTCCTCCAATTCCTATGTCCAATGTGCATGGTGTCTTCAGAAATAGCATCTTACCTTCAAGTTCTGGGAAGCAACCAAGGGAATGGCAGTAGCCTGTATTGTTTGAAGAAGTCTCTGGGACCCCCTTACCCAGGAAAGGAGAGGCTTCCCTTTCCTGGCACTAGAGTATTTGTTTATGGCAAATAGGCTGTTTTCTTCATGAGTGACCACAAAAGGAAAACCCAGGTCCACCTTCTCTTCCCAGGAGAGGGCTACAGACAAGGGGTTATGCTAATTCGTCACTTTTGAAGACTGAGGTGGCCCTAAGCCTGAAAAACATCTCTCCAGTCTGGGGTAAAACATCTGGAATATCTTCAGCTATTCAACAGCCAGGAAAAAAAAAAAAACAAAATCAGGCAACAGAGGACTCCCATGAGTTCATTAATAATTAATCACCTCTTCTGATTAGTGCGGTCTTCCATATGGCTACAGTTTAATGCAGGCCTCACGTTTAAAAACCTTTTAAAGGTTTTATTTCGGCACCTGCAGCATCTTTCATCACAGAGACAGCAGCTACAATACTTTCTAATAAATTTACTCAGATTTGCTTCTCCCAGACAGGATCACTGCAGTAGAGACAGCAGATGGGTTTTGTTTTTTTTTCTTGTTAATCTGAAAGCAATAATGTTTATTTCTAAGAACTGGAGAAGCTGTGAAAATGACTGAGCAAGTCGCACTTAACCTTTTTAATTAGAGGGAACCTACAGGAGAAGAAGAGCAACTCACACCCTAGCACTTGAACAAAAACAGACTGCCACGAAGACTGTGAGACAAGCACTTGAATTGCACAGCACAACGATACAAAAAAAAAAAAAAAAAAAAAAAAAAAAAAATTAATAAAATTAAAAAAAAAAGAAA
>VZQC01007142.1:3128456-3153618 GCA_009823505.1 Rhizomys pruinosus | reverse complement strand
AAAAAAAAAAAAAAAAAAAAAAAAAAGAAATGCTTGACAGCTCACATCACACAATGAAAATTCTTTAACCCAACAGGAAGTAATAAGGCTGTGCATTAAAACTCAGAGGCCTTTGGGGCTGGAGAGACGGCCTAGGGGTTAAGAGCGCCGACTGCTCTTGCAGAGGACCCAGGTTCGATCCCCAGCACCCACATGGTGGCTGAAAACCATCTTTAACTCCAGTTCCAGGGGAATCTGACACCCTCTTCTGACCTCCGCAGCATTGCACGACATGGGTGCACAAACCTACATGCAGACAGTACGTTCATACACATACGAAAATAAATTTTAAAAAAAATTTAAACTCAGAGGTCTTTTCCCTGCTCACAGGCTTCAGTGGTGTCTATGAGTATTATTTCTAGAGGAAAAAAAGTCTTTGCTCTGCTCTAAAAATGATTTATTCCATTTCTGCCAGAATTCAGGCAAATTCAGTTATATATGTTATATATAATATATGTATGTAGCTTTGGGGGGGTAACGTCATTAAATATTGGAAGTTCATCATGACAGTATAGAAAATGAATTCAGCATATAGTAAGTGTTCTGTCTTCATTCTCTTCTAGGAAGTGACAGACATTAGTAAAGTAGGTGTGCCCACAAGTAACAGCATGGCCCACTCACAGGTTTGCAAAACTATAGTTTCTTATCTGTTTTCTTTTCCACCATCACTGCCACTTGAACTTTTTTCCTTCAAGCATTTCTACATCAGAAAACAAGAAAAAAGAAAAACCAAACCAACCATCTCTCCCCCTTGTATTCTGCTTGACTACAGAAGTACTGTGCTTTGACAGGGGTTGCGGCAGTCTGAAGCCCAGTCCAATGTGTGCTGTAGGACGCCTGGGGATTTCTGCACTATCTTCATTGCCACCCAAAATGAAAAGCTTACCTGTACAGCTTCTGGTCAACCCCAAACTGAACTTGAGCAGAGCAGAGCAGAGCATCAACATGAATATCAAAGGCAATTTATTAAGCCTGGTCTGCAACCCACCCAAGGAGATGGCAGAAAGAATATGGGGATTCTGGAGCTAGAAAGCCTCAGTCCTCCTCCACTTTTCAATTGTGCTTGAGTAGCACTGAAGGACCATTAAGGGAAAGCTGTTACCTCTTAGCCAAAAGAATGGACTCTACCCCTACCTAGAGACATGCCATTGTCTCCTCCCTTAAGAGCTAATCCAGTTGTGCTAGTCAAAGAGAAAGGCAGAGTAATGATCTCTTTAATGAGATACTGTACTTCTGATTTTTACTTATTTATTATTTTTACTTTATGTGTATGAGTATTTTGCCTGCATGTATGTAAGTGCATCACATGAAACAATACCTGTGAAGACCAGTAGAAGGTGTAGGATCCTGGGAACTGGAGTCATGAACAATTGTTATCTGCCATGTGGGTTGTTATCTGCCACATGGGTGCGAGGAACCAACCCAAGGCCCTCTGCCAGGGCAGCTGTACCTTTAACTGATGAGCCATCTCTCAACCCCTGAGATACTGTACTTTTCCTTCTCAAAATTCCTAGCACTTAGTGCAGTATGTACAAGTTGCCACGAGGTTCTACTAGGTCTGCCCACCTTCTGAGTTGAGTCCAAAAGGCATAAGTTCCTTTTTCCTCTGGTACACTGGGCTTCCTTACTCTTTTCCTGAGGCTCCATTTCCCAGAGTGTGGCCATTTGTCTGCCATGTGGCTGACCTCCAGGCAGGCTTAACTCAAGCAGCATGGTTTTTTCTCTTCTCTATCTCCCTGCTCTGGACATCTGCTGTGATTTACAGTTCACCTACTTTGGAGTTTTTCTTTTAAACTCTAATAAAATCATCCTCAAATTCTTTTATCAATGAGATAAGAATGCCAAGAGGGAACCCTGATTTCCATGGTAGCATGTGCCAATTATGGCAGGATTTCCCAAAATTTCCAGTAATAACATCTGGGACAGGATGTTGGACAGCTATGTATCATTCTACCCAGCTTTCTCTACAATACCAAGTATAAGAAAATAATTATCTTCAGCAATAGTGTCTTACAAAAAAAAAATAATAATTATCACATCACAAACAATTGTCAACATAGAAGTAGATGTTGGTCTAGCACTGTAAAACACATACACACACACACACACACACACACACACACACACACACACACACGGACATGTGAAAAATATTAGTAAAAGCCATTGTAGCATTGTCTTCATCACTGACAAGATGAGCGGATCAGTCTTTGTGCCAACAGGTGGTTGGTTAGAATAGACTTTTTTTTTTTTTGGTCTTTTTGAGACAGGGTCTCCCTGTAGCCCAGCTGTCCTGGAACTCACTCTGTACACCAGGCTGGCCTTGAATTCAAAGATCCACCTGCCTCTACCTCCCAAGTGCTAGGATTAAAGGTGTGCGCCACCACGCCCAGCATAATAGACTTCTAAAGGAGGGACATAGCCCAGTAGCCAAGCAAGCTTTGCTTCCCTCTAGCAAAGGGGGTCCAAAGACCCTAAAAACAAGCTGCCTGAGGCTGTCTTTACAAACCAATACATCAAAGTTTAAAGCTGGCTTGTGCAGGAACGGAAGTATGAAAGCTTTGTAACACCTGCCAGGTCCCATGCATCACTGACCACGGATCCAAACCAACAGCAGCAAATCAGCTTTGGGAAATTCCTTTTTTAAATTCCCAAGGAACCTATAAGATTTTTGTCATTTTTAAAGACCTTTAACTTGAAATTCAATTATAAAAGCATTACATATCTGAAAAAAAATTACTCAACCTTAAAGAAATCAGAAAACCAAGTTATTGAAAATTAATAAATTAAAATCAACAAATTTTCATTTCTCTAGACTATGGAAAACCACTGGAAAATCTCTCATTTTCCCATTTCATTATCATCTGAAAAATGTGTTTTAAAGCAAAACTTTCAACATCATATCACATTCCCCACACTTACAAAAATAATCACTATTCTAGGGCAGCTCCAAGATCAACTAAATCAATTTGAAGATTTTTTTCCCTGAAAACAAAATAAAAACCTATCTAATTCATTTCTCTGTAACTCTTTTTTTTTTTTTTTGTCCTTTTGAGACAGGGTCTCCCTGTAGCTCCAGCTGTCCTGGAACTCACTCTATCTCTGTAACTCTTTTTCAAAGATATTTTTCAAAATCACCCCCCCCCCACAGGGGCTGGAGAGATGGCTTAGCAGTTAAGAGCACTGGCTGCTTTTCCAGAGGACCCAGATTCAAATCCCAGCACCCAGATGGCAGCTAACAACCGTCCATAGCTCCAATTTCAGGGAATCCAACATCTTCTTCTGACCTCTGCAGGCACTGCATGACACAAGGTGCACTTACATATATGCAAGCAGCACACTCATACACACAAAATAACAATAAAATATTTTTTAAAAATAAAAATCATCCCATGAAGTCTTTCTAGATATTAAATTTAGATTAAATTTACGATTAACAAAAAATCTTATTTGAACTTCTATACTGATTGTTAATAGTATTTTAAGACTTCCTATAGATAACTGATATACTTTAGTCAGATTTAAAAGTTTTTGGAATTTGATGCCGGGCGTGGTGGCGCACGCCTTTAATACTAGCACTTGGGAGGCAGAGGCAGGCGGATCTTTGTGAGTTCAAGGCCAGCCTGGTCTACAGAGTGAATTCCAGGAGAGCTGGGGCTACAGGGAGACCCTGTCTCGAAAAAACCAAAAAAAAAAAAAAAATTTGGAATTTGATACTACAATTTCAGGCAAATATGAAGATATACAATTAATATAATTTTATTGGATTTTAAGTTATACTGATATAATAGGCAATACTATAAAGCCAAACTGTAATATTCTTTTATTTAAAAATGTCTTCTCAGGGCTGGAGAGATGGCTTAGTGGTTAAGAGCATTGACTGCTCTTGAAGAGACCTGGGTTTGATTCCCAGCACACCCACATGGTGGCTAAGAACTGTCTTTAAACAGAGTGCCATGATGCACACCTTTAATCCCAGCACTTGGGAAGCAGAGGCAGGTGGATCTCTGTGAGTTCAAGGCCAGCCTGGTCTACAAAGTGAGTTCTCCTTACAGCTGGGGCTGCAAGGAGACTCTGTCTCAAAAAGACAAAACAAAAAGTCTTCTCCCTTAAAATATAACCTAGGTGGATCATGCTGTTGCTGAAAATATATAAATGAATTTCCCCATCACTCTAATCCCATGATAATGACAGCTGCTTTAGAAATCTTTCCTATATATAAATATCACACCCTGTGAAATCAGTCTTTACAAGGAAAAAAAATACATGCTAAAATTAGATAATGCAAATGAGTGTCTAATTTTCAGTATCAGAGAAGTGCTGCTTGATATGAAGTATAAAAACTGGAATTTTGTCTAGTTCTATTTAGGATGGGGTTTTTTTTTCTTTTAATATTGTCACCATAACTAACAAAATTTTGTTATGACACCAAAAAAAATGAAGCAAACAACTTTTCATAAGAGGGAAGATGGAATGCCTCAATATAAATGGGGCAAGAGAAATAACAGAGTAGGAAGGGCTGAATGAGTAGGGAATGGGAGGGCAGACAGAGGAGGGTCTCCGGGGGTTGCTAAGAAAAAGCTATACAGAAACCAACTAGTACAGAAGCTTCATTATATGTGTGTATACACACATACATACATACATACATACATACATACATACATATATATATATACTCTTTACATATATATCAGCTTTTTAAATATTTCATTTATTATTTTTATTTTTTATGTATATGAGTGTATTGCCTACCTGTATGTAAGTGCACCCATGTCATGTAATGCCCATGGAGGTCAGAAGAGGATGTTGGGATCCCTGGAACTAGAGTTATGAATGGTTGTTAGCCACCATGGGGGTGCCGGGAAGCAAACCCAAGTCCTCTGCAAGAGCAGCCAGTGCTCTTAACGGCTGAACTATCTCTCCAGCGCCCGATATATACTATCTTATAACAGGGGAACATTGCCCCTGCTAGACATCATCAACCAATGAAACAAAAGCCCAATGCCAGGAATGGATTATGGTCCCCTAGATGCTCAGACAAAACTGATCATTGCCCCTGCTCTTCATTATGCACCAGAACCTCAAAGTAAGACCTTATTACTGAAGACACTACATAAATAAGCCACAGGGCAGAAAAAAAGAAGAAAAAGGAGGAGGAAGAGGAGGAGGAGGAGGAGGAGGAGGAGGAGGAGGAGGAGGAGGAGAGGAGAAGGAGGAGGAAAAGGAAGAAATAATCAAGCTGGTACTGACTTGAAAGCTTCTTCTCTACTGGCTAGTTTCCATAGTGCTGGAAAGTGCTATGCACACTACCAGAAGAGAAGATTACTCATTAAACTTACCCAGCTTTCAATCTTGTGTGCTTCAACAATAATTGGCCTGGCAAGATATGACCTCTGGTGCAATAATGGCATAAATATTATGGGAGTAACCAATAACTTTATAACTGTATTTAAGGTCACTTCATAAGATGGAGCCCATATCTGACACTGACATCAGGACTAGTAGCATATAGCAAAATAGGCCATAGGCTATAGGAGATAGAGAGCCTAACATTATTCCATTAAACAGATATAGTATTAAACTGGGTCCTAATGACTTATTGTTAAACCCATAGATTAAAGCATCTCTCAACTCTCACCAGAGAAGCTTCTTTATGCAGCAGATGGTCACTAAAATCAGAAACCCACAACCGGCCAACATGCAAAGAATAAGAGAATGAAGAGTGATTATCCTTGAATTGGACACCCATATCAGACTTCTGCCTCCAAAGCTCAGGGATCATTGCAGAAGAGGTGGCAGAATGATTTTTAAGAGCCAAAGGTAGTGAGGGACAGCAGGGAAACAGAGTTCTCCAGATAGCTGGTCAGTCACTCATGTGAACTCACAGCAAAGGTGACAGCATGCACAATTTCCATACAAGCTCAAATCAGAAAAAATCCCAGCACAGAAGCGGGGAATTGGGAAGAAGCTCCATCTGTAGCAATAGATGGCTGCTGGGAGGTTAACCAAGGTCCAGTGTATAGAACCATACCGAAGGACATTTGGGGACACAGACTGGACTCTGTAGGATGATATATATGTATATGTATATGTATATGTATATATATATATATATATATGTATATGTATATGTGTATATATATATATGTGTGTGTGTGTGTGTGTGTGTGTGTGTGTGATGATATTGGTGGTAATGGGGTATAGACAGGAAAGAAGATCTAAATACAATTAAAATAGATTGTATGAAATTCACAAAGTTCAATTGAAAAAAAAAGAATAAAAATTAAAAACACCATGCCAGAGTTTCCTTAAGATGGGCCACTGTTTCTAAGGTGGATTTTTTCCCCTCCATTATAGCTATTCGAAGAGTAATATGTGTATCTTTATTAAAAAGTATCAGCATAGGGGCTGGAGAGATGGCTCAGCAGTTAAGAAAAGCTGTTCTTGCAGAGCACCCAGATTTGGTTCCACGCATGCACATGGCAGCTAACACACCCATCCGTACCTCCAGTTCCAGGGCCATCCAATGTCTTCTGCTCTATGGGCATTGCATTCATGTGGAACACATACATACATACATACATATATACATACATGGAAAACACTCATACACATAAACTAAAAATAAATAGTCAAAGTGTACACTTGAAGTAAACATAAAAGGGATTTTCTCTGTTGGCATTCTGCTACCCTGCAATCCCCTCTGACACTCTCCACACAGCTCAAACACTGAGCCTGTACACAATGGGACATTGTTTTACTGAATGGACTGTTATTCACATATTGTCTCCAAGATTACCACAGCTGGGCTTTTCTATTTCCAATTTAAAGCACTGATCTAAACAATATTTAGAAGTGCTATGGCCACTCATGTTTCAATACAAAATTGCCTTTCCTAATTGAGCTCAGTGAATTGAAGTGGCCCAGTGAGGAAGCTGATTAAATAACCACTTTCATTTCAGCATTCCACTTATCTTTATTCCCTGTCTTGAATCTGCACCTGGTTCGTATGCTTTTTCAAAGGCAGTTTGGATTTTAAAAGTTCAATAAAAATAAGTAACCCAAAACATACTTCTATCACCATGAAATTTCTTGCATGTTTTTACTGCAACAAAAATATCCTCCTTCTTCACTGGTTTTCCCTAAAAACAAAAAAGAAGAAGAAGTAAAAGAGAAAATACATTTATGGGTCAGCGTTTTCTTTATTTCTTGCCCACATTAGAGGTTAAAGCTAGAATTCAAATTAATCAATGTCATGATATCCTGCTTCCAAGGAATAGTGTTAGGAAAGAAAGGAGAACTATAGGGCAGCTGGCAATGTAGGCTCCACAGTCATCCAGCATGGAACCTGCATCCCAGCTTAGCCTTGAACCAGCATCTGAGTGCAGCCCTGATCCTACATCCCAGCCCAGCCATCAACTCAGCTCAGCCCTAGAGATGCATCCCAGCTCACCCTGGACCTACATCCCAGCTTAGCAGTTACAGACCCTAAGGCATGTTAACAAGTCCATTAGCTCTCTGGACTTCTATCTGGTCATTTAGAAAATGGGAATAATAACCTCCACAAGGCTTCTATTATTACTAACTTTATTAGGCACAAAGTAGGTAACCAATAAATGTTAGTTGCCTTCCCTTTTCCCAACTAGAGATTTTGACAAAGAAGATGGCAGGGCAAAAATAAGAGGTATTCGGTTCTCTGGGTCTGACCTTACTTTGGTGTTGAAAGCTATTTATGACTCTTTATTGGCTACTCAAGTCTAGTCCATGGATGTACTGCCAAAGATAGGATTACTTCAAACTTCGGGTGGGATGAAGATCACACCAGTAAAAAGAGGACACAGGACACAGAAGAATCTGTTGACAATGCACACTGGAGGCCTTCAACTGCTTGTCAGGGAAGGTGTTCTGAGCCCTTCTTACCTGTTTTAGCACTCTAGTAACAGTCATGGTGATGTCCTCACCTAACCCCAGTTCTGACATGTCACACAAGGTACAAGGGGGAGCATTACAAAGCAAGCAAGTTTAATGTCTAGAGAGACCGGTTCCTCCTCAGTAACTGAAAACATTACATGTTCCCTCTATTGTCACACTGTGGGGTATGTGTATATGTGTATGTGTGTGTCTTTTAAGAAGGTATACACAGCCTTTTCTGTAACTAACCTGAGAACAGCACGCATTGTATAAAGTTGCTGAATATATTTTCCCTTAGGGGAAAAAATAGTAATAACCTAGTAAGTTAGTAAGTTTCTGGGTCTTCAGGCACTTGATGGGAAGTAGAACACAGGTCTTCCATAGCAACTAAGTTTCCTATGAAAGTTCTGAATAGTCTCAGGTGAAACAAAAAGCAAGGTCACCTGCTGAGAGAGTAGTAGAAACAGGCATGTGGAGAGGCCTTGGGTGTTATAGAAAATTCAATCGCCTTTCTAGGAAACAGATCAAAAATTCCAGTCAACATAGGAATCAACAAAGGATATGACCCTGGGCTAAAGGGTCTGGAGTGAGCGGTGCTGAGCAGTTTTCACTGTTGTCGCTCCTGGCCACACGGCCTTCAGCAAGCACCCAGCAGTGCCTGCTGCTTTAGCAGTAGAGCTTGGCACAGAGGTTTCTGCTTCCCTTTCTCTGGAATTCTAAATTCTAAAGAAAATCCTCACCTTAATGATTAACTATTAAGTAATCTTTCTTCAGATTTATAGAACGTCTAGTGACCTTCAGAGAGCATCAGCATGTATAATGCATCCTCTTATTCTTTAATCCCTGTATCGACTCACACAAAGCATATGATATGTCTGTACGCAGCCCCGGGGGAGATCAGTGTCAACTGTGATAAAGCAGATGGACAGAGGGAGGGAGGAAGAGAGGGGAAAAGGAAGGGGAGGAAAAGGGTGAGAGATGGAAAGATGGGGGCAGAGGGGTGGCGGGCCCAAAATGACAAAGACCCACTGTCCTACCGTACCTCCTTTCCCTGCCTACAAAAGCCCTTTCATGGGCCTGAGTTCTCTCTAAGATAGTTTCTTTGGCAGAAGGTAGTTCCCATTTTCCATATGCCAGCTCTTTAATAAGCAGATTTGTCTCTGGTTAAGTCTTATCTCCCAAATTTGGGCTTTCAGGAGGTGATCAGGCAGACTGAGGTCCAGTAAAACTAACTTTTCCCTGCATCTCTCAACTCACTGTGGAAGATGGGATAGCAACAGTACTTACCTATGAGGCTGTTAATATTATGGCATATGGTCTGGCTTGAAGCCAAGGCTGATTCTTTTTAAGTATGTAAAAATGCTGGGACAATGTTATACACAACATGTAAATTTTCCTTTGATCTGAAAGAAGTCTTCTATTACTTACGCATAGTGGGAGAAAAGAATGGAATGTGGTAGCACAGTGCGAGTCCACACCTTCTGTACAAAGCTCAGGCACAGAAGTGAGAGGAGATCCTTCACCTTTGTCCCAGATGTAGAGAGCAATCTGTCCAGACAAGAGACCAGCAGTGAGGAGGGAACTAAGTAAAAACCACAAATAGAAGGTACACAGTACCTCAAAGGACAGTAAAACACTCTGTGGTCCAGCAATTACAAATCCTAAACAGCTGATAATATCTAAAAAAAAAAAAAAAAAAAAAAGGGATCAAACATTTTAGAATCATTTAAATGTACTGCTAAATTGACACACAAGTCCTGTGAGGATGAAGTATGGGCATGCCAGCTGGGGAAAGGGCTCTCTCTGGTAGACCTCAAATCACACCCAGAAAGGCTGAATTTCTGATGGAAGAGCAGGACACCTCCACAGTCCGTGTGGCTAACAATAAATGCTCGTACAAAGCTGGGCCCCTGGAGCTAGATGGAGGGAAAAATAATTTCCAATGTCTTCAGAGATCCTACACTGAGAAATGAGGCCTCTGTGATTTAAGCCTCCCGTAAGGTCTGAAGACATGTTAAATGCAGTGATTTAAAGTATTTTCAAGGGGTTGGAGAGGTAGATCAGCAGTTAAGAGTACTGGTTGCTCTTACAGAGGACCTGAGTTTGATCCCCAACACCCATGGGGCAACTAACAACAATCCATAACTTTAGTTCCAGGGGATCCAATGCCCTCTTCTGGCTTTCTTGGGCAATGCATGACCAGGGTGCACTTACATACATGCAGAAAATACACTCATACACAAAAATAAAAATAGTAAATAAGTTTTTTTTATCTTTTTGAGACAGGGTTTCCTTGTAGTACCAGCTGGCCTGGAACTTACTAAGTAGACCAGGCTGGCCCTTGAGCTCACAGAGATTGGCCTGCCTCTGCCTCCCCAGTGCTGGGACTACAGCTGTGTGCCACAATATCTGGCAAAAAAAATTAAAAATATGTATATTTTAAAGTAGTCTCAAGTTAGCATAAGCTGCTAGTGGTGAGGATAAGGTAACAAATCCTAACACTGAGCCTATAACATCAATGCCAGCCTGGGAAGACTGCCAAGACAAAGTTCCAGAAAAGCAAATGTGGACTGGAGAGATGGTGCAGTGGTTAAGCTGGATTTGATTCCCAGCACCCACATGGTGGCTAAGAACTGTCTTTTTGTTGTTGTTGTCTTTTCGAGACAGGGTCTCCCTGTAGCCCCAGCTATCCTGGAACTCACTCTGTAGACCAGGCTGGCCTCGAATTCACAAAGATCCATCTGCCTCTGCTTCCCGAGTGCTAGGATTAAAGGCGTGCGCCACCAAGAACCATCTTTAAGTCAGGCGTGGTGGTGCATGCCTTTAATACTAGCACTCAGGAGGCAGAGGCAGGCAGATCTCTGTGAGTTCAAGACCAGCCTGGTCTACAGAGTGAGTTCCAGACCAGCTGGGGCTATAGGGAGACCCTGTCTCAAAAAAATAAATAAAAATAAAATAAAATAAAATAAGAAAAGCAAATGTACCCAGGGAAAGCCTCAAAAAGCACCCAGAAATGAGACAAGGCATTAGTGCCAGAAGACACAATTTCATCAGACCCATAAGACATCGGATATTAGAATTAGCAAGAACAAAAATCTACTAAATACTATAAATACTATAAAAGCACTGTGGTTTACAAACAAAAAAGAACTTTAGCATTGCACGTAGTGGCTTACACCTATAATCTCAGAACTCTGGTGGCTAAGGCAGGATGAAGATGACAAGTTCTAGGCTACCCTATGGTAAATAAGCAACAAGAAGGGGGAAAAATTTTTTAAATGTGAGCAAACTTTTAAAACTATTATACAAAACAATAAGGTAAATTTAAAAAATAACTAAAGAGAATCTCTACAAAAATATACAATGATAAAAATTAAAAAAAATTATCAGTTAAGATACTGGACACAGCTATGGCTCTCTACCTTATTTTTTTAAGACAGGGTCTCTCAGTGAACCTGGAGCTCACTGACTAACTAGATTGCCTGGCCACTGTGCCCCCAGGAATCTTCTTGTCTCTGACTCTCCAGCCTGGGACTACAGCTGTGCTGCTGCTCCTGGCCATTTCTATGTGCACTGGCCACGCAGGTCCACAAGCTCCTGGCCATTTCTATGTGCACTGGCCACGCAGGTCCACAAGCTCCTGGCCATTTCCATGTGCACTGGCCATGCAGGTCCACAAGCTCCTGGCCATTTCTATGTGCACTGGCCACGCAGGTCCACAAGCTCCTGGCCATTTCTATGTGCACTGGCATGCAGGTCCACAAGCTCCTGGCCATTTCTATGTGCACTGGCCACACAGGTCCACAAGCTCCTGGACATTTCTATGTGCACGGGCCACTCAGGTCCACAAGCTCCTGGACATTTCTATGTGCACGGGCCACTTAGCTCCACAAGCTCCTGGACATTTCTATGTGCATGGGCCACTCAGGTCCACAAGCTCCTGGCCACTTCTATGTACGCAGGCCATTCAGGTCCATAAGCTCCTGGCTATTTCTATGTGCACAGGCCACTCAGGTCTACAGGCTCCTCTTTCTTTGTGCACGGGCCACTCAGGTCCACAGGCTCCTGGCCATTTCTATGTGTACGGGCCACTCAGGTCCACAGGCTCCTGGCTATTTCCATGTGCATGGGCCACTCAGGTCTACAGGCTCCTGGCCATTTCCATGTGCACAGGCCACTCAGGTCCACAGGCTCCTGGCTATTTCCATGTGCACGGGCCACTCAGGTCCACAGGCTCCTGGCTATTTCCATGTGCACGGACCACTCAGGTCCACAGGCTCCTGGCTATTTCTATGTGCACTGGCCACTCAGGTCCACAAGCTGCACAACAAGCACCTCACTGGCTGAGCCATCTTCCCAGCCTAAAAAACATTGTTTGTTTGTTTGTTTGTGGGTTTGCTGTTATTGTTTTACTTGTTTGTTTGTGTCTTTTTTGAGACAAGGTCTCCCTGTATCCCCAGCTGGCCTGAAACTCATTATGTTGTCCAGGCTGGTCTCCATCTCACAGAAATCCACCTCCCTCTTCCTCTCAAGTACTGCGACTAAAGGCATACACTACCACACCTGGCTGAAAATGTATTTTTCAAAAGAACATTGCAACCACAAAAAAATTGTCTTTGCACTAGAAAAACCTGTACAGATAATCATGGCACATGGCAAAAAGATTTGTAGAAACAATGATTATAATAATAACAACAACAACAAAACCAAGCAGGCACTAACAAGAGAAAGACTAAGTGAATAGTAACATGTTCATGCAAGAGCCACTGTAGTAAGTGAAAGTCAGTTCATTAGAGCCGCATGCCTCCAATGACAGACATGCTCATCGTACAATCCTGTTGACAAAGTCCGAAAGGACACGAAACTACTTTAGGTATTACTCAGAAATACATTCACAATCATAAAGTTCGAAAAAAGTAAGGGAAAGAAAATCCAAGAGTTTTTCCTCCAGGATTTTTCTTTTTTGACTGTGACCCCTTTTTTAAAAAATACATTTTCAGCCAGGCGTGGTGGCACACGCCTGTAATCCCAGCACTCGAGAGGCAGAGGCAGGCGGGTCCCTATGACTTCAAGGCCAGCCTGGTCTACATAGTGAATCCCAGGACAGCTGGTGCTACAGGGAGACTCTGTGTCAAAAAATAAAATAAAATAAAAAATACATTTTCATTGTGATCATATAAATACACTTGTACATACTACTATTATGCTTTTGCAATTGATGTTTAACAGTATTTTTTCACTTATATCACAATCATTAATTTTAGTCTTATCTTGTGACTTTGTTCACAGCTCATGGAGAAAAGGGAATATATTCTCTAATTTGGGGACATAATATTCTTTCCATATCTATAAACAAAGGAAATCACAGGGAAGAAGCCTACAGGTAGACTCAATGCAGTGATAATGTTCTCTCTCTTAAGCCAGGTGGACTACATGGGTGTTTTGCTCATTTTATATGTGAGAAATATCCGTTCTCAGTATTTTGTAGGTTTTTCAAGCCTAGGAATCTACTCGAGAGCTGATGTGTTATTAAACATATTTACAAAGATTCTCTTTTTCAACAACTCATGCTTCCCTATTTGTAAAAGAATAATTTTTAAGGTTTATTTCTCTTCAAATAAACTCATAATTTTAAAACATCAAAAGAAAATACAAAAGTCTTGTGTGCCCTCTTCACTTCTGGAAGGCTGCTGGTCTGTCTGGAACTGAATATACAGGCAAGATTTATCTGTGTCCAAACACCCAATGAAATGTAGAGGAGGCATGCGAAGTGTAATTTGGGAACAATTAATGATGGGACATGGGTCACAGTTGTCCACTAAGAATGCAGCCAAGGGCGCTAGGAGCCAGCAGGAATGTGCCACAACTGCCTGCTTGGACCAAGTGATCAATTCTGCTCCAGAAAGCCAAGCACAGACACACAAAAAGGCACATTAAACTCTCTAAACTACTAAAACTAAAGATAATAGACTGGGTAGGTTATAAGTAACGGGAATTTCTTTTTAATGGGTCTGGAAGGTGTGAAGTTTAAGATCAAGGTGCCTACAGGTTTAGTGTCCAACAAACATGAGGCTGCTTCCTCGAGCATAGGTGGCCTCTTCTTGCTGGGTCCTCACAGAGAGGCAGCAGTAAGGAGGAGGTCTCTTTTATAAGGGCACTGATCCCTCCTCATGCCCTACTCATTTCCCAAAGAGCTTTGCATAGGGGATTATGAATCAGCATGTGAATGGGGATGGCCCATGTACAAATCAAAGCACAAAGAGGAGAGATACTTTTATTTTTTTTTAATTTTTTTTTATTTTATTTATTTCGGTATGTATATCAATGTACTGTCTGCATGCAGGTTTGTGCACCCCTGTCGTGCAATGCCGTGGAGGTCAGAAGAGGGTCTCGGATTCCCCTGGAACTGGAGTTCTCCTGGAACTGGAGTTTCAGACAGCTCTCGGCCGCCATGTGGGTGCTGGGGATCGAACCCGGGTCCTCTGCAAGAGCAGTCGGCGCTCTTAACCGCTAGGCCATCTCTCCAGCCCCAGGAGAGATACTTTTAATGACATTTTTAGCATACTTTATAAAATTCATCTCTGGACCCATCTACCTACCTTAAAAACAAAGAATCTCAAATCATAAGATTCAATTTTCCCCACGCTTACTAACTTAAACTGAGTTTAAAAGAGGACCAAATTCGCTAGAGTGCTGTGGGAGGAAGATGGGTGTGGCTGGGGAAAAACACTATTAGGGACTACAAAACAGCTTTTAAAGTCAAAATACATGATTTTTTTTTTTCTTTTCTGCAGAACTGGTAGCAAAACCCATGGCCTTCCCATGTTGGCCAGGTGCACTACTACTGAGCTACATCACCAACAAAAGACAAGAATTCTTGATTACTAAGACTTTTAATCAAATAAACAATGACCTACCTCGTGTTTTAAATCTATTGTAAAGTCGGATTTCAGGGATTCACTCTTTAATCTCTTGGTAAGCCTAAAAAATAGAAATATTTAATATTTTCTCACATAAAGAAATATCAAACAAGTATAATTGATTCCTGAGTCTTTCTAACATTTGAAAAAAAAAATGTTAAGATAAAAATAAGACCTTAATTTTCTTGAGAGAAAGGATTGAGAAAATGAAATGTTTTGTTGATAATATATAAATGAAAAATGTCTTGGAAATATAGCATTCATTATTTCAACATCTGCTCATAACATACAATACAATACAATACAATACAATACAATACAATACAATACAATACAATACAATACAATACATAAATACCTCAGGATGTTGGGGGACATGGCTATGATCATCTTACACTAAATAATGACAGCAGGGAATACAGAAATAAGAAAACAGCACATGTAGGAGAGAAACAAAATTTGCTACTGTTAATAATCCTAATGAACTATCAGGTTGTTGAATCTTTAGCGGGACAAAGCATATGACTTGGCAAGGTCAGGGATAGTTTTCTTTCCACCATGGCTCCTTTCCCACACACAATAAAGCCCTACATTCCTCGTCAGTCTGCCAGGGACTCTGTGTTCCTCCACCATCTATGGTCTCTGTCCCTACTTGCCATTTGGAGCACACGTCTCCCTGCCAGTCCTTTCCACATTTCCCCAGTGTGTCTATATCCAACCTTTATTTAGCAACCTTTCCTTCTTCACAACTAAACTTCAGGGGTCTTCTCTAGAAGGTTGTACCAGACTTGCCCATCAGAATGGAAGCTTTCTTTGGTCCCTGAGCACAAGGGTCATCCATTATAGTCACAGTCACATCCATCCTTGCTGTGCTTTCTTTGCATCCAGGCCTGGCACACCTGGACCAGCCAGCACTAAGGAGGTCCTGGGTGGATGAGGCTGATGCCAGTTTTAATTCCAAGCTGACAGTGGTAGAATTACAAGATCAATTTTATATATGGCTCCAGATTTGTTTACTGAGGTGAACGACAGCCCATCACCTTCAATATAGGCCTCTTTTTTCTGTTGTTCATTATTTTTATTTTTATTGAGCTTTTGTACATTACATACATTTCTTAATCAAATTTAAACCTGTTCCCCCATCCATGCCCCCCTCACCAGAATTCATCCATTCTGCCATACATGTTAAGTCCCATCTTGCATCTTTTTCTCAGTCTTTTTTAACTTCTTTGATACAGAAGTTTACAGTTTTGGTCAGTTCTTTGAACAAGATTTTTTTTCCATTGTTGTTCCCTTTAATTTTGTATTACTCCAAAATATGTGTATATTTAATATATATGTATTATATATATATATATATACACACACACACTCCATATATATATACCAAAATTACAAACTCTGAAAATAAACTCTAGGTTAATTCCAAAACAAGTTTAGAGTGGAACTCTTCACCAGTGACCCATCTGACAAAGGTTCAACATCCAGAAGTCACTTTTTTATGTTTAGGGGTTCACATTTTTTTCTTTTAATTTTATATTACTCTAAAATATGAATATATACCTTCCACCCATATTCATTAATTACCATGTCTCAAAGTAAGTGGTAAGTTAATTCTAGGACTCATTAAGATAGTCACATTATAACATCACAATTGCTTTCAGACAGAAAGAAATATAACAATAACATTGCTCAGCTTTTCTTTCAATTGAGGGATTTGGTACTAGCATCCACAAATGAGGGAAACCATTCCCTGGCTTTTTGGAGGACTGTGTTACTTCACTTAGCATAATGGCTTCGAGTTCCATCCATTTACCTGCAAACCTCATGATGTCATCTTTCTTTACCACTGCATAGAACTCCATTGTGTAGATGTACCACATTTTTGTTATCCACTTGTCTGAAGACCCAGGTTCAATTCCTAGCACCCATACCACTCCTGGGTATATACCCACAAGACTCATCCTACAGCAAAGATACATCACATCTATGTTTATTGCAGCTCTTTTTCACAATAGCAAAGAGTTGGAATCAACCCAAATCCCACACACACACACTTTTTCTTCTACCACCTTCAGAGTTTCTGTTTCACATTGAGGTCTTTGATCCATTTGGAGTTGATTTTTGTACAGGCTGAGAGGTAGGGGTTTAATTTTGTTCTTATACATATGGTGATCCAGTTTTGCCAGCACCATTTGCTGAAGATGCTATCTTTCCTCCAATGAGCTTTTTCGGCCCCTTAATCGAATATGAGGTGACTGAAATTGTATGAGCTCAAGTCTGGATCTTCAGTTTTGTTCCATTGGTCAACATCCCTATTTTTCTGCCAGTACCAGCCTGTCTTTATGTCTATAGCCCTATAGTACAGCTTGAAGTCTGGTAAGGTGATCCCCCCCCCCATTGCATTTTTTTGCTCAGGGTTGCTTTAGCTATTTGGGGTCTTTTGTTTTTCCATATGAATTTAAGGATTTTTTTCCACGTCTGTGAAAAAACTCATGGGTATTTCAGTTGGGATTGCATTGAATCTGTATATTAATTTTTCCAATCCATGAGCATGGGAGGTTTATCCATCTTTTGATGTCGTCTTCAAATTCCTTCTTCAGGGGTTTAAAATTTTTGTTGGAGTAGGTTTGTTCCCAGGTTTGTTTTTTTTTTTTTTTTTTTTTGAGGCTACTGTGAGTGGGAAAGTCTCCTTATATTCCTTCTCCAGTTGCTTGTTGTTAGTGTAAAGAAAGGCTACTGATTTTTCTAGGTTAATTTTGTACCCTGCCACTTTACTGAAACTCTTAATTGTTTCTAGGAGTTTTCTGATGGAGTTTTTAGCATCCCTCAGGTAAATTATGATATCATCTACAAAGGGGGATAGTTTGACTTCTTTTTTTCCAATTAGTACTCCTTTAATTTCTCTTTCTTGCCTTATTGCCCTAGCAAGCATTTCAAGCACTATATTGAAGAGGAATGGTGATAGGGGGCAGCCTTGTCAGGTTCCCGGCTTTAGGAAGAATGGTTCATGACGAAAAGTGAAATATCAAAAAAAAAAAAAGAAAGAAAAGAAAAGGGAAACATCACAACAGATAAAGAAAAGATCCAGACATTCATATGAGAATACTTCAAAAATCTATACTCTACTAAGTTTGAAAACCTAAGAGAAATGTATGAATATCTGAAATCCTGGGAATCAACAAAGCTTAACCAAGAGGAGGTTGACAGTTTTGTTTTTTTGTTTTTGTTTTTGCTTTTGTGTTGGTCTTTTCGAGACAGGGTCTCCCTGTAGCCCCAGCTGTCCTGGAACTCACTCTGTAGACCAGGCTGGCCTTGAACTCACAAAGATCTGCTTGCCTCTGCCTCCCAAGTGCTAGGTATAAAGGCATGTGCCACCACCCCCGGCTATTTACATTGTTTTTTTATACTCAAACTACCAAGGAAAATTCAGGGTTATTGGAGACCCCTCTTCAAGCAAGCATACCATTTCATACCATATACAGGACTATATTGCTATTAGGGTTTCTCCGTGGGTCGTTCACCCAAACTCTTCCCCTGGGTAGAGCATTCAGCTTTGGTTGCATGTCTTTTTATCAAAGCCCTGTCATATCAAGCAAGCAGAGCATCCCATGGCATATGGGAAAGGAAGCCTTGTCAGCAGTTCCTGGCCCATACCATAATGTGACCTCACCCAGATGCAGCCTCACAAGCAAGCACCAAGTGTACTGAATGAGGTCTTTCTGGCGAAATACAACACCAGTCCATCTGCTCACCCCAGACATGGACCCCTGTTGGCTAAATGTCATGATTATAGGAGAGAACAACTTACTGTATAAATTATTTCATTTGTGTGACTTACATAAGTGTGGTTTAGAAGCAAATACGTCATTGAACATCCCACCAGAACATGGGTGATGACTAAGGAAAGCTGCAACTGTGGAGCTCTCTGCATGACTTGAATGCAGGCATACAGGTTGGAGAATATTCTCTCCTCTTCTTGGCTGGTCAGAGTCTCCACCCCACCAGTTTGCTGCTTGTATAACCTTTTAGTGGAGATGCTGTTGAGTGTTGCAAGTTTGAGCTTTCCCATATTTATGAACTGAACTGCTTGTGTTCTGCGGTCTTTTCCAGACAGGTCTCCTGTGCGCCCAGTGTCCTGGAACTCACCTCTGTGGACCAGGCTGGCCTTAACATCACAAAGATCACCGCCTCTGCCTCCGCGTGATGCGATTAAAGGTGTGTGCTACCACGCCGTATTTCTTTATAATTAAAGTATGATTAAGAGGCCTATAATTTTTCTCCATTTAGGATGATGTGGCTGTGGGTTTGTTGTATATGGCTTTTGATTTATAGGAATGTTTCCTTCAGTCCAATCCCTCTAGGACTTTAAACATAAAGGAATGCTGGATCTTGTCAAAGGCTTTTTCTGCATCAACCCTGGATGATTGTGTGATTTTTGTCTTTCAGTCCATTTATGTGTTTTATGATATTTATTGATTTCTATGTTGAACCATCCCTTGATCTCTGGGTATGAACACAATCATGATGGATGATCTTTTGATGTGGATTTGTATGGATTTGCAAGTTTTTTTTGAGGAATTTTTGCATCTGTTTTCATTAATGAGATGTGTCTCTAGTTTTCTTTTTGGTTGTGTCTTTGCCTGTTGGTATTAGAGGATGCTTGCTTCATAGAGGAATTTGGGGATTCCCTCTGTTTGTATCCTCAACCATTTGAGTAAAAATGGTTGATAAGTCTTTTTGAAATGTTTTAGAAGAATTCTGCCATAAAACTATTCTGGCCTGGGTTTTTTATGTTGGGAGGTTTTTTATTACGTCTCAATTTCCTCAAATGTTTTGGGTCTGTTTAAACTGTCAACCTCCAGTCGGGTTGTGGTGGCGCATGCCTTTAATCCTAGCACTTGGAGGCAGAGCAGGTGGATCTTTGTGAGTTCAGGCCAGCCTGGTCTTACAGAGTGAGTTCCAGGACAGCTGGGGCTACAGGGAGACCCTTGTCTCGAAAAGACAACCAAAAAGCAAACAAAAAAACAAAAAAAAAACAAAACGTCAACCTCCTCTTGGTTAAGCTTTGTTGATTCCCAGGATTCATATTCAAAATTTTCTTAGGTTTTCAAACTTAGTGAGTATAGATTTTTGAAGTATCTCATATGAGTTGGATCTTTTCTTTATCTGTTGTGATTGTTTCCCTTTTCTTTTCTTTCTTTTTTTTTTTTGATATTCATTTTGTCATGAACCATTCTTCCTAAAGCCGGGACTGACAGGCTTCCCCTCTCCCATTCCTCTTCAATTAGTTGCTTGAATGCTTGCTAGGGCAATAAGGCAAGAAAAGAGAAATTAAAGGGTCAATTGGAAAAAAGAAGTCCAACTAATCCCCTTTGAGATGATATTATAATTTACCTGAGGGATGTAAAAACTCCTAGCAGAAAACTCCTAGAAAACAATTAAGGTTTCAGTAAAGTGCCGGGTAAAAAATTAACCTAGAAAAATCAGTAGCCTTCTTTACACTAACAACAACAACTGGAGAAGGAAATATAGGAGACTTTTCCACTCACAGTAGCCTCAAAAAAAAAAAAAAAAAAAAAAAAAAAAAAAAAAAACAAACCTTGGGAACAAACCTACTCCAACCAAAATTTAAACCCCTGAAGAAGGAATTTGAAGACGACATCAAAAGATGGATAAAACCTCCATGCTCATGATTGGAAAAATTAATATACAGATTCCAATGCAACCCAACTGATACCCATTGAGTTTTTCACGACGTGGAAAAAAAACCTTAAATTCATATGAAAAACAAAAGCCCACCCCAATAGCTAAAGCAACCCTGAGCAAAAAATGCAATGGGGGGGGGGGTCTCCTTACCAGACTTCAAGCTGTACTAGAGGCTTATAGACATAAAGACAGGCTGGTACTGGCAGAAAAATAGGGATGTTGACCAATGGAACAAAAACTGAAGATCCAGACTTGAAGCTCATACAATTTCATCACCTCATATTCGATTAAGGGGCCGAAAAAGCTCATTGGAGGAAAGACATCTTCAGCAAATGTGTGCTTGGCAAAAATGGATCACCATAGTTGATAGAACAAAATTAAACCCCTACCTCTCAGCCTGTACAAAACATCAAATCCAAATGGATCAAAGACCTCAATGTGAAACAGAAACTCTGAAGGTGGTAGAAGAAAAAAGTGTGTTGGGGGTTTGGGTTGATTTCCAACTCTTTGCTATTGTGAAAAGAGCTGGCAATAAACATGATGTGCATGATTGTTGCTGTAGGATGAGTCTTGTGGGTATATCCCAGGAGTTGGTATGGGTGCTGAATTGAACCGGGTCTTCAGAAAATGGATAACAAAAATGTGGTACTCTCACACATGGAGTTCTATGCAGTGGTAAAGAAAGATGACATCATGGGTTTGAGCAGTAAATGATGGAACTCGAAGCCATTATGCTAGTGAGTAACCAGTCCTCCAAAAAGCCAGGGAATGGTTTCCCTCATTGTGTGGATGCAGGTACCAAACCCTCATGAAAGAAAACTGAGCATGTTATATGTTATATTTCGTTCTGTGTCTGAAAGCAANCAAAAAAAAAAAAAAAAAGAAAGAAAGAAAAAAAAGAAAGAAATAATGGTGATTTTAAAAAGAAACAGTAATAAATATCAAATTTTTGACCTGCTTTTGTTATTACTATTATTATTATATCTTAGTTTGGTTAGGCCATGAAGGATTTTTTTTTTTAATTCATTTCTTTGATGCCTGGGGATGTAACTCATTGGTAGAGAGCCTCCCTAGCATAATAAGGCCCTATCTTTTATTGGGAGAGGAGGTTTGGGGATCTTCCTAGAGAATAACAAAATGGCTACTAGAGTCAAGGAAGTGTAGGAAAGAGGTAAAAGAGTTGGTAAACAGGTACAAAAATACACTGCATGTATTTATATAGGAGGATTAGGTTCTAGTGTTCTAAAGCAATGAATTTATTATGTATTTCATAATAGCTAGAAATGAAGATTTTAAATATTTCAACACAATGACATAGAACATTTTTAAAGTGATGTCCATTCCAAATTTTATTCTGATGGTTATTATATAATATATATATATATATGTATGCACACATATATATTGCACCATACCCCCAAAATATATATGTATAATTATTATAGGTAAATTATATATTTTTTTAATTTTAATTAATTTTATTTATTTCTGTATGTGTATGAATGTACTGTCTGCATGCAAGTGTGTGCACCCATGTCGTGCAATGCTGCGGAGGTCAGAGAGGGTGTCGGATTCCCCTGGAACTGGAGTTCTCCTGGAATTGGAGTTTCAGACGGTTCTCGGCCGCCATGTGGGTGCTAGGGATCGAACCCGGGTCCTCTGTAAGAGTGGTCGGCGCTCTTAACCGCTAGGCCATCTCTCCAGCCCGGTACATTATATTTTTGTTTTAGATTTAAATTTATTTTTTGAATAAGGGTCCCCCTGAAGTCCCAAGTAGCCTAGAACTCACTATGTAGAGGAGCCTGGCTTCTATTTCACAGAGATCCACCTGCCTCTGCCTCCTGAGTACTGGTAAATTGGTCCAACCAGACTTAGGATAAGTGCTTACCTTTCGACAGTAAGAGAATAGGTTCTCTGCTATTGGAGATAAGTGGGGAATGTGCATACTTTATTTCTTGAAACCTTAAAAGGAACTATATTTAGGATAAAGTAATACTGTGTGTATACACAGACAATACAGACAGAAAACCCAGATCTTCAATAGCACTGCTGAACTCTTACATCAAGCAACCACAGAGCTCATTTCCAATTATGGCAGAAACATTTTCCTAACCCAGTTTGAGCTTGTTTCCTGTGACTTGCATCCAAAAGTATGCTAATACAGTTCCTAATGACAGGAAGAAATAAAGCCAGTGCATTAGCTTTGGAACTGGGGAAAGCCAACTGAGAGGATCCAATTTTGCAGTCAGTAGGGCTAACAGATGTTTTATTTATGACTCCTTTTAGTTCTAAGTATAATAACAATTTCTCATAGAATAAGAATCTCCTGTTAGAAAGTCAGTTTAAATCTATCTTGCCACAGATAGTTGTATGTTAGATGGGTTACATTATTTCGTCTGTTTGATTACTTGTCTGCATCAAGGGAAAATGAAATATAGTCTATAAAGTAACTAGAATTTTGGATTTGTTACTATGGTAGAGTCTACATTTTTTTACTTGTTTTCACTGGCAGAGGAAAGGAAGGGGAGATAGAGAGAATACCATGGATATTAATTAACTAAAGCATGCTCTAGCTTTTTGGTCATTCTTCAGTGTAATGGAGAGCTAGTGACACTGAATGAGGAAGGTCCTCTGGTACCTTGTTTCTCTATCTTTTCAGTTATAGGGGAAGTGTAAGGAGTTTTCTGAACTTCATGTCAAAGATTAGGCTCTTGGCCCAAATTCTTTATCTATATACAATGCAGCTTTGGATGAATGTTTGTGTCTCTTTGCATCCATATGTTACAGTCTATCTCCAAGGGAATGTTATTACCAGATGGGGCTTTGAGGGAGGGGGCATTCAGTAGATCATGGGCAAAGCCCCAATAAGGAGATTTATGACCTTACAGAAGAAGCCCAAGGGGGCTTGTGTCCTCTTCACCCACATGAGGACATAGTGAGTAGATGTTAGCTATAAACTAGAATACAGCCCTTGCCAGATACTGACACTGTAAGTTCCTTGATCTGGGACTTCCCAGCCTGCAGAACTCTGAGTGATACACTTTTCTCATTTATAAGCTACCTTGTTTGCAGTATTCTGCTATAGCAGACTACAGTGATAAAGCCCTCAGTTCTCACCTATCTCTGTGGAAACTATTCCTAAGCTTGACTCAAAGAGGAGACCAAGACGCTACAGAAGCCATGCATTTGGCTGTCATTCTAGTCAACAAATACATTCGGTGATTTCATGGACAAAACAGAGAAAGGAATCTGATCCTGTGGTCACCAAGGGACTCTATCCCACATTTCTATAGGAAATGTTGTATTCCTTAGTGCAAAGGCTCCCCTGACAAGACTCCCAACTGGGCTCCTGTACAACCTACTCTGCACCAATAAGTCTGCAGGGGATTCTTTGCTACAGAAAGATGGGGAAACTCCACAGACAACCAAGAGTTGCTTTGGGATGAAGTTTTGTGAATGGAACTTCTGTTTGTAAGCCTCCAGACTGAAAAATGGTAGCTCAATTTGGCCCCAAACACAAAGCTCACTCCTGGGGCTCCTGGCTTCAGACTACACTAAACCAGAGCTGGGCATGGTGGTACACATCTTTAATCCCAGCACTTGGGAGTCAGAGGCAGGTGGATATCTGTGAGGTTGAGGCCAGTCAGGGCTATATACCAAGTTCCAGGCCAGCAGGGGCTACAGGGAGACCCTCAAAAAAGACAAAAAAAAAAAAAAAAGCTAGTTTCATTTAAGAATAAACATGACTTTGGGCTGGTAAAAAGTAGACTGCTCCCTCACATAGAGAAGATCCCCAAGGGTGTGTAACCTGTGGCCTGAAGACTTCATGCAGGCAAGGATAGATATGAATATCGCCCAACACAAATCATAAACTTCCTTAAAATATTGTGAGACTTTTACAGTTCTTTATAACTCTGTTGTATGGTTCTCAAGCTTGAACTTTGTTGATGACAATATCATGTCCCAATGTCACAAGGTTGGGCCATACCTGGTGTGGTGGTTTGAATGAGAATGTCCTCCAGAGGCTTCAAGTATTCAGACATTTTGTCCCCAGTTGGTGGCACTATTTTGGGGGGTCTTAGAAGGTGTGGCCATGCTGGAGGAAGTATATCACTGGGGGTGGGATAAGAGCGTTTAACAAGCTGTATTAGTCACTTTTCTGTTGCTGTGATAAAACACCAGACCAAGGAACTTATAAAAGGAAGAGTTTATTTGAGCTTACGATTGGCAGTTCCAGGGAATTAGTCCATTGTGGCGGGAGGCGTGGCGGCTGGATCTGGAGCAGCAAACTGAGGGTCACATCTCGCAAAGAGCACGGGAAACAGAGAGAGAGCAACTGTACACCATGAGGCTTGTTAAACTCACTAAGCCTGCCCCCAGTGACACACTTCCCCCAGCATGGCCACACCTTCTAAGACCTCCAAAAACAGCGCCACCAACTGGAGACAAATGTCTGAATACTTACAGCCTATGGGGGACACTCATGCAAACCACCACATTCCACTCCCTGGCCCCCATAGGCTCCTGACCATATAAAATGCAAAATGCATTTAGTCCAACCTTAAAAGTCCCCACAGTCT